>VXBI01014079.1:382322-817127 GCA_013397375.1 Toxostoma redivivum | reverse complement strand
AAAAAAAAAAAGAAAAAAAAAAGAAAAAAAAAGAAAACAATTAAATCAGACTCCTAATTTTTTTGTTATGAAGTTTATCTAAAGATTACCCAATTTTTTTCAGGGATTATAAAGCTATGTATTAAGGTAATAGAGCTCAGGGTGATACAGTTCCATCAAGTTGGAACAAGAACTTTCCTACCTCTTTGTGAGACATTTCACTCACTGTCAGATTTATTTAAAGTTTTGTGGACTATTAATTTGAGGTGTCTTCCACAATACATACTCATTCTGTAAGGCTATTTCTAGGGTAGCTCAAAATCCCCACAGTGTTTAGCTGAACTCTCTGCATTTAAGTCATTAAGCAAGCATTAAAAACTCAGAATGAGCTTATACAGCACCAGAAGTCCTTGTGCATTTGTTGTCCATGACTTTATAATAATGCATACCATATTGTGGCTAGCTTTTCTTCCCTGTATTGCAAACCACGGTGAAGATTGTGTTCTGCAATGGAGAAAGACCTGAATGCAGCTTTACCTTTCCTCTTCCAGGCACAGAGATCATGATATAACCTTTGCCAGGTACTGCAGCATATTCCCTTACTGACACTTTGAAACCTGGTAGTACTTCATGAAGTATTTAATCTGTGGGATCATGAACAAACATGTCAAGAATCTGTATTCAGCTTTTTTATTGATCAATAAAGTCTCTTTTGCTTTCAGTTCTGGACATTTCTTTAGTGCTTACCAGTTCAGCTACTTTTGTGATTCTTTTGAATGTGTTTACACTCTGCTTGACTTTGAGAAAAGTGTGATTGTTTTCTCAGCCTTGGGAATCACTTACAGCTTCACATACAGAGGAGTAAGAAAAACCAATGATATGTAAATTAACTGCTTGTTTTATCCCAAAGAAACCATATTTAGATGAAATATAATTCCAAGTATTCTAATTTTGCTTAATGATCTTCTGCATTGGTTGGGAGAGTTAAATGGTATAATCTTCAGTACTCATCAGAAGCTCTGGGCAAGGAATGAACATTTTGTGGATTACCAATCAGTGACTGCCAGAGACTTTGCAAAGAAAAACAAGTTTTGATTGGTTAATGCATGCATTTCTTGAGAATTCTAACCCTCTGAACATAATATATGGTACTGAACAGGTGACCAAAATGCTAGCTACCACTTTAAGACAAATCTGACACTGCACCATCTACATTTTTTGTAGAAAATGCTTGCAGCTTTTCTTTCTAAATAGGCAATATAGAACATCTGTATGAAGAATGGTTCTAAAGTACTCCTGTACAAATATGTGGCTCTCTCTAGCTAGGTCCTGATTTCAGAATGACTTGGGTATGTAGGACTAGCTTTCCCACCATTAATAGCAAAATTTGAATATCTCCTTAAAGCTGTGGATCTGTGGAGGTAACTTTCCAAACTAGCTTCTGCAGCCAGTGCAGTTCATCAATTCATGCCAAGATATTGGTGCTTTGGGGCTCCCTTCAGCCTCCTATCAAAGCAGGATTTGATTTCTCTGGATCCAAGCAGGTCTGTCTTAACAGCTTTGTCACTATCATTTATAGGAGTGGAACTATCAAAATGACAATGTGTGGACCAGATGCACCAAGGATCTGCAAAGTGCAGCAGAGAAGGTGATGCTGCTTGTCCTTACAAGCACCAGCATCATTAGAGCAGTCAAGTGAATTGTCTCTACAACTGAGGGTATTGTCCCTTTACTAGGAGGAGTGTCCTGGTTTAAGAATGGTACTCCCCAGTTTGGTGGCCCCACACCACTTACTGGAAACAGCAGTGAGATAAGGAGACAAACAGTAACAGCAAGCAATACTGATGACAGAGGGTAAAAGAAAACAGATTATTCGCATGGTTGAAAAAACCCTGACAATAGACAATGATGGGCAAGGCAAATGCTACACATATAACACAATTTTCTTCTTGCAGTTCATTTATATGAGAGATAATCAACTGGTCAGATTTAGAGAGTCTCCAGTATCTTCACTCCGCCAAAATGATAAAAAGTAAGGTTGCGAGAGAGTATTTGATCCCATTGATCAAATCCTATACATCTCATATCTAAACCTATTAAAAAAAATAATAAAACATTTTTCTAAAGAAATGGTCAACATGTGGTTGTTCTTTAATACAAAATGTTTAGAAGATGAGCCTGGTGATTATAACAGCTGTTGTCAAGGTGAAAGGAGTTCTATCATGGCAGTACACTAGCTAGAATTTTCAAAAAATTAAACTCTTGTATTTCAGCATAAAATACCATGTAATAGAATAAAACCTATTACTCAATTTCACCAGTTAGGTAATTTACTTTATATAGATTAAGTATCACACTGGAAAACCATTCAGACATTAAAAAAAATTGTTAGCCTTCCATACATGCAGAATCTCACCTTTCTCATTTCCTCATAGAGACTCACTAACCTGAGTTTGCTGAAGCTTTTAGTCATGTCTATCTGGAAGCATCACAGAGCCTTTAGATTCTGTTTTCACTCAGATTGGCAACCAGTCTAGGTTCTGTGATGATGATGAAACTAAACCACTGAAGGATTGAAAATGTTTGAATACCTCTCCACAACACTTTTTTCCCCCCTCCAGATTCAGGAGAACAAACTAGCACTTTAAGTCATTGTGTGTTTCTCCTCAAAACACCTGAGGTAACATCTGTTGTACTGTCATAACTTTATAAAGATGCCTCAGTAGCCAAAGGTTTAAAAAAGTTCAGGTAGTTCTTCACCTTTGGTAAGGGTGAGTGGTTTGTGTGGGTGGGTGGATTAAATTAAATTCCATTGTGAGTTATTCTTCTATCCCTCTTTGGAAGGTCTCTCTTATCATCTCAGTTCTGTTACTCAGAGTGTGTGGGATGATGGCTGGAGTAAAATTGCTTTATTTTTATCTGGATGTAGGAGGTTTACCACTGGATGTGGTTATTTCATGTGACTTTTTTATGGTAGAGAGTTGATGCATGGAAACAAAGAGAAACCTGTTGAATCTTAAGGTAAAGAGAGGATTAAGGACTTGAGTAGGTGTTACTGTGCAGTGCCATCTCCCCTATACCCTTGTAGGGCTTATTTACCACAGGTAGACTGTGTTAAATAGCCTGGGGTGACAAAACCAAGATGTGAGTGAAAATCCTGAGTAGTAATGGTTACTGGGATTTTATTTGTTATAGAAGTTTCTGTTTTGTTTGTATTACCTCTTAGTGATAGAGACTGGACTAGTTCTCTGATCTCTTGAGGCATGGAGATACAGCAGCTCATAGCTCACATTGTATAGGGAAATCCCAAATAATGGTTCTTAGAGTCTCAATTGCAAGAAATATGTTTCTCAGTAGAGTGGTAGGAAACTAATATAGGGCAATAGGAAGTAATGGTGAAGTAGTATGTCCTAAAGAAAATTATAACTAATCTATGCAAATGTGCAAGATTAGTGATCTTTTCCTCTTGAAATACAGTATTTTTATCTCTGTCTCTCTGTGTATGTATACATAGTATAAGGGTGGCTGGTTTTCTTACATAGGCTTAAACACTGTCTCCCCTGAAGTCAAGGGAAGAAGTTTCCCTGACTAATAGAATTAATCCTTTGTCATATTGCATGGTCTGTGCAAATACTTAAGCACTTTTCCATTAAGGTTTCTGTGTGATTTTTAATATAGAGGTAATTTATTTTGAGGTTTGCTTTCAAATAGTCTGTTGTGTATTTAAAATTATACTACATTGATGAATGAAGTTTGTCAACTTGTTTTTGCAAGTGTCTTGACTATTCATGGTCAGAGTTTACCTATTGTGGGAAATCAGACTAGACTTTGGAATAGCATACACCAGATTTGTTGGGTGACCCAAACAATTTCTGCATGTAGAAAAATATGTAAGAAGTCATAGAATATTCTGAGTGGAAGGGACCAACAGGGATTATCATGGTCCAACTCCTGGCTCTTCAAAGATGACCCTGAGAGTTACACTGAGTGCCTCAGAGTATTGTACAAATGCTTCTTGAACTCTGTCAGGCTTGGTGCTGTGACCACTTCCCTGGGGAGCCTGTTCCAGTGCCCAACCACCCTCTGGGTGAATAACTTTTTTCTAATATCCAATTTAAATCTCCCCAGACACAGCTTCAGGCCATTCCCTCAGGTTACCACAGAAAAGAGGTCAGTTTCTGTGCTTCCCCTCATGAGAAAGTTGTGGACAGCTATGAGGTCTCCCCTCAGTGTCCTCCACTTGAGCAAACGAAGTGACCTCAGCCACTCCTTGTAGGGTTTCCCCTCTAGACTCTGCACCATCTTTGTAGCCCTCCTCTGGATGATCTTTAATAGCTTTGCATAATTTTTGATATTATGGCGCACAAAGCTGCCCCCAGCACTGGAAGTGAGGGTGCCCCAGTGCAGAGCAGATCAGGACAATCCCCTGCCTTGCCCAGCTGGCCATGCTGTGCCTGATGCTCCCCAGGACAGGGTTGGCCCTCCTGGCTGCCAGGGCACTGCTGACTCATGTTCAACTTGCCATCGACCAGGACCCTTTTCCATGCGGCTCCTCTCTGGTCTTTTGTTCCCCAATTTGTATGTGCATGAAGGGTTGCCCCATCCGTGGTGCCAAATCCAGCACTTATTTAACATCTGCTAGTTTGAGTGTACTTTAACAATAAGGTATATTTTGCTGATGATTCTACTGTGAAAAAATTATTGCTTTCAATGTGAATTTGTGAATGTGCTTTACACGATCTTTGTTTTCTGCAAATGAACTGAAGAAGGGCATGGGGCTTTCTTTGCATCTTCTCTCTTACTGGTTGGTTATACCTTCAAGTCCAAGTGAACCACAGGGCAGGTTTAAGTGGCAGGGAAGAGGGGAAACATATATAGTTGGACCTAAGATTTCATAGTGAGAGCAAAAAAATATCAATATAGAATTCCAGCTAGGGAATCCTAATCTGTGAAGATGTCACCATGATTTTAGTCATTTGATGTAAAATGGTAAGATTTTTCATTTTTAAGAAATTGCTCAAAGGCTAGGGTAATAAAAGCTCTTCTTTTAATAAGGAATCACTGGGTGAAATTCCTTGGCCCGTGTTCTGGAGCAGGTAACTCTGGTTAATCACACTTAGGGCCTGCAGAACCAAGGACAACCTTTCTTCCTTGGGTCCAAGCTAGAAAAAATATCCTTCCTGAGGATTTAGCAAGTGAACAGCTGTATATAGGTTTATTGAAGCTATGATCATTTTTACATAAAGCAGAGAAATAGAAGCACTGGACTTTGCGTTATTGAATTCTGTTGACCTAATACGCCCATTGCTGGTGGTTTAGAAGGTGATCTGAAGAAATATTCATGTAGAAAGCTAAATAAAGTAAAAAATTTCCAGCTTTATGAAAGATCTCCACATGTTCAGGAAGATAAAAAAATGCTTCTGATCAGAGTTTTAGAAACTATGGAATTTCTTTGACAGCAGAAAAGATCAATTAAAATTTTTCATCCTGTACATTTAGTCCCTGACTTAATGCTCTCAATCAAGAAAAGCAGGTATTTTTCCCCCTAAATTAGCTCATTAAAGAATGGAACATGATGATCTCTCCAAAGTGCAAGTTAGTGTTAGAAAAAATTAGCAGTCAGCCACTGAAGAATAGCTGTGGAACAAAGAAGATGGGGTCAATTATGGTTGGAAAGATGGTCTTGTTTAGGGACTTTGTTCTTTCTATCTTGCTTAGCTTTGTGAAATTAAAGCAGGTCTGCAAAACAGAGCTTTACAGCATGATCTATGGTAAAATGGAGAGTGATGCATTTTGCAGACTTATCTTTGTATGGTGGAGCACAAAATTAAAATGCTAAAAGCCTTCACTATGAGGTGGCTCATCTGCTGATCAGTCATTCTAATGTGGCTCTGCTGAAATCAACTAGTGAAAATCAGTCTCCTGTTAATTTTTCCGATTGGGAGATGACTGCTTTTTTTTTGTTTATTTGGTTTGTTTTATGTATACTGCAATATTTTTGAGAGTGTATTGGTTACAGCTGGAGAACATTTTGCAGGACTCTGGAGTCAGTGTTCAATTAAAAAGATGCATTACATATAAGAAACATTTAAGATTAAAAGGTTTTATTTTGGCTGAGTAAATTACTATAGTGCCATTTAAATCTGTAACGGTGTTTTCAATAGAAAAGAACAATCTTTGGGGTTTTTTGTGCTTCTGGAGACCAAAGCTTCAGGAGACTTTATAACAATACGTTTTCCGAGATAAAACTGTATTTTTATAGCTAAATTCCCAGAGTGGGAGCTGCCTAACTCTCCAAATTTATACTGTAGCTAAAGAACTATAAGAGACAGGAAGAATAAAGTTCTTGGAAAATGAGGATGATTAACAGAGCTACTCTTTGAGTGTGCAGTTTTTAATCAGCCTTAGGATACATGCACTTTGCAGTGTTACTCAGCCCATAATCATATACATTAGCAGTTATAATCTGACAATAACAGAAGATTAGCTGTAACTGTGAACCATTCATTTTAGTTGTGACTCCATTCAAATGAGGGGAAAAGCATCTTCCCTTCAATACTGGACCATGCTAGGTAGCAGTGTGGGTGGTTTCTCTAACACTGTGGGTGTTGTGGCTTTCTGTTTTCCTTCTGATTTTTTCATCCTGCTCTTCTCTCCAATTTTTGTGCTTTTTTGTAGTCATAAAGTGATTGCACACATAAAGACAAACAGGTAACATATTCTTATGGGTTTTTAATTTTTTTTTACTCTTTGCTTCATGTGTAGGACTAGTTGAATAACTGTTGTCAGCACTTTGGTATAGGCTGGGCAGATATGCTTTCTGATGTCGGAAAAGAGAAAACTCTTGTGCATTTTCGGGCTGATTGGAGGTGCCAGAAATACCAGAGAACTGACACTCAAATGTATTTAAGAAGCTAACACCTAGTAAATATGATTACAAGTACTTAAGCCCTTTGTGAAAATCTCAGCTTTGTGATTGGAGACATGTTCTTCTCTCCCAAACAATGTGTATGTGTGATGGAAGAGGAGGAATCCTGCTTGATATGAATGGGGAAAATGGCAGAATGGGAGCCTCTCTGATAACAGCATGGTGAATTGAAGAGGCCATCCATCAACAGATGGAAGTAGAATTAGGGAGGTGGCAGCCAGCAGAAGAGGGCAAGAAAGCAAAACTGCAGGCTCTCTCTGATACTTAATATTTTATGCTTGAATTCCAGCATCAACTGGAATTCTGTGTATTGTCTTGTTCCAGCTCCCTCCTGTAGTTAATTGCTTGAGGGCAAGAGACGCCCAAAAGAAAATTAGCTCTCAGGACAAAAAATTTAGACAACATAGATTGTTTCATTCAAATAATTCGAAGTGCAAAGCAGAACAGAAAATTCTGACAGTTTCAGTGCTGCTGTATTTCCTATATTATCTAGAGCTTCATACTGTATTTAGAGTTACTACTTCAGCTGCCTTTTCAGAAGCAGTTGTAAGAACAGGCAGTCAAGATGAAAAATGAGAGCATCAGTGTTTGATTAAGGTTTTGGGGAGCTAGAATAAATTTGAGCCATAATATTTGCATTTGCTTGGACTATTTCTGTTTAACAAACAGTTAAATCTGTTTCTCTTGCTGTTTCTATTTGGAGAGGTGCTTGCAAAAGAATGCCTGTATGAGATCCCTCATAAATTTTTGCCCTGTTTCTTACTTGATAGTTAAAAACACAAATATCTCTTTGTCTTTTACTGCTATCACAATGTACTCGACCTGTTGCCTGGCTATATGGGAGTTTTCAGTTGCAGTTGGGAGAAAGTTATGGTCCATTGTGGCCACCAACAATATTGGATAAAACAGTTTGAAAGAACTGTGGAAAAGACCATTGAAGTTTCCTCAGCATCCCTGACATCAATTTTAATTTCTCGTATTTGTTGCCTGCAAGCCTTTTACTGACTGAGAAAAAGAGGGTATTGTCTCTCATCAACAGAGGACTGTTCGCCAGCCCTTTGACTCGACAGGAGAATTTTGAGCTTTTGCAAAATTTGCAGTTGAGCAGATGGACAGCACACAGGAGGCCAAAATGACACAAAGGGAGCCCTTAGTTTGTAGAGCACAGTCTGGATCTGTCTCTAGATTATCAGCTTTGTGCCCTCTGCAAACAAGGCTGATACAAAAAAAAGAGTACAGAATTGAGACTGAAAGAAAATACTGTGGTGTGTAAGAGCACAAAATGTGGGTCAAGACTTTTGAATATCCTCTCTAGTTCTTCAAGCTGGATAGGGAATGTGCAAATTGGAAGACTTATATACAAGAAGCTTTGCTGTGCTTTCATACTCAGCACATGCCTTGCATTTAGCAAACACACAGATAGCTTTTGAATTTTTTCCATCAAAAAATGTCGAGGCACATCACTGTGACCTTGCAAGACGTAGGGTTCCTTTCTAGTACAGCTTCACTTAAGATTTTCTGAGTAGAAAGCACTAGCATGTGAAATCTGGCACAGACTTCACAATGACCCTGAAAAAGTGATTAATGCAAGAGGGTAACCTTTCCTCTTCAGAATTAGGAATAGAGATGAAGTTAATCCATGGGAAATGGAAGGAAAAGGAAAAAAAAAAAGAAAAGAAAAGGAAAAGTTAAGAAGCACGTTGATGCTTAATAACTCATTTGGTCATCTCCCTCCTCAAAGGCTTCTTCCTTTGTTGGAGGCTGAGGTATTGGCACTTGACCCACAGGACTTTAAAGGAGAAACTCATGACAGATTGTTCCCAAAGGATTTCTTTGATACTTTAGTCAAATAGACATAAAAATTCCAGAGCTGCTGCTGGAAAAGCAGGGTAGGAAATAAGCTGAAAAAGGAGAAAAGCTAATAGTAAAAAGGAATCTGATTCTTTCCCCTTAGGACAAGACATGTAGATAAATTCAGAGGTCCTTGAAGGAAAACTCTAAAATGTCAATGATGTAGCATCGAAAAAAAACCCCACCCAACAAAATCCATTGATTTTACTAAAGCATTGCTCTTCTGCTATAATATATTAAAAATAAATTTAAAAAGTAAGAATTCAATTGACAGTATATTCTATCTCTCCCTAGCAGCAACTCCCCACTTGATATTCTCCTGGAGATAACATGTTAGCAGTGGCCTTGGCAGTGAAGTGTTAACCCTGACCCACAGTGATCTGGTTTCTGTAGCTCTAGAAAGTCAAGGTCCATGGGGAAATATATATGTCAGAAGGAAAACAAAAAGTTTTGTGTAACAATAAAAGAATATCTAAAACATTATATTTTCTTTCCTTCAGCCCAAACATGTAAGGCATGATTACTGAAACACCAAGCAGATAGAAGCCTCAAGGGGACAGAGACAGGGAAATTAACTCATCTTTTTTCCCCCTTTCTGTTTTATGGAGAGACTCCCCAGGAGGAGAAATCATCCTGCTTTAAGTCAACATAAAATGTCATTTTTACTCGGCAAAAGGAAAGCAGACTCAAAACTGAAATGAAATTGCCTACATAGAAATTAATGAGCTTTGTTTTAACATGACATGCAAAGGAGACTTCACCAGTAAAATGACATACCATTGTGACATCATCAATTGAATCAGATCTGGCAGTAAAATTTCTAGATCACATATAGAGGGCACCTAAGTCTCTGCCCAAAGGCCTCATAATAGGATTGATATCAACTAATTCTAGATATCTACAATGCAGAGATTTGTCTGTAATAGCTGATTTATTAAAAGATTAGACATTGAAAATAAATTAATTGGGATGCAATTTGATATATTTGATTATTGTATTTTTATTTGTATGTTATTGTATTTTAATTGTATTTGATTGTAATTTGATAAAATTAATTGCTACCAGATATTACCTGTTTCTTTCTCTGATCTCAAAAAAGCCCCAGACATGAAACAGCAAACCAACCCAACCTACAGTGAACATCTTAAGTGTGGTCAACTACAATAAGCTACAAAATAGACTTGTTAAATTAATTGATGTGTTTCTGAGATTGAAGTCAGTTATGCTCCTTACTGATGAAGAGTCAAAGCTGCTCCCAAGTTTGTTTTGAGGAACATAAACTTTCATTCTGGGCACCACAAGGACAGGCATTCAAGGTTCAGCATGGGGAGAATTAAAAATCTGTGCCCAGAAGTACTTGCAGTATTAGACAGCAGTCCTATCAATGCATATCCAACTTGGTGTTTTTTGTTGTTGGGATTTAGTGGTTGTTTTTCTTGTTTGGTCAGCAAAACTTTTCTTAAGATCTTTCCAAGTTGAGCTCAATCGCCATAAAAGTGCTGAATCTCCATAAGCATTTTCTGAGCCTATTCCATTCTGAGAAACATTCAGTAATGCCTTTGCTGACCTCTTGGTATCATGGCCACATGCTTCTCAAGCAGGTGTTTGTATGCTGGAAATACTAATTTAAATTGGTTATCAAGTCACTTATTCTTCCCAGAATATTGGGTACAAGTGTGTTACTGTTGCAGGAAATTAGTCAACATTTGGGTTGAAGAACCTGAAGTACTGTTTCAACATGTAGTGTTAAATCCTCGGCAGCAATAATACTGCATTATTTGTCACTTGCAACCTTTGGGTCAGGGCCAATGCCTCATTGTGATGTGTACAATACATTCTATATCCTAGAAGTTACAGGAAACAAAACAACTTCATGATTTATAATTCTTCCTAAAAGTATTTGTGAAAGCTTAGTAAAGTGCTACAGCAATTAAAACAGCCTTTAGGTTTACTAGTTAAAAGTAAATTTGTGTGAACTAGGGTTCCATTCCAAACTTCTTTGTTGCTCATAAACTTCTGTAATATTTTCCTCCTTGTCCTGACTTCTCCCAGTCCTCTTTCTTGCCTGAATGTGGTTCTGGTAGACTTTTATTGTGGACTTTTAGCAACAATAACAGTTCTACCCTTTTTAGTGTATGAAAGCTAAGGGAAAAAGCCTTTCCTCTTCAGTGACTCTTTGGATTTGTGCTTAAATGTTCCTCTAGTCAGTGAGGTGGGAGATAGAAAGCTGAAATAGCCTTTACTGTGGAAAAGCAATTTTTTTTTTTCTGGTGAAAGCTGGATTTAGTTTGAGCAAATGGGGAGGAAACTGCAAAAATACACACATGCAGTTTTTGTGTATTTTAAATAACCATTTTAATGTGATTTTTATCGCAGAATATACTCAAATAACTGTGGATATTAACCAAGGACTTTGCAATGGAAAAGCTGTCATTTTTATATCCCAAATAGCACACACAAATACCGAGCAATAGCTTTTTACTTACAGCATTTCCATAGCTCTTATTTTATCAGTGTCAAATAGATCACTACATTTTCAATATGTAGCTGTTCCATATTAACCCTGGATGTAATCAGGCAACTAAACTTTGTACAAGAGGGAAAACTGATATCCATTACAATATATCTAATTTTAATGTGAGTTTGCATGTACATAGTTTTTCGTGTGCTAGAAAACAATATTTAATTTTTGTAACCTTCTTTTGTTAGATTTTACCACAGGAAAAATACTGCAGGTTTCGCAGCATCTCTAAATCATAGGGTGGCTTGGGTTGGAGGGGACCTTGGAGATCATCCAGTACCATCCCTGTGCTATGGGAGGAGCACCTTTCGCTAGATCAGGTTGCTTGGAGCTCCATCCAATCTGGACTTAAACACTCAGGGATGAGAAATCTACAGCTGGTCTGGGCAACCTGTTCCAGTGTTTTACCAGTCTCACAGTAAAGAATTTCTTCCTAACACCTAATCTAAACCTACACTTAGTTTGAACCCATTCCTCCTTGTCCTGTCACTGAATGCTCTTGTAAATACTCTTCTCCATCTTTATTGTAGCCTCCCTTCAGGTACTAGAATGAATTAAGTCACCCCATAGCCTTTTCCAGACACAACAGCCCCAACTCTTTCTTCATAGGAGAGGTGCTCCATCCCTCTGATTGACTTGATGGCCCCCTTCTGAAATCTCCAACAGGTCCATATTTTTCCTATGCTAAGGACCCTAGAGCTGGACACAGCACCTTGGGTGGAGTCTCATGAGAGCAGAGTGGATGGGCAGAATCACTCCCTCCATCTGCTGCTCTTGGTGCAGCCCAGAATGCTGATGGCAATAAGGTTGTAGAAATTCATATGACTGATGTGAATTCAATCCCTGTCCCAATGTTCTTAAAATTTTAGCTCTTTGGTATCATGGGAATTGTAGTGGAAAGGTTAGTCAGTTGTTGAAATGAATATAGTGCTATTAGAAGATACACACTGATGTTCTGAAAGCTGGTGTGTTTTCTTATGTGCAGTACATTGATAAAAGATTTAATTGTTATGTACTTAAAAATCTATGTTCTGAAAAGTTAGAGTTTCAAAATTAGTTTTTTACAAACATGGTTAAGGTTTTGTGTTTGGGATTCCTGGTCTGTGATCAACAGTGTGTTTTTGAATGTGAGATATGAAAACCAAATTAGTGAAAGAAGCATCGTTTATCATCTGTCTTAGGCTTCTGATTCTGTCCTGGGGTTTCTGATAGCACCTATGACAGTAATATGATTGGTTCTTTTTAAAATGCAATACATTTCTATAAATCACATTGGTAATTGTGTTCAATGTAAAAAATAAAATTATGAAATACCTTTTTATCTATTACCTAGATCTTTTAATAATAAGTTTGGTCATTTTTCAAGAATTGGAGGTGGCAAGGCAATGGAAGTGGGAAAGGCCCAAAATATTCTGTAGAAAGAGATGGGTGTATCATAAAGCAGTATCCATCTTCACTGACTGACACCTGAATACCCCTTGTCTCTCATTACCTTCAAGAGGAAATTGAAACATTTCCAAATGCCACCAGAAATAAAGGGTATGAATTGGTTGATACAGTATTTTGAAAAATAGAGTGCAAAGCTGTTAATGAGCTGTTGTGGCTCTCTTCTCCAAGGAGGACAAGCTGCTTTAATCAGAAAGGTCATGCATGTCAAATAGCATTATTGTTTCCTGTGTTTGCTTGACTCTACTTCAGTCTGGGGGAATTAAGTTTTCAATGAACATAATTAATAGTTAAGACACATGTCTGGAGATGTGGATGCTTCTGCATTCAGCTCTGCTGAAATTTAACTTTTGATTTATTGGCATTGCTGTTAAGTACTGCTTAAATACAGCCAGCTTATATGTATCACCAAAACCCCTAGAGTCATGCAAGTGTTAAATTTATAGCACAGAAAATACCTTAGGGACTAGTGAAGCACAGCTAGTTCTACCTTGAACTCTAGAAGCGCTTTCATCATGCATAAGGTTTAAGTGATATATTCATATTTCTTAGATATACTGAAAAGAGAAGGGAAAAGTTGTGATTCACTTAGGTTGAGACTCAGTTAGTTGAGAGGTTATCTGTAGATAGCAATTCCCTGCAGGTGGTCAGGCTGTCCTAGAGATTGTACTTGTTTGGTGATCCAGGGGGTTAGATAGGCACCTATTTGGAGGAGGTGCTCCAAAGACACTTTAAATACAGACTTAACTCCATTTCCCCTCCACATCCCTGTTACATTTATAATTTTTGTGGATTTGCAAGCTGTATTAGGGCTGGCCACTATTAGTCATGGCATAAAAATTATTAGAAATATTAAGGATATTATGAAAATTAAAAAAACAAACAAACATTGTTTTGAATGGTACTTAAAATAATAGAATCCCTCAAATAACAGAAAGCTGCCTGTGGGGTAATTTGAGAAAATATCCTTATCTTAGTGTCATATTTGGGAGGAGTTTTTTATGCTTGTAATTTTATTATATATGTGCATGCAGAAAAAAGGATATGTTCATCCATTAGGAGCTCACAAAACTGGTTTTGCCCCCAAAATGAAAAGAAAACTGTAAAGTGGGAGAAAAAAACTCACAACTGTCCATTGATCCTGAAAATGTTTGGTGAATTGTATCCTGATGAGTGTTCCAGGCAGACTATCTTCCTGCAAACTGCTCTAGCCAGAGCAGGAAGGCATCTGTCGGGTTCCACAGGAATCCCTGTCCTAGCAGAAACATCAGTGTTGCTGTCTGAGTTCTCTTGATCTGCAAGGAGCCTAGACTCTGTAAAAAGCCCTTTATCACAGCTTGAGTGGAAAGGAAGGATAGTCATCTTGAGTCTGTTATTTCTGTATAGGTACAGGAAAGAATAAAGGAACAAAAAAATGAAGTGGAAATATATTTAACTCATTGTTACTACTATAGCCTTTTTATTGGACTGAGGTCAAGATTCTGCTACAGGAAAGGTTGATAAAGGCTAACACGGGAAATGATTGCTTTCAGAAATTACATAGCAATCTTGCCATATTGTTTCTTTTTATTGTCTGGTGAAGGTTGTATTTTTTTTTCCCCTTAATGTTTACTTTGACTGTTTTGCCTCTTTGGTTCACTTCAGTGAAAACTGGAGCTTTCTTTGCTTTTTTTTTAATTCTTTTTTAATCCTAAAGTTTATTCTGCTCCCCCTACCTAAGCCCTTTCCTTAGGTGCAGTGAAAGTTGGTTATTTTTGACTCAACTCTTGAAACCCAGGTTACAGAATACAGTTTGGTGGTTTAGAAAATGAGATGAATGTCCATATACCTCAGTTTAGAACAGTGTCAGTACAGCTGTGTAGGAGTGTATGGATGCACATTGAAAGCTTATTAGGATAGATAAAAATAATAAAGTCTTTATCTGTTGGAACTATTGTGTCAAAGTGAGGTGTGCATCTCGAAATTACTGAACGTCCATTCAACATCCCTTTTTAAATTAAAAAAAAAAAAAACAACACATCAGTCAGCTCTTTTTTGCTGTAACATCTACCTGTGCAAAGGCTGTGGAGAATAAGAATACTTTTCAGAGGTAGGGCTGTCCCAGGAAGATTAGTTGGGCAGGCCAGAAGTACAGCATCTTTTCCCTCAAGGACTATGATATCCTAGAGGAAGGCCTGTAATCTTTTCCTGGTGTGAGCTCTTGTGCACATCCATTTTAAGGTAGTCCCAAATATGTTTGGATACAGAGCAAAGATGAACCTTCTTTTAAAATTATCTTCTTATCTGAGCAGTTTGCAGCTGTAATGAAGATCTATAATCTCCAAACAATTTTTCATCTCTTTTTTTCTTCCCCAAGAGGGATGGGAAAGTAGCTGTGCAGCCACTAATTACTGAGAGATTAAAACAGTCTTTATGATAAGAAAGGAACCTCAGTACTATTTTTTCAAGCCAAAACTGATAAAGAAGCTAGCAACAAATACTCCTTTTTGGATGTCCAAGAGGTAACACCATAATTGAATGTGCTACTATCTCAACACAAGGGCAGCTATAAGATGTGACAACTCTGATTACGTTGAAAAGCCAACGGGGCTTTAGCATTTGCCAGTTCATTCCTGTTTGTGATGTGACAAATATCTTTACCAAAGCAAAGCTAGAAATACCTACATTACAGTACCCAATTCTCTCTCTCCCTAATTGATTTTTGACACTGAGGAAGAGGAGCCATACCAGCAAGGATGCCTATAGGTTAACTTTTGGAAGGTAAAACTTAATATTATACTGGCAGAGCGAAAACTTGAAGTTTCCCAGTATAAATACTTTAGATCAGGAAGGAAAAATAAAAAAATCATAAGCTTCTTCCTCATGATATCTTATGCAAGAGTGGCCTGCCTTAAATGCATAATGAAGAAGCATACCCAAGCAGTTTTGGTAGCAGAGCATCTTCTTTTTGCCTTGCCTTTGAAATTGGAATTTGTCAGGTGCAGGATACAGCTTGAATGCAAAGAGCTTTCTTCTCTTGCAGGCATCTAAGAAAATTCTTTGACTGTAAGGGGGAAAGTAAAAAGGGGGAAAGTAACTTCATTCTTCCAAATGAAGTTACTGTTTACAGGGATGCTTAACATATTAGAGACAGAATATTGCAATTGAAAGAGATATGAGCATTGTCTCATTCTTGTAGTGTTAGAAGGTTACTTTAATTTTATAACTGACACAATTTTTTGACATTTTCCCTTCTGTGATTTCTGTAGAATAATGTCAATTGCAATTCATTAGCTATATTTAAATTTAAATACACGTTGAAATTGCAATTGCATCTCAGCAAATTTCCTTAGCTGAGTCACAGAAGAGATAAACATTTGTTGATTTGCCTTGACATAGTATCCTTTTTTTCTAAATTGTATTTTGATACATTTGATAGCTGTAAGTATCTTCTGCTACCCACAATTAAAACCTTCTGTGAGATGGTTACACTCCAATTTCTAGAAAAATGATGAAAATACCAATTCAGATTGTGATTATGCAGGAAAGTCAGCTGCAGGATGCCTTCCATTCATTGCTCTTTGGCACTAGACACAATTTGTCACTGCTACAGATACTGGTAACTATTGTTATCCTTTTTTTTTTTTAAAGTTCAGTCCTTATGAAATTGACTATGGGCAGATTGTAATTTCTTGGACCAACACAGGCTGTGGTCTGTGATCATGTAAGGCATACTCTCAAGGACCTTTTTTCAAATAAGTATGTCTCAATTTCAAGATATTTTCAGCCCTTTCTCTCTCTGCAAGCGCAAAACGTCTAAGCTGTACCAAGCTTGCTTATAGCCACTCAGGTTGGGTTTTTTTGGATAGATGCTCTGATTGTGTCTATATTCAAAATAATTTCTCGGTCTTTGGAAGGAGAACATGTATTTCATGAAAATATTTACACATTTTCAGGTGCTGCTTTTGCCTGTAAAGGCTAGAATTCTCAAGTATTTGTGTTTATGTGTATGCAGAGATCAGGAGATGAGGTGCTTGGATGAACATTCCCAATGAGCAGCTTGCATTCAGTCACCTGTTCAAGTAAGCCAGGAGTTTTTTAGGTAGGTTCCTCTGTGCCAATAATTCTTTGAATATTTATAACCAGGATGGATGGAAAGTAACAGCAGAGTGTCTACATTTACAAGAATTGTTTTGCCTTTGTTAAACACCAACAACAGACTACCTGGCTCTCCTGAACCTTGAAATATTCAGTCACTTGTCAGCTTCTATGCTACCATGAGGCTATACAGGAGTAGCTCCTTCAGATGACTTGTTCTAGGTAGGGAAATTAATTTTTTACCTTAGTAAAGGCTGAGTTGTTCCTAGTGCATACACATGCAAAGCAGTACTCAACAATTTATTTTTAATTGTTTTCATCAGATCACCTCTCTTTCTGAGTATTAGGTGACAATTACTTGTAAAATCAAGTGTTAACACAAACCTAGCTTCTCCTGTAATTCGGAGAACTAATATGAAAATTCAATGGATTTGCATGCTTTGTTTTATTTTCCAAGTCTGTAGTACGCTTGATTAATGAAGAAAAATTCATTTATATGCTACACTGTTAAATTAGTTTTTGGAAAGAACAAAAATAAAAGTGTGGGAAAATACTTAATGCATATCTTGAAGTTGTTTTGCCTCAGCAGTATATTATGTCCGTTTTGTTGCTGTTTTTCAGATAGTTTGCCTTTTGTTGTGTGAGACATAATGCTGAGTAAGACCTAATACTGAGAAGAGTGAAGAGATTGGTATGTAGAAACTGAAAAGCCAACTAGAATTCTTCATAGTGGCTCTTTTACCACTCCTCTCATCATCTGAGGAATATTTTTCCTCAGAAAAAAGTCTTTTGTCAGCTTAGTTAAAGGGAGATGCCTCTTGCAAAGTTTTATTGCCAGCCCAAGCAGCCCTTTTCATTGCTGTGTTTGCACCATTGGCAGCATCTGCTTGGCTGCATAAGAGTTGGCATGTCTGCATGAGCTGTAACTGCATATTCATTACTGTGTTGAAGTATTCTTAAACAGTCAGATCACTGGAAAATTACTTCTTGTTTTTGAAACTCCCAGTACAGAGGCTTCTCTGTCCTAGGCAAGTGCATGAAAAAGAATGCATTTGTTAACAGTTAAAAATATATAGCAGAGCTCCTAACCCAGTTTACTAGCTTCAGGAAAGTAATTTTTATGAAATGCTGAATATGGCACCCTGGCCTTTATCAAAAATCGTGTAGCCATCTGGACTAAACAAGTGATTTTCCTCCAGGACTTGGCACTGGTGAGGTTGCAACTTGAGTATTGTGCCCCATTCTGGGCCCCTTAGTACAAGAAAGACATTAAGGTGCTGGAGTGAGTCAGAGAAGGGCAACAGAGCTAGTGAAGAGTTGAGAGAGTGAGTTTTATGAGGAGCAGCTGAGGGAGCTGGAGTGGTTTAGCCTGGAGAAAACGAAGCTCAGGGATGACCTCCTTGCTCTCTGCAACTGCCTGAAAGGAGGTTGTAACCAGGTGGGGACTGGTCTCCTCTCCCAGACAACTTGACAACTTGACAGGACAAAAAGAAATGGTCTCGAGGTGTGCCAGGGAAAGTTCAGGTTCAACATTGTGAATAATTTCTTCACTGAAGGGGTTGTCAAGCATTGGAACAGGCTGCCCAGCAAAGTGGTGAAGTCACCATCCTTGAATGTGTTCAAGAAATAACTGGATGTGGCACTTTTTTTGGTTGACGTGGGGGTATTGACTCAAAGCTTGGACTCAATGGTCTTGAAGTTCTTTTCCAGCCTTAATGCTTCTATATAAACCCACTTTACTGGAAGCTTTGAAGCTGACATGTGATTCACTGGTATCCATGTATAATTTATGTGGGTTTTTTATTTGGTACAAATGTCATTTTCTTAGATTCATTTTTCTGCTTATGAGTTGACCTCTTTAGTGTCAGTAGTAGACATATTAATAGAATCATGGTGATCCTAGGGTGTGTACATCTTTTCATAGCAATTTTTCATAGCAAATCAATTCCAGCTGGCAACAGAACCTCAAATCAGAATGACAAGAGAAAGGTGAAGATAGACTGAGTCTGCCTGGAATAGATATCTCAGCCATAAAAATATTCACACAATTCTAGAAACTAATGGTCCTCTCTCCTCGGAAGGAGAGCATGGATGAGCATGGAGAGACTGCTTAGAACCAAGTAATGGTTTACGGGGAATGTCAAACTGCACTTAGCTGTCAAAGCTCATCATTTCGTCCTGCAGTGGACAGCGCTACTAGAGTTTGCACTTGTTGGGGGATAGATACCAATTGTGCTATTTCCTTTGAAGCAATGTAGGGAAGCATCACATGCAGTGAAACTGAGCATTACAGGATTCATATGACTGTCATCCTGCTTATAAATAAAATAGAACCTAGAAGAAGGTAACCTCTTATTACTCAAATACCAGGAAAAGTTGTGCTAGAGATGTTTTTGGGGGGATCATCAGAAGGAGTAAGTTCAACCATTTGTTGCAATTTATATTAGTAGGCAAAAGACTGATTATCTTCCATCTTGTCTGGGAAGTCTTTAACAGATAACGCAGAGAAATTAAGAAAGGAGATAATGGTAAACTGCATTAACATGGACAGCTTCCAGTGCTGCTGCTTGGGCATCAAAACTCTTAGAGTATTTTCAGCCAGGGCCTCTGACAGACAAGGGGTAACAAACACATTTCCTGCAGAAACAAGTTATTTCCTCATGATGCCCTTGCTGGCATTACCATCATACATTGCCACTGCAAAGCAGCAGCTTTGATGGCAAATGGGCAAGAAGCCTAGTTAAGTTACCAAAACAAACAACCCCTCCCCCCCCGAAAAGAAACCAACACCCCCTCAAAACCAACCAACCAAACCCAAAAACCCTTCAAGACTGTCACTGTAATACCTACTGAGTAGTGTGATTTGGTGAGAGTGTTGTATCCAGTAGTCAGTGTACAGAATTCAGGTGCATAAAGAGCACTTTGTTATAATGCATATTAATGAATGCATATATTGATAGATGGAGAATTTTCTGAGAAGTAAAATACTTATTTAAAGTATTTCAAGTGTGAAATACTTTAAATGAAATTAAGTACATGAAAAGTGCAGCATGTTGTCAGCCATGTGGGAAGTTCTCTTGACCCTTTAGGTAAAACTTGGAGTGTCTGTTATTTCTGTGTTAATTTATATGGCATGGCACCTGACTGCTTTACAAGTTTGAAATAATTTTAAATATTCTGTGAACAGATTTCTTTTGATTTTTATAGCTTTAGTCACAGTGTGTGTTCTGAGCACAATGAAGTAGAGAGAATTTTGTTTTCAGAAGTGATCTCCACAAACTGTTAGTAAAAAAATGCTTAGCAGAATGTCTTTTAATTTTTTTTTTTTGTTTACAGGGAAAAATAAATTTTATTTATGGCTATATATTTACACTACATCTTAAAATCTGCATAGTAGGATGGGTTTCTTGTTTGTGTTTTACTGCTGGGTTTGAGAGTTTAGTCAGTTTTAAGACTTGAAAGCATTTCAGTTTGTGAGATGTAAATAATGTTAGAGTTTTCACACCCGCTACATTTAAATAGGTGTAACAGCCACACCACAAAACTGCAGATACTTAGTAATGAGGCTCACATAAGATGAGGTTTTTTTCAATTCTCTGTTAAAAAATTATCTTTGTTTATCATCTGATTCTGCATTACCAGGGAAGTCTTGTTGGGTTCCCTCAAGAAAAAAGATGTGGTGTTTGAGCATTTATTTAGATATGTTAAACTAAATTCTCCAGTCATCAGAGTTAGTGCAGGACTTGACATCTCACAGGCTTTATTAGCATAAACCAAAGTAGAGAGGTGAAGATGAGTGGTCTTATTTTAATCTTTCCTTTTAAAGTAGCAATTGAAGGAAAGCTTCAAAGAAGTGGAAAAGCAATGCTGAAGTAACCTGAGTGGACTGTTCATAGAAGTTGCTAGCTGGTAGTCTGAGTCATTAACAGTTAACTAGACTGAAAATCTCCATCATATAGAAATTCCATTTGAAGTGCATAAAAAAGCTTGTAGGTGCAAAATTTGAAAGCCTGCAAACCAAAACAACAACCTCTTCCTGATGGTAGTGGAATTCATTAGGGAAATACTGCTACATCTACATTTCCTTCACACTTATTTAGAAGGTAGAAGCTTCCTGGTTTGGTTTTTGTTCTCTTATTCATGTCTGGGTAAAAATTGAAGTGTAATTCACTGTGTTTAAAAACCAAAGACTTCTTAGGAAATAACAATAGAATTGATGCTGGCACTTGTCCTCTCCAAATGTCAAGATATTCAATAATATACTCCTTGAGAAATCAAAAAGTATAAATTGGGAGAAAATAGCAGAACAGACAGTTTCTACAAGGCATTAAGGACAGACCCACAAAAAAGGCCTAACTGAGGAGGGAACATAAATGTCCTCTGAACATGGTGTCTGCAACATCTTTTGAAAGCCAGCTAGTACATCTGAGCTCTAGCAAACCATTAGCTGAAAGGACAACTGCATGCATTTTTAATGTGCCTCATTTGGATCCTTCACATCCTGACCAGTGTTTGTAACTCCTTGAAAACACTTTGTAAAGCTATTATGGTATTTTGTTTAAGAGCATTATTTCTGTTTGGAGAGAAGCCACCAAGTAGAATGGGAATGTTGTTCAGGCCTTTTTAACATGTTGCAGATAATGGAAGGCGTTCAAACTGGCATCTTCAAAAAGCAGATACCTCTGCTTGAACCTTACCTTGAAAATAATGTGTTTCATGATGCAGTTTGCAGATATTTATATGTATGCAGATGTAAGCATTCTGGTTTTGTTTTTTTTTCGGATTGCCTTTGGCATTGACACAATGCTATTTTATAAGACTTTGCAGTGGTGGGGCTGGGTAGGGGTGTAAGTGCAACTCGTTTTTTACCATTTCTGTACATGCTAGAAATGAGAAGACAGCAATGTCCGAATATATTTATAGTAGTATGACAGAATCTCAACCCTGCTGAAGTAAATAGAAATTTATAAAGATTACAGTAGTATCAGGATTTGACTTTTAATTACCAGTGTTTACAGTTTGTTCACACAATGCTTTCCCTGTATAGATTAATAATTGCTTGCTGCCTCCAAAGTCTTTGTTCAATTATATCTAGAAGAGAGGAGTTCCCTAGAGCAGCTGATATGTGATGAGCTCTTTTATAGAAGCTGACCAGTGTTGCCAAGGATTTCACTTATGCAGTCAGGTCTGATTTTTAAAAGGGATCAGAACTCAGTGTGATAATCATGTTAATATTACTGAAATTAGTAATTTCAATGTGTTGAAATGAAGCTGAACATATCTGAGAATCTTGGCCCGGGTCTGAGTTGCAAACTGTCTTGTGAATTGTTCAGGTGAGAAAACTACCAAGTGAGAGGAATGATCTTTGGAAACTAATGAAACAAAACATTGAATAAGAAGCAAAAATATCTCTACTCCCAAATTAAAAGGTTTTACTTAAAAGTAATTTTTTTCCACTTGAAGTTAACCTTAAGAACATAGAAAAATTCTTCACATGTGACAATATTTTTTATATGTAGCATTTAGTTTAATAGTACTCTTATTTTTGTAAAGGTGAGAGACATGAAATCCCACCCTGATAAAGTGAAAGGGAATTTCTGAGGTTTAGTAGGGGGTACTGGGGTGTTTTGCTTTCTGTCTTAGTCTTGGGCTTTGTTGAAAATCAGAGGGAGGACAGTGCTTGGGTTTTTTTTTTAATTTTGTCTTGTTTTTTTAAAGGTTTTATTTCCTGGAATGTGTAAGATAAGGAGGAATCAAACTTGTCTGAAAGACAAAATATAAAATTGCTTTTGATATATTCCAATAACAGCTTTATTTTACAAGAAATTACATGCTCTTGAATGTTAAATCAATGAAACTTAAACATGCATGGATACCTATATATTCACCCAAATGACTCGACTGGTTACTCAGGTAGTAAATGAAAAGGGGAGCATAAAATATTCCAGGCTGAAAAGTTAAAATATTAATGAATCATAAGTTTCAACATCATGAGAGGTCTAAAAATATCTTTTATATATATTTAATTCAGGTTCTGTTAACAGGATTTTTGGTAGAAAGTCAATTTCTCTCTAGCCTTTGGTGCTCTCAAAGTAACTATGAACATACACATAATTTTATTCTGTCATCACAAAGAAGCATCATACTTAAACAAATAAAAAATCTTTGCCTTAAGTTTCTGTTCCAAATATCTGAGTAATTGTGGAAACATCCACAGTAGAAAGTGTACTTGGGTGTGATGAGTTGGACACATAGTGTTGAAACTTTTGTTATTACTTAGGGTTTTCTTTTTGCAAGAAGTACAATTGTGGGGGAACAGAGGAATAACACTAAGGATATCTGTTGGAAAGGGTTGACAGCCCCTGCAGTTTTATACTGAATATGAATTCACAAACCCACTGCAGATGAGAAGGTGCATTCAGTTGGATTATAAATAGACTGTAGTTAGCTTTGAAATGCATCCATTTTATTCTGAGCTTCCAGAAAAGTCCTACGGATATGCAGCTACAGTGAGAGCTCTAATGTTGGTAATAAAGAGAAAATGACAGGAGTTTTATTTGGAGTCTTCTGACAGCTGTAGAAGAAAACAAAATCCATATGTTGTTGTGGCTTTTTTTTTTTCCCCTCTCCCTCCAAACAGTGAAGGAGTAGATTAAAAAACTTTCCATTCTCAAAAAACGGATCCTTGTTCTCAGAGAAATGTGCTCGATGTGACTGGAAGTGCATACTGTTCTTGTGCCCTTTTCTTCACGCTTCGTTTCTTGTGCTCAGAGGCAAGCAGTCCCAGTGTAACTCAGAAGAAGCCAGATGCTGTTCTTTCTTGTGGTCTGAGGGAAGTGGAATGACAAGACCTATGCTTTTGCTTTTGTCAGCAGTGCACTCAAGTACCTCGAGGTGGTACTCACCTGAACACACTGGTCAATGCAGCATTTTTGTGATGCCAGCAGTAGAACCAGTCCTGTGTGCTGCCCAGCCCAAATTAGTAAACCTTGTCTTGTAGGGGATGACTAGGATGACTCAGGTCCAAGGGTCAGCAGAGTTTCTGCTTAGAGTGTCTGTGGAGTTGCTATCAAAAGACTATTAAACAGTGTACCCCTGTCCTAGGTGGAACAGAAGTGTATCAAACTAAGGCATATTACTCTTTGTATATTAAATGATAATTCTGTGTAATCTCCCCTGTTTACCACCTGAAACAGAAGAACATTTCTTCAGCCTCCTTTTAAGTACATATTTTAATGACTGAGTAACGAGTCTGTTCATCTGATATATATCTAAAATATGGGAAGTTTTGAATTCAGATGGTCATTTTTAGCTTTTTAGAATGTGGCTGAAACAGTCCCATCACAAAACATGAAAAATGTTTTGTTGCTAAACAAAATCAGAGCATTGCACTGTTAATTCTCCAAGTAATTTGATGTTGCATCAGGAGACAGATGGTAATGATAAACCAGTGGAGAGCTGAGAGTCTTCAGCTTGTGTCAGCAGCATGTTGGTCTCCAGTTTTGGACTCTATCTAACCATGAACTATTTTTAGAGGGAGCTTAAGAATGCAAGGCAATGCAATTACTGTCTTTGCATGGAGTGTAGAGGTCTTTGGCATTTGCACAATTAATTTTCTGTGCAGCATGATGGGTTTCCTCAACATCCATACATGACTGCTTGCACTCTCTGAGATTTGTCTTTGTAAAGTTTAGAGAGAAAATGAACACAATGTACAGTCTTGATATTGCAGGTAGTTTGCAGTGGAACAGTTTGCACCAATCTAGTGGTCAGCCAAGGTCCTTCAGCATGTGGATGACTTTCAGGTAGCAGGTGAGATGGTGTATTCCTAGGTAGACACTGCCTAATAAACTGAATCTTGTGGGCTTTTTCCAGCACTGATATAACCACTTAGGCATAAAGTAAAAACAGGCAATCTGTAAAAAGGAGAGACTAGTGGTATTCCTTCTAAGAACATACATACTGTGTAACTGATGCCATGAGAGCTATTCACCCCTTGACATGATCATTTTTATAGCTTCTGTGCTGCTGTGGGTTTCTGTTATAAAATAACTAAATAAACTATTTAATTTGCTATAAATTCTTTCGTGTTCATATGTTGCTTTTTGTTTGTCCAAAGCAAACTACAAAATTTGCAGTTCTCTGGGTCATAAAATCTCACATCACTATATGAATCCAATCATTAACATTGTTAGAAAAAAACTAACATGAAACATTATAAAAATAATATCAAACAAAACTTAGCAATAATTATCTGTGTTCTTTCAGCTCACACTGTATTCTGAGCAATTTTCTTACTCTTCCTCTAGCTTCCAGGCACTGTTTTTTCTCCAAGAAGTCAGATTTCCATTCTTTCTGGGTGTTGATCAGTCTCAGTTCTGATGCCTGTCTCTCTGCCTGTCTTGTTCATAACAGATGCCAGTGCTGTGAATTTTTTAAGGCAACTGCAGCCATTGGAGCTGATGAAATGTTTTGGGGCAATATGAGGTCTCTCATACTAAAGCAAGAATATGGTCTTCAGTTTTCTTATCTTTCTCAAAACACTGAAAACAAAATATACTGTTATTGCAAAATATTCTGCCAGTCTGTACAAAACATCATATTAGCTTGAGAGCATGCTTCTTGTGATTATTTCCCCAAATTAACATTTTCTTTTACATACTCATCTTCCAGTGTGACTGTTCTAAGGCCATTGTGCCACTGCTGAGTGTAGTGCACATTTACTTAATAGCCTCCCTTTTTGAGTTTACTTTGGAAGTTAGATAAAAAAATTAAAAAATAAAAAATTTATATGTAAATCAAGCACATTTGGTCATTGAGATACAATAAGCATAGACCGTAATGATACCACTTTTATGGACACATTTCAAAGCACAAGTACCCTTCATCTCTTTGATCCCTTTGTTCTAATGCTCAAAATAAATGTTAGCCACTGAATGAGATTCTATAATGCCACATTTAAAGTTGTTTTTTTTTAATCGAAGACCTAAGAATCTTGTTCTATTGTACAAAAACAGTAACAATTCAACAAGGAGGACTGGAGCTTTGAGATTTTTTTCCACTATTGCAATAATTAACTGCAGTAGGGCATCAAAGAATTCTGTGGTGCAGTTTGCAAAGAATGCAATTGTCACTCAAAACAAGTAATGAATCCATATATTTACATTGCAATAGCTAACATGTCCTGATGATACGTATTTTCTGTGTAAAAATGTTTGCTTAGCTTTAGAAAACCTTCTCTCCTATTAGGAAAAAAATCCTCCACCTATTTTGGTGGTCTTTGTTAGCATGCACAGCATGATATTTAAAAGGAAATGGATGTCCAGGGTGGGATTGAGCATTAACAGTTCTAATAGGGAGATTTTTTACTGGGATCTTGGGACTTGCCCGAATGGACCTTAGACACTTTCTATATTATCCAAACACTGCAAAATCCAACTGTTTTGACTACTTGGAGTATTTCTCTTCTCAGTGTGTGACTTTTGGAGAATATTTTGTATTTCTTGTAATTTCCTCTTCCCTGCATGAATTTCTTTTTTGCTTTTACAAGTTAAGCAACAGTTGACTTGAGTCCACTCAAGCACTTTTTTTTTTTTACCTTTTCAAGCAAACAGTTTCTCATTACATCTGTAGAGAAACTTCAGGAAGGAGTCTGTAAAGAGAAAATCCAAACCAAAATTGTAAGTGTGGAGTAACTTATTTTAATATGCTGCATCAGAAATAGAATTTAAATGAAAGGCTGGCATATAGATACATTGACTCTACTTAGCATTTATCATGAGCTGTTTGTCTATTATGTGTGTATAGATGCATATTTCTTATGTAGGTCCTATACTTAGTTTTATTTTAGTGCTGTTAATTCTCAAAATGTTTGTATTTAAAACTTTAAGACATCTCTTTGAAGAAGTTTCTGTTATTTTATACCTCTGGTTACACTTTTCCACCCAGTCCAGCCCCCAGCCAAACAAATCTAACATGTGCAAGGCTTGTGAATGTTTCTCTTAGATTAGGGATTTTTTTGTGTCCTGTTTCCCTGCTTTTAAAGAAGGAAAACTGAGATACAGAGAAAGGTTAAGCTGGTTAGTCAGCAGAGAAAAATGCAGAGCAATGCTACACTGAATTTTGCATGGCAATGTTGTATGATTTGACAGGCTCCTTACCTGTTGGGTAGTCACTTGAGGCATCATCAACAGCCTTTGATAAAAAGGCAGGAATCTGATTGGTGCTTTTTCTGTTCTCTTCATTCATTGACCCAAACATGCCCTCCAGAATGCTGGTTACCCTTTCTTTGGCCTAGGAAAAGTGTTCCATCTTCGCTGGGAAGCTGAAGCCCTCCTGAAGTACCTGTTGACAGAAACTTTTAAGTTTTCATATGCTTATCTGCTCCTAAGCATGCTTATCTTTAAATGTGTAAAGTCCATAAAGTGATGTTTCTTTTCAAGAAGGCTATTTCTGAAATTTGTCAATTTTAGGCTGTTTAGTATCATTTGTCCTCTGCATTTGCCTCACAACCTGTTGTGATTCCTATCATTATTATGACTATCCCAGGAAGGTATGATTTCCCTGAATATTTTTACATGGTTTATGAGTTTGTACAGAGGGTTTAAACTTCTTTTGCTAGCTTTGTATTTTATCTAATAGAACTCATATATAAGGAAAATGCTTGGTGATCCAGTCTTTTCACTGTCTTCCTTGCACTCTGATATTGGTGAATAATTTTATGCTGGCTACATTAATGTAAAATTAACCTGACTGTACTTATTCAAAAAACAATTATAGTATTTTTAACCCATAATTCTTGTATATTGTAAACATTGAGTTACCTGAGACTATGACAGAAATGCCTGATCAAAGCACTAAGGATGTGTTCAGAAATGCTCTCTTTATTTTCAATTAACAAGAATGTTCTTTGTATTTTTAAGTAATATGGATGCTTCTGCAAGAAAGAGCCCAGCCAGAACTTCCTTACACAGAAATGGCTGGTAGTTAGAAACAGGATCTGATTTATGCTGGGAACAAAATTTTGTGTGGAGTCACTAAAGAAGAGAAATGAAAACCCCTTCCCTTTCTCCAACCCCTGCTGTGCTTTCTGTGAAGTTAAGAGCAATAAAATATTTTAAAGCTGTCCTCAGACACCCTCATTTGCCTTGGAAAGCTTTTATTGGTAAGTGCCTGCTGGCGGATACTGTAGTTTTGCAGGCTGAGTTCACTGTACCATAGTAGACTGAACAGCACCCTGCATGTGTGATATATCACCTTGATGCTAGTCAGCCCGTCTCATAAGCTGAAGCGTTTTACTGGTTGATTTCATAGTTCATTAAAAGACTTGCATTTTCCTCCAACAGCTGAGTGGCAAATAAAAATACCACTGAGTTGCAGAGACTGTGCTGCTAAGTAATTCTAGCCTAACTGGCCATGCCTCTAGTAAGCAGTAAAATTGTTAACTGTGACAGCACCATTATTAGTAATGTCTCATTCATCTTGTATCCATGTTCCTTGAATTGAACTGTTTTTTCCTTTGCCTGCTACTTAACATTATTTTAAATTATTCCCTAAAAGCAGAAAAAGGAATGGATTTAATTCATCTCCTTATGAAAAGTGTCAATGCTCTGTCTTCAAGCAATTATGTCCTCAAAGTGTAGACAGAAAGTAAAACTGAATCATTTACTTATTTCTGAAAGGGATTCTTATGCAAGTCTTGATTTACCTTGATTAACAGCAATTTACCACACATTTCAAAATGTGTTGTTAGTATTTGTAGCTGAAAATAGAGATACCTTAGAATTCCCTACTGTATTGAACAGTCTTGAAGGCTAAGATGTTTGTTTAATTTTTGGAGCTACAATAAGATTTCAATTGAAATAGGTTTTGATAATAAATAACCAGTGAAGTGATTTAGTGTTAAACCTATATTTAGTCGTTTCATTTTTTATAATCAGTTCCTTGGCTAACACCTTCAAAATGCATTTTTATCCAAGTAGCGTGAGGCTTATGAGGTACATATAATTTCCTTCTTTTTCCTGGAGAGGTTTAGGGTTAAACTCAAATAGTATAAGCAAAATATTGGCTTCATGATGTTCACTAAAAGCATTCAATGCTTTTTGAAAAACCTGAAAGCACAAATAACAGTCTAAAGCAGACCTTTTAGCTATATTTTTCTGTAAGAATAAGGGAGATTTGGTTTTATTTTTTGTTGTATTCCTTGGAAAAGCACCTCCTAAAATGGCTTGCAGAGATCATAACTCAAGTGCTGCTGGTATAAAATTGTAGAATTAAATAGCAGAGATTTTTTTCTTGCTTTTAATAATTCTCCATCTAGCACTTATGAATGATTAGCCAGAAGAATGATTACAGTGAACCACGCCTGTAGTAAATGCTATTTCATTTTAAGGTTTTGAAAATTTCTTCTGCAAATATGAAGGATCTCTGTGCCTGTTGTCAAGAACAAGCCATTGGCCATCCCTGGAGCTTGTGCAAAGCACACAAGCTATAGTGTGACTCTGAGTCCAGCAAGCTTTGAGGTTTTTACACATTCTTAGGGAATTAGTTTGTTATATCCTAGGGCTCCCCTTTTTGAACTTCTTCCCTTTGCACTGAACAAACAAAGTTTGGTGGAATCAAGTGTACATGAACTGAGGAAAACATTGCTAGCAGGTTAGGACATAATGGCAGAAAATGTGGTGGTAATTCCTCTGCCTTCCTACCCCAACAGCCACCCTCCCGTCAACACCAAAAAGGAAAAAAAAACAAACCAAAACAAACAAAAAACCCAAACAACAACTACAACAACAAAACCCACCCACCTCCCCCCTAAAAAACCCCAAAATCAAACAAACCCCGCCAAATACCACCAAAACCAACAAAAAAACCCCAAACCAAATAAACAAAAAACCAGCCAAGAAACCCCAACCTGCTAATGAAACAAAAATACACTTAAGAGATAAAAATTAGGATAGTCGTTTAGAGTTTTAAAAGGAACAGAGGAAAGAAGTGGTTACCTCTGAACCTTGTGGGTTTTTTTGTTTTGTTTTGTTTTGTTTTTTTGGTTGTTTGGTTGTTTTGTTTTGTTTTTGTTTTTGAGAGAGTATAAAAACATCTTTACTAGAAACACAAGCTATCATGACACTACGTACATTTTAGTGGGTCACTCATTTTCAGAGGCACAGCCTTTCCACTGTGTATGTGACTGCCATAGAAATAAGGTAGCCTGCTAAGCTGCCAGGTGCCAGGGAGATTTGATGGAACAGGGGCTGGGTGTGTTTTAGGACCAAGTTATCTGTTCATACATGGGCAGGAATAATGATTAGGAGCCAAAAAAATCTTACTTGTACTCTTTGCTTTTGCTTCCTTAGCATTGATTTGCTTAATAATTTCTACTCCACAAACTTCCATAGGAGCAAAAAAGTGAGATTGACACAGCCACTGTGCTATCTACAGATAATAGATTTTGAAATGCACCCCTTTAGAAAGATTAGGGAAATATGGGCCAATATGCTTTACAACAGGTTAATCTCTGAGTAATGTATCAGGTTTTTCTGGTAAAGCACAGTGACAAACAATGAAACAATTTCTGCAGGAATTAAAAATTGACTTAAGGTAGGAGCTCATTTTCTACATGAATGTAGAAGCTGGTACAAGACTGAAACACATAGAGTTGTATAGGAGAATGGATTGTATTAGCAGCAGGATAATTTCAGCTGTTCATTTTTGGGTCTGTTTGTTGTTTTTTTTCCTCCAATGTTTACAGTGTTATGGACAGATTCTGTGAAGCAAAGCTTTACTGAGTGAGTTAAGGCTGGATACAGAAGTGTCCATTTAGAGCCTGTAATGTTTTTAAGATTAAGCAGTTCTTTAAAATGTGTAAAACCCAGCCTGGCAGGGATTGCAGCTGGGTGCTTGGGGTAGTGGCAAGTTCAGGGTCCTCTTGTGAGATCTGAAAGATAAGCCCGAAGGAAGCCAGCATCCAACCAGAAAATCATAGCAGAAAAATAAAATAGTGAACCACCGTAACTTTTATTGCTTAGAAAAGATAATGCAGCATAGAGATTCTGTAAGTAATTGTCCCACATGCATGGTTACAATGGTTAAATAGTTAAAAAATACGGGTAATACACTGTTTCTTAGACATTCTTGGACTGTTTTTTTGTTTTGTTTTGTTTCTTTCTGCTGTTGCATATAATGAGCTTGATTTTTTTCAGATTAGATGTGAAAACACATTTTTAAAGTATCCAGAAATAGCACTGCCACTGTTTCAAGAGTCTAGGTAGAATTAGAGATTTTGTGTTCATGTTTATCTTTAAAATGCTGTATTGAAATATGTGGATTTTGTGATAGAGGATGAAACATCTTGTCATAACACCTTTTCATGGACTGCAATTGTCTTATGAAATTCCCTGTTGCTTCAGTGTATGCTGTATCAGGTTCAGAGTAAATACATCTGGAAAAAGATCTATAAAAGCAGTCAAACACATAATTTTTCTTTAAAAAAACCCAACCAAAACAAAAAAACTTTTACAAAGGCTTTTTTTTTCTTTTGTTTAAACTTCAGTTCTTTTTTTTTTTTTACTTCAATATTAAATCAGCAGTACCATACATTCCTTTGAATAAAGAACTTAGAAAAAATCCTTCCAAAAATTGCTGCCCTGTCCTATTTTTATTCCATGGTTTGCTACTTCTGCTTTAATTAATCTAGTTTTATTACTACATTGAATGTTAAAAGAAAAATAGGTTTTCATGGTTCCATCCTGATTCATTAAACTGCATCTCATAGTTCACTGTCAATACAGAAAACTTAAAGCTGTTCCTGGGGTTATTCTGTCTTTTCATGTGCTCTTAAAATACTCTATCTCGCTTAAGAGTTTTTCTTCTAGAGCTCAGTTGGAGCCACCTGCCTGGGAGATAAAGTGCATTTCCTTAGGCTCAAAGTCAGCTTCTGATAGACTGCATGCAGCCAGACCTCATTTCTTACAATTTTTTCAGCTTAATTTTTCCTGATGTTTCTCCATATCACAATTTTTCTCATTAACTGCTCTCCTAATGGTACTACACCACCTGGGGTGCTTCAACACTTCATTTCTACTAGGGCTGTGTATTCTGGTTCAGTGATGCAGGTTGATTCCCATTCATCACTAGCACAGTATAATACCTCCATGAACAAATCCCCTACTTTCCTAATGTACCAAATTACTGAAGTCAATTTTGGCCGCCTCTGCACCCTTCTTAGGCTGATCAGTGACTCTTGAGACCTCTTTTTGGCTTTATGGAGCAACCCAGGTGCCTAAGCAGGGGCTTCAGAGCAATACACAGCATATAACCTAAGACATCAACAGAGGCTGGGCAGCTCGGCTATGTGATTAATGGGAGGCACTTCAGGTCTAGCAGCTGGGGAAAACTCAGACACTTTAAAGCATTAGATACATGTTTTTAGGATCTCAAATGACTCCGCATAATTCCTGCTCTGAAAGAAAGTGTTACTGCAGTTAAACGGAACTAAAACCACTCAGTCCAAAATACACATTTGATTTGGGTTTTTTATTCAGTTATTTTAATGGTCATAGTTGCAACACCTATTCTAATTGCGATGTATAAGCTTGACAAAATGTGTCTGTGTATGGTTAGGTCTTTTGAAAAATCACAAGAAATATTTGAGGTATGGCGAAAGAATTTAAGGCACGTAATGTCAGAAAAGAGCCCATTGGTTCTAGTTAATATGGAAGAAAAACTTTTAATGCAGTCATTCTTTCTGAATGTGATGTGGTCCTGCACTGGAGGGAGGTAAGGAAGTATTATTAAAATATACACACTCATGCGTTTTCAGCCTTACTTCTCTTTAAACTCTCTTCAGCCAGAGGAGTTAAATAGCACTGTACTATTCTTAGAGAAAATAATTTTCTGGTCTTTGTGCTGCTAGACTATTTTAATTTCCTGATGGTACCAAAATATAGACACTTTGAAATTTCAGGTTTCACTTTCTTAAAATTGTGAAAGTATTTTTTGTAGAATCCAGGCTTTCAGAGGATGTCCTTTTTTCATAAAAAAAGATCCCAATCTTGAAGGGAGAGTGGTGGGGGAATGAATATTGACTTATATTAATGTAGGAAATAAAGGAAGGCTGAAGCATAATTTTCTTTCAGTGAAGTAATGAAAACGAGAAGAGATGCTTAAAAAATGCTAATGAAGGACTCAATTATGAAGAAACTGCAAGACTCAAAGCACCCAGGAAATTGCCACTTATTCATATTGCAGTGAAACACATTTGTCCTATTGGGTAATTTTTTTTTTTCCATGAGCCAAAGACATCATTATTTCAACTATTTTATAGCCTTGACTCCCACATACAGCTGCACTGGTATTTGAGGTTGGATGTGCAAGCATAAGCAACACTGTGGCAAATATCTCATCTTTGCCAAACACGGTTAAAAAAAAGAGAAGAACCTGGAGTATCTCAGGAGAAAAAGGAAAATGAGTAGGAAAAGTTGGACACACACTGACTTCTGTGCTCAAGGTTTTGTTTAAGAGTGCTATCTCTACCTTTATATGTTGTTTCATCTGTTCTGCTCAATGGAGTGATTGCACACACAAAAAAAAAAAAAGTGAAGTGTTATGCTCCTTGAAATAAGGTTTTTGTTACTGAAATGACATTTCTGTGTTGAACAAAGCCCAGTAACAATGCCAATTAAGTGATACCTCTATTCTGAGTATTTTCACATCCTAGTCTGAGATAAAACAGCATTTGAAAAGGATGAAGCTAGTAATGGTAACTCTAGGTATGTTCATGGCATATTCTTGATGGGAGCAAAGTTCTTGTCTTTTGTTTTTTACTATGGTTCTAGGCAAAGACATCTGAAAAGATTTGTCTAATTTAGTGACCGGTGTTACCTCACACTTGTTCCATTTATAGACTAGATGAAGAACTGTTTGCTATTTTCTCTATTATTAATGACAAAGACAAGCCCACAGACGAAAGAAACTTCTAAATTATTAACTGCCTGATCAGCAACTCAGTTGAGAATTTCACTGGGTCATGAATGCTGACAGGTTGTCAGGGAAACAAGAATAACTTAACCAACTGCCTAGGTTGGAAGATGAAATCTTTTTACGTGGTTTTGGTGTTAATAGCTGAGCTGCGTTTGCAAATGGAAAACATAGTAATGTTTTTCATTCAGCACAGGCAACTTGAAGAATCACAGAATGGTTGGGTTTGGAAGTAACCTCTGAAGACAATCGAGTCCAAATCCCTGCTCAAGCAGGTTCACCTAGATCAGGTTGCACAGGATCACATCCAGAGAAAGAGACTTCACAACCATTCTTTGTAGCCATAGACAATTTAGGTTTTAATTTAGAATCTTTATCTATAGGTTCTGGTTTAATTAATGAGAAACTCCTTGCGTTTTCATTATTCCTCCCCTCCTTCATCTTTTTTCCTGTTCTAACCATTCATTAAAATATTCGTTTGATATTTTGGCAATTTGCAAACAATTAATAGTATTATGAAGCTTACTTTAGCTTCCAAGTACGGTGAGCCAAAATTCAAGGTGGTTCAGGTGTCATCATTTCTGCTGAGACTTTTATTTAGTCTGCTTCTTTGCTAGCCATATGCCCTTCAGACCTTGTAATAGGTACTTCCAATGGCTTTTGATCTGGGTCATAAAACAACCTGGAAGGGCAAGTTGAGAATCATAGGGAGGAAAAAAAAAACTGTGTTTGACTGGGAGTAAGATTCAGTCTAGGATTTGGAGAGATGGGGTTGTGATTGACAGGATAACTTTCCTGCCTGTATTAGCACTCAGGCTGTAGAAAGCTGTGAAGTGGATTCTATGCCTCTGAAGCTCTCAAAACTCTCAGTGACATGCTCATTATAATGATTGCTGGTCCATAAAGTTTACCTGTTCCCCTGAGTACTGGCTTATCTGGAAAGTATCCTTCTGGAAGAGGACTAAAACAACTGTTACAAAGGAATATTTGTATTTCAAAATTTTATCTGCTAGGATGACTGGTCACTTCATGTTTGTTTCCTGGTTCCTAGTGTGTATACTAGCACTGGATAGGAAAATGAGGCAAAGGTTTTTTACTCACTGGTTTTTCACTCATTTGACCTGTGACTAGACATGTAGAGAGCAAGACAGTATATGACTATCAGTGACTACAAATCAGTGTTCACCAAATATTAAAGGATCTGTTATTTAGCAACCAACTTCTTGAAGTTTTTTGTCTTAAATAAGAGCTATCGTGCCACTGAACATTTATTACTACAGGTATAGTTCTCAAATCTCACAGCAATCTAGATCTTCTGGGACAGTTTGCAAGAAATACAAGTAATGGGAAGCCTGAAATCAAAAGGCATGCAATGACCTTTGACCAGTGAAATATCAAAGATGAGGTTTTAAAGTTTTAGCTGTCTTCAGAATTTCAGATTTAACCATTTTACATTTACACAGTAGGCCCTTATGATATCTGAAGCCAGGTTTTCCTGAATTGTCATCATTGTAGATGGAATACTCATCAAAGTATTTTTTCTCTCAGTCTTATCAGTCTGATATTCTTGGAGTGGAAAGATTGAAATACCTGGGAAAACTATGTACTTAGTGCTGATCTTTACCATTCAAATGTATAATAGAGAAAATAACACATTGCTGTTGGGACTATTCCGGGTCATCTTTCTCATTTCTCACACCTTTATGTTCTTTACAGTGCTTGTATGGTTGAGGTTGCCATCAGCATAATTCTGCTGCGTTTCTGTGTCTTAGTGTTGTCCTAACAATGGAGAACAACTTGAGTTATTTCACTCAACTGGTTGTCTAGAGCCCCTCAATACTGGAGGGAAACAAGCACAAAGAAACAGTTTGTTCCATCCATCCCGTGTAAATAACTGCCTTTGGAGCAAGTCTGCTGACTTCATGGAAATGCACATTTCCTTCTATCAGCTCAGATAACTGAAGTGTTTAAATCTATGTCTGGGCAGATTAAATGCACAAAAATGACAAAGTAAAATTATAGCTTTTATTTGGATAGGGAAATAAAACATGGCTCAACCAGACTTTCTTAGATCCTAAAGAATTTTCTTGTAGGTTAGAAAGCTTGAATAAAATTTATATTCCAGGTAGCAAAATATTATTTCGCATAACAGAAATGTCCTTTGATATGTATTGTGATATATACATTACTGGATCCTCTTTCAGCTGGGCTTCTTTTTTGTTTATATTTTGGGGTTTTGTTGTTTGCTTGTTTAAGTTCTAAAACTTATTCAACCCATGGTCACTAGAGAAAATTTCACTTTCTTGCCTAGACTACTATAATCCTCTTCTTCTAGGAAAAAGGTGTACTTTCTCATTTTTCTTTATTAAATGTAGGAACAACTTCCCTTTTACATTTATTAGAAGATAAAAATAAAACTGCAGGGACTTTTGGTTATATTTTTGTTTGGTTCTTTTACAAGTAAACCTTTTAAAAATGTAACACCAATAAAATAAACTTTATACATTGCCTGTTAGTAAAATGGGGAAGCAAAACTATGCCCCATAGTATTCAGGATCTTCAAATCCATTTTTTCTTTATTTCAAAGTAGTGGTTTTTAACTGCTAATGAAAGCATTATAAAGATTGGCTTCTGAAGGGGGGAATAAAGCTTTCATTTTTTTTTGCTCATATTCTTTCTGCCATCAGTTTATGGTTCAGAAACACAACCATTTTGCTCTTCAGGACTAAATTAATTTGATACACTATCACAGTGCATTCAAATTATCAAAGTCTCATTCTTGCACTACAATATGGTACTGAAGTGAGAATACTGATCTGCTTGCATTTCATGGATAGCTTGAAAATACTGAGCTACAAAACTGCAGATGAAATTACTCAGTTCCTTCTTGTAGGTGATTATCTTTTTCCTTTCCTACCATGTATTAAAGTATTATTTCCCTGTAGGTTTATTGTTTTCCCCTCTTGCTATCTTGTCAAAAGCTTCAATTTTTTATTCTCCATAGGGATCACTTAAACTGGGGGCACTGGAGCTTTCACAGCTGAAGAACAGCTTTAATATCATATACAGTCAGAGGAAGCTACAAAAGCCTTGCATACAATAGGCACTCAAAGAAGAATGAAAATATATTTATTAGGGGCTTTTAATGGGAGCTCTTTTGGTAAATGAAGATCAGATTATCAAATGAACTTTGATTTCTTTTATTTTTTCAGAGTAATACTGTCACTGAAATATAACACACGCCATTCATACTAGCTCATACCTCTGGTAACCTTCATAATAAAATTTTGGATTAAAAAGGAGCTAGACTATATATGCACGTGAGAATAATGGGATCATCAGCTTCTGATGTTTTTCTGAAATCTTCATGATTGTCTGCTCCCTCAATTTTTCTGTGCTCTGCAGAGGTATTCTTGAGCACCTAGTGTGACCCAGGGGGTAACCTAGTGTAACTGGGTATCAGTAACAATGAGTTATTTTATACTTCAGTTATTTGATATTTCAGCTTGCCTCCAATAGTGTCTAAATGCTGAAATGTTTTTGCCCTATGTAAAACAACTACTTGCATGATTTCAGTGACCTTCATATTTTGTTTCTAGTAACCAATTTCTGCTATTGAAGAACAGCACCTCACTGGAAAGAGAAGAACTCAGTATTTAATTAGAATAAGTGATTTTCAAAGCAGATGAATACCTACTAAGGATCAGGAACTGCAGAGGTCTTCAGACAACTTAAACCATAAATATACTCACATATATGCAGTTAACAATAAGTGCTCTTGTGTCAATTGCTAGTGTCTCTGAGTGTGTGTCTCTGAACCTCTTGGTGGTTCTGGTTGGTTGGGATGTGTGCCCAAAACCAATTTTTTTTTTTGTCAAAAAAAGTTGAAGTGGCTTATTGTTCATCAGTGGTGGCTTGTATACATTTGCAAATAAGCTTTTGTTGTATCAACTGATACCAACTAGTCAAGAGTAACTTAAGTGATAGAAAAGCATGGTAATAGAAAAAAAATCATTAAATAAAGAAAATCTTTAAACAGTAATTTAAAGAATGATTTTATATGTGTTACTAGTCCTTGGTGGATGATGCTTAGGGAAGAATTTTCTCATTTGTTTCTGTTTAGACGTTTGCTGCAAAGTAATGGAAAGATACTGTGAAGTACAAACTGATGACTGTAGGTCTTTCAAGGTCTGCATAAAAAGCATAATGAGTAATTAGCACAAGAATGCTTTGCATAAGGCACAAATATCAAATGCTATGTCCAAATTTTATGTGGGAAATACCAAGAAGTTGCACAGATGAAGAGAGATGAGAAAGGAGTGTTTTCTGCACCAGCATTTAATAGTTACCAGTGCTTACAATCCAGCAAACTTTGTAACATCGGGCAGTATCACTTTTCTAATACTGAAAAAGTGAATGGTGCTATTAGGTCATAGCTCAAAAGCTGAGTCATCAGCAGTTGGAAGATTTCAAGGGAAAAACAGTGGTGTCTGGCAAATATTTGGATTAGAGGGATCATTGGTGCCTTGATCCATGTGTATTTACTTCAAAAAAGGCTCACAAGAGATTTTTATTTTTGTACTTAAAAAACTACTGAAAATCCTTTTATTTCCATACCATACTGCTTAGGCAAAATAGAGAAATCAGAGTTTTACCGGTTTTATGAGTTATTATTTCCATATTTTTAATTGAACTCAATAATTATGTATTTATACCATCATCAGTAATTAATTTTTGTCTGCATAACGCAGTAAAATATTCAAGCTTGACATGTTTAATATCTTTTTCTTATGACTAATTAGCAAAGTGACAATATTCACTTATTTAAGTTTTATGCAGGGAAGTGGCATTATGGCAAAATGCTCATTTATCATTAACATGGGTAGTTGAGGAGGCTGTTTCTTCATTTTATAATCCTTTCAAATTATATATTACATCATATTAAAAACATGTTACACTATTGTTCTTGCAGCTACTTTTGGGCAGTCACGAGACATCCCAGTTTATAGTCCATATACTCTTTGATCCTTAGCACTCATGCTTCTCTTCCTGGAACTAATTTGGAAGGTTAAAAGGACCAGGATCTACTATATTAAAGGATAAATAAGTCAATAAAATTGTGCTCTGGTAGTTTTCAATTCAAACTCCTATGAAAGTGACATGTTCCTTGCTTCTGTCAAACTTTGGAAGTTTTTCTTTATCTGCTGGGGTTCCTTAACTGCAATACACACCTAGGCCAATAGTAAGATGTTTTTGGACTGTGGCCTGTAGGAAAATTTGCTGTTTCTGTTCCACTTTTTTTTCACTTTCTTGTAAAGAAAATGCTATTATGCATTTGTTAAAGACTTTGGCAAAACTTTTAGACTTCCAGTGAGAAAAAGGATTTTTCCTTTTGACTAAAGAGGCATTTTCTGGTCCTGTGTGTGTCTTTGCTTTTACTTTTTTAAAAAATTTTCCTTTTTGAAATTCTAAGAGAGCTTAGCAACCACCAGACTCTGAGGATGTATCCTACTGGGCAGCTGTACATGCTTTTAAATTCAAATAGTTGAGGGGAGGGTTGTTTGTTTATTTGTTTGCTTTTTCCCCTAGGGGGTGACATTCATAGTTACGTTCTGCTTTCTTTAGAAAAGCTTCAGTTGGCCTTCAGTTTGACTCTAGTGCATACAGCCAAGTTCTTTAGCATCTGAAAGGAACAGCCTCAGCATATCTAAGTACACCTGTATAGGGGTTTACCTCCTAATCAACTTTTTCCTCTATAGATTCCCCTTCAGGAAGCTTCTTATGTCTGTAATTAACTAAATAATGATAAAGTGGAGCAAAAAAAAATAACATGCTTGTTTTGCCATGCCATACAAAATGAAAATACTCTTTTAGGGCCTAGGACCATATTCCATGGACACACATTAAATGGCAAGGCACTGGCCTATAAGCTTTCTCTGTTCAACAGAAAGTCAGGCTATGTTCATGGCAGTGGCTGGTAGCAGTGAGATATAGACTCATGGAAATAAACTACAGTGCTAATTGTTTATTGCAGTCTTGTCAGAAAGATTAAATAATATTGGCAATGAAATTCATTCTTTGGGTTGTGTCTGTTTGGACAAAATGAATCAGTTTCTACTTTTTGTTATCATACATGTTTGTTCTTGTCTGAACAACTGCTGCAAACGTCAGGCAAAAGAGCTTAATTTTTTACTGATAGAAAACAGGGATGGTAACCTAGTGACTTTAGTCTCTTTCAGAGGTTTGAAAATGAAGCTAAGTGGTTCTTTTATGGTGTTGGTGATTATAATGTTTCAGCTTATTCTTTTTAAATTGCATTTAACTCATTTTTAAGGAATCAGAATCGATATAAAGCATTTTTCCAAATAATTAAACCAAGATCAGAGTTGCTACAAAAATGCCTTTCCTTTTTTGCCAGTTTCTCCCAATATGAAAATAGTATGTAAAACATGTTAGCATTGTCATTAAAATCTAGTGTGTGCCTAAGTTCTGTTTATCTCATTGCAAATGCAATAGAAGACAATATTTAGCCAATGAGTGCTCTCCTTTCTATAGATATCTAGATACACACAAGCAGTATGGAATGATATTGTTGCTAATTCATCAGATATTTAATTCTCTTACTTGTATAAGTAATTAATGGATTTCTTGGGGTTTTCTCTCTTTTTTCCTCTTTTTGCAAGAGTTGGAGTTTTTAAAAAATGTCATTCAAGACAACAGCATGACTTTAATGGATTTCAATATCTACAGAGTCTAATCAGTGTTACATTTTGGAAGAAACATCTGGCTTTTATTGCTAACAAAATTTTCAGTACAAAAATTTGAACTACAATTTCTGGCTGTGTCTTTTTTATTAAAAATGTTCTGGCAAGTGTATTGTCCTACAGTAAGGCAAAACTTTTCATTCAGAAAAAATGCATCTTAACCTTCCCACAGTGACCTATACCTAATTATTTTGTTGTGTCATGTTGGAAGCACTTTTGGAGAGATGTAAAGGGAAATGAGAAGAGAAAAATCCTTTTGAATACTTAAGTTTGGGGATTTTCCTCCTTTCCCATTGCTTGTTAGGCATCAAGTTTTCTTCATAAAGATTGAATGCTTTTTCTTATTTACATGAGTAAATTAACATCATCTAGGAATGAATTACTAGTACTAAATAGAATGACTTATCTGTAAAAGTGTAGCAACTCATCTGTACGTTGTAGCTCATGCCTGTTTTAATTATGACTGACGATATACAAATAGACATCATGTTGTACTTCCCAACAGATTGTTGTGATTTAGGAATCCCTAGATCCCTACTCCCTAGTTTAGTGGTCCCACTGAGATTCTCCAAACCACCAGAACGTGCCACTTGCTCCCTTCCCCACTTTCCCCTCTCTCTGCAGGGGGTGTGAGAGGAGAATTGGAGGCACAAATGATAAAGTTCATGAGGTGAGATAAGAACAATTTACCAGGACAGTAACAGCAACAGTATGGATGATGAAGGGTACAAAAAAGGAGCAATTTACACCAACAACTGACAATACCTGATGGCTCCATCTGCCAGGCTCACTCAACCAGAAGGAACCACTTCTCTCCACACCTGACAATGAGGTGAGGTGGGACAGAATAACATCCAAGTCATACACCCTGGCTGCTGCAAAAATTAACCCAGTCCTGGCCAGAACCATCACACAGATAAACCAAAGAACCACTTCATAAAGACAGAAAAATAACTTTTTAAAAGACATTTTGGCCACTAATTCATTATCTTTTTTAGAAATGGTGAAATGTTAATTCTCCACGCCTTCCTGCCCTGATATGTTAGTTACATTAGAAATACTACTTTTGTAGTGTCTAAAGCACCGTAAGATTAATAGATTTTCATTACAGTATAATTCTAAAAGTTATTAGAGAACTCTAAGGAAATTTTATTACATGGCCAAAATAATAATTCTAATTTATATGTGTACTTAAAAATGTGCTGGGAAAAGTCTCTGCTTATAGGTAAATAACTTGCCTTTCTAGGCTTGAATGAATAATAGAAGATGCTGTGACTGTGAATAAAATTAAACAAAGATGTTCATTAACACATGGAAGATAGGGAGCAAAAGTAATTCATCTAGGTCATAAAGGAGATAACCATATGTGGAGAACAGTAAGAATACTAAGACCAGTAGCCTGATTTTGCTTGTGAGACAAGTAGTGTCATAAAAACTAGCAGAGCATTAAGTGCATAGACATGAGAAATATTGAGTTTAAAGCGGTGTGAGATATTTCATTTATGGAGGGAACAAACCCCTAAAAGTCTACTTGCTTTCTTCTCCTACTAGAGCAAGACTGTGAAATATTGATGAAACAATATTTTGGTAAAATAATCCAACACTGAACCATGGTAATGTGAATTATATAAGATGGACCTAGAGATGTAACAGTGATGGAGCCTTTTTTTTTTTTTTCTTCTACATGTTATACAAAGATAGTAAATTTTCCAGTAACTTTCGATTTTACTGATGGTATCCAAATTTTGCATATTGGTTTAATGATAGCTCAGACCACAGTAAAGGAAAATAGATGATGCCTATTAGCCAGCTTTTGTCTTCTTAAAAATAAAACAAAGACAAATAAAAAACACTACACCAAAACCATAAACAAATCTAAAACCCTCTAAAATTTATAGTTATAGAAATAGAAATAGAATATAGTTTATAGAAATTAGTATCTTCAATTCATTCTCCAATACAAATTACACATACCACTTCATTGGAGATTGAATGTCATTCTGGGTAGTAACAATACTTTTGAATGAAGACTCACTGTATAATTTTAATAAGTGAACCAGTAGCCTTACCATCCAGGTCCTGCAGAGCTCTGAGTCCAAAACAAGTTCTGGGAAATATCTGGGAAACATGGATACTTTAACAGTTTTGTTAGGGGTTGAGCTTTGTAATAGATTTTTAATGATTCCGTAGTTCTGGCTATGCATTTGTGAATTTACTAATTCTTAGAAATTTGGGACAATGGCAGTGATTAATTAACATGTTTGTGCAATTGTAATTTCTGTTTGGGTCTAGGAGAAGAGAGAATACAGTGTCTGTTTTTGAGAGGTACGTCTTCTGAGTGAGATTTTTAAGGAGGAATCTTAAATATTGGTCATCAAGAGGATGACACAAAAAAGTGTTTGCTGTCAAAGGTGTTAAAGATTTTTGTTTTTTTTTTTTTTTTTATCATATTTGAATTGTGTTCAGAAAGCATGATGCTAGTTAGTTTCATGAAAGTTCTAAAGCACAGGGATTTTATTTTGGCGTGTATGTGTAGCGAAACTTCAGGTTTTACTTTCTACTAATACATTGAATCTACTCGATGAAATGGAAATAAAGCAATGACTTCCAGGTCATTAAGTAAAAAATACTAAAAGTATTAACAAGTATATGCTATTCTGTCCTCATTTTCCAAGCAAATCACTCTTGAGTGTAGTGTCACATTGTTCTACAAGCATAGCTTCCATCAAGCTTTAGGCTCTGAACATTTGTAATATTCAGGTGACAACGAACAACCAAAGATTTTTTGTTCTACACAATGAGTATGGTAAAGGAGGTTTGTCTGCATATACAAAACAGCTGCTGAGGTGGGCTTGTCAGGTACTAACACAGATAAACAAATTTAAATATGACTCATCTAGTGAAGGTGTAGGATCCCTGACTGCTGTACAAAGCAATAGGGCTGCTGAGATCAGAAACAGAAACAGGTAATTTCATACATTTAAGAAAAAAATCTGAAATACAGAATATTTCATCCCACTAGCAAATTTCTATTAACTGCACAGGTGAAAGGATCTTTGTAAAGGATAGATGTCAATAGTAATGGCAACACTAGCAACATAGGTATAACTGTCTGTAGGGGAATTCTCTCAGAAACAGCAAGCTCTAACACATGACTGTGCTTCACTATTTCCAGTGACTTTAGTGGCTTCTGGTTGCAGCCTTCTATATCTGCCTTAATCTCTGCATTGAATTAATTTCCAATTTTTCTAATTATCTTAACTTTCTTCATTTCAGAAGGGCAGTTCACCTTGGACCTCATGAAGTAATGATTTTGTTATGGATCAAATTAACATTTCCTGTCATATAGCTCACTTGCTGAAAAAGGAAAAGATCTTCTAGGATGAATAATATCAAGTGTCCATCTAACCTACTTTGTGGGCAGAAATCTCCTATCCTCAGGCACATTGCAGCTCTTACAATATTTCCAGACCTTAATAATTTTCCTTTGTATGGGTATGGTATATTTAAGCAGCATGCATTTAGTATTTCTCATGTACCACATAGAAATTGACATTTAACTATTGAAAACCTTGCATAGCCCCTCTCACACGAAGTTGAGCTGGGTAGTCAGCAGATCCATATGGATCCCTATAAGGAACATTGATCATACTTCATATAGAATAAGCTCAGTGTTTTGTGCATTCAGAAATTGTATTTTGGTGAAAAGGTAGAGAACTGTAAATGCATAATAAGCCATTTGTGCATGTCAGCAATTCATACAGAAAATATTTGTGGTTACTTTCTCAAACAGCTTTTGCTCCCAGGGTCTCATGGCTTCTCACATTGTGTGAGGCTTGTTCAACCCCACGGTCAGTGCTGGGTGAGAGCACTGCTGACACCCCAGAAAACAGCACATTTGTAGTCCTGTTGCCTTTATCTGAAGGAACTTATCTTCTCCAGGTTATGTACGGTTATGATCTGTCCCTGAGTGAAAAAAAGATCAGAAAATCCTGTTGCTTGCAAAATTTTAATCCATTAAAGACATAATACAGGGTTTTTATTTCAGCTCAGAATGTGCTATGTCTAACACAGGCAAATAATAACTGTATCATTAATCATTAATAGGCCAGTAGCGAAACACAGGATCAACTTAATCCTTTTGGACATTGATGAGTGCACACTGCCACTTTAAATAATGGCATAAAAGGCATCATTACTACCCAGTATGGATTTACCACAGTAAATGAGTTTGAGTTACTGTATATATTTTGCACTCCATACCCTGTTATCAATAATAGTCCTCATGCCTCACAAAGGGCAACATGAGCAGGAAAAGAATAATTGCCATTCTGCATGGAGGCAGTTTATTGATGAGGTGGACAGAAGTAATATTTTTAGCCTGCTGGGTGTCCATCTGTAAGCAGTTTCCTGGAGCTGCCACTTCTTCTTTCTCTGGAAACTGTTATGGCTTTTTCTGTCCAATGAAAATAATGAGATCCATCTATCAAACAGAGAACAAACAATAAACTCTATACCTTCCAATTAATTTGTTTTTCACCTCTGTTTACCAATGTGCATGCAGTCAACTATCCATCGTATTATATGCATGTAAAGAGTACATTTCCCAAAAGGTTGAATCTATTAACCCTTTTGCTAGAAAATATATCTGCATGCCCTCCAGCTAAACAGAAGACTTGAAAAAAAAAAAAAATCAATCCTTTTGAAGTGCCAGAACATAACAACATAGTGTGCTATAAAATCATACCATCCAATCTAAAGTCTGTATCCTCTGTTATGTTCATAACTTATAGTCCATAAAAAAACATTTTCATGGCAAAAAAATAATTCATTTCAGTCAAAATATGCAGTAGTGAGTCATTTCAGGATGTAGTATGCTTATATTAAATGTAGAGATTCCTCAAAAATGCATGGCTCTGGTACTTGAAGTCAGAGTGGCTTCTCACCACATTGTAGTAATATACTTTGTCCTAGCTGCATTTCCCTCTCTTAGATGACTTTCCACTGCTTTTGCACTGGGATTTTCAAGGACTGGGGTTTGGCTGTACCACATTATGACTAAGCTGGATACTCCTTTTGGCCAGTGATGTGGTAATTGTGTTGTTTTTGTTTTGTCTGTGTGTTTTTTGGTTTTAGGGTTTTGTTTGTTTTTTGTTTGTTTGTTTGTTTTGTTCATTTTTGTTTGGGTTTTTTTTTTTTCAGAACATTGCTTTGTTATGGGGCTTTGCTTCTGTGTCTACAGCATTTCTGTTTGTATAATTAAGAGGACTTGAGTCTGGATGTTATTCATTTCCTTGAACAGGTTTGTGTGCTATTTCCATGTGTAAAACATGTGAGTTCAGCTTACCAGGACACAGATGGCACATGAAAAAAACCTAAGAAACCAACTAGACAGGAATACTAGCTTGTCTACCACCACACAAGCATACACACACACACAAAACAGCTGAGGAAATCAGCTCCAAGGTGCCAATTTTTTGCCTAAAAGCCTCAAACAATGAAGGTGATTCACAACAGTACAGTCATCCTTCTGAGACTATGTCTGAGGAAATTTTTAATACTAGAAAAACTAGAAAAGGAGTCATGCTTCAGATCTTGGGAACCTGACTGGCTAACTACAAATAGTTTTGTATGAATGGCTTAAGTACTCTATCATTACCATTAACCATTCTCAAATATAGTAAAATTCCACTAGGGAAGAACTTGCTTGCTTTTTGAAAATACAGGAATCTATTGTGAAGAAAAGTGTTAAAAGGCTTGAAAACTTGTGTGGCAAAAGAAAAATAAGATGAGAAAGAAAGAAAGCCAAGAAGGAAATGTCTTTCTATGTATTTCTGTCTAAATCAAATCAATTTCAAATCAATTTCTAGCTGCCCTAAGTTAAACAATTGGTAGATGACATTTTATGCAGATGAATCAATGTGTTCCCAATTATAGTTGTATATACAATATCTAAAATGCAGTCAGCATCTTAACTAGTGTTTTTTGTCAAGCTGGTCGGAGCTGACCCACAAATATGTTGTAGAGAGAAGTAGTTTTTGAATAAGTATGAATTAGCAAGGCTGTTGTATAACCTGGGAAAACTTGTAGATTCATCCTTCTTAAAAATGGATGCATTCAGTACTGGCTATGATACAGGATTTTTCTTTGTGCCACAAGCCATTATAAGTATGATAATAATTCAGAAATGAGCTCAGGTTTACTAAGAGATCATGTGTCTGACTGGTCCTGGCCTCAGCTGTTGGAATTGGTACATCTTTAAGGAATGTCTGATCTGGTACTCTTCTGTTATTTCTGTCTTGATATTGGCCAGCCACATATACTCAGCTATAATGATCTATACTTAAAAATGACCACAACTAATTAAAAAAAAAAAAAAAAAAAAAAAGAAACCAATCACACAAAAAAAAAAAAAAAAAAAAANAAAACAAACAAACCCAAAACTCCCAACAATTCTCTACAGCACAGAACATGTATTAGTCATGCATATGTTATTGAACATCTGATTTATGAAAAGTTCTCCTGTACTTCTCTCATTTTTGCCTTTTATTCCTCCAATTTGGTTGAGATTTTAACTTCTATCATTTACTAATGCATTGGTCACTACTGTCACTCTGCCTTTTTCTCTGGTTTATCTATATAAAGCTGCTACAACAGTCCTGGACCCCAGTGTAGTTCATTCAGTCTGAATTTCAGCACAGTTCCTTTGAAGCCCATCCATACAAAATCTTTTCCAGTAGGATCATACTTATTTCAGTAGGGCTGGAATTGTTTGATGGTGTTGATGTGTACATATCACTTTACTTCACAGTGCCATCTCCCATACATACATTGCAATGTATGTAATGTGCCACAGAGGACTTTAACATTCATTGCTACTGTTTTTGTAATATCTCCCTGGGTAGAGTTTGCTAGTAGCACAAAGTGGATGAATACTCTAGACTGACAAAAGGCTATTAAACTCATTAAGACTGCTGTGGAAATGTATGTTTTCGAGCAATATGCTTGGAGCATCCAAGTACTTGGGTCCTAGCGTTTCAGTGTCAAATGGGGGGATGTAATTTACTGAATTTGCTTGTATAAATTTAATATAATGTGTGAGTTCTCATAAAATGAAAGTTAGAAAGTAAATGTTGATAAGATCCTTTTACTTGTATAAAAGACTACAGCTGAATTAGGTAAATCTTATTGAAAATCTTGTTCAAAGGAAAAAGATTTTTAAGACCCAATTCCTAGCTGAAATAACTGAAAGAACTTTACTGAACCCTACAGAAGATACATGAATTTATACTTTCCTGGGGTATGGATTACCTTTTGTAAAGGCTTAGAATATGACCTGGTGAAATAGGAATTTGGCTAAAAGATATTTCTATAAAATCAATCTCTTTTATATGGTCAGCCTTGTTAAAGCCAGAGTGTTTAACAATTCGATTCTCTTACTATTTATAGTTCACTTCAGACCATGAGCCATCAAGTAACGACCAGAATTTTTTTCTTGAGTCACACTGAACTGACTGGTTGCCAAGATATTAAAGGGTTTATGGCACTTGATGAAATTTTACACATGATGTTTTATATCCACTACTCAGGAGTCTGACTAAACCTGCATGCATCTACTGTTCAAATGTAAAATTATGAGCACTAGATACATGTTGCCAAAAAGAAAAGATTATTTATTGTGATTTGTTTGGGGTTTCTTTGTAGTTCAAGATAATTTAAAGAAATAGTGCTTAATAGGACAGAAGTGCTTCACTGCTGCCTAGAGACAGTATGTAAAAGCACAGTATTTGTGTAAGGGTTCTCTAAGGGGAGAAATGCATTAATTTGAGGAATCAATGCTTGTTTCTGCAAGATTATTATGGTAAAGGCTTTGCAGAGAATTTTAATGTGTGTCACAGACTTTCCAAAAGAAGGCAAACTGTGATCAACTGGAATAGCTTGGTGTCTTCAGGTACCATAATATTATGCAGTGGGTTTTTGCTTGTTTGCATTTTTCCCCCCAGGTTTTTCAAATATTTCATTATTGAATAATACAGCTGATAAACTTCAGCAAGTAAATGTGTCAAAGGAAGCTTTTCAAACAGAATGTAGACTCTTCAAACTGTGCCGGAGGTAAGCTGTCTGGACACAGGGCACTACAGCACTTATGGATGCTGCTTCATACACCCAGCACTTCCCTCGCCTCATGTTTTGGGTATGACATCACTTGCATCAGGAGGAGTACCTGGAAACTTAACTTTATTAACATGCTTAAGTTGCTTTCTAGATTGGCAGAAGTTTTAGGAACCAAGCTCCAAAAAGTTATTTCTTTAGGGAGAGAGTTCTCCACTTTGGGAGGAGGATGTGACCATATATTGATCATTTGTCTTCAGAATGAAGTAGAAATTTTCTGTAGGATAAACAGATCAAACGTTTAAAAATGGATGTATGGATGTGCCTGCTGTTTTTATTTTAGTTTGCTTCTTTTATAGTTTTAATTAGTTGCTCTAAAGGATACCTTAAAATGTGTCATGAATGATCCTTAAGCAATATCTATCCACTGTTGCATGATTAATAATTTTCTGAACTAGAAGATTAGATGTGGTATTCAATGTGTGATGAACTGTGAATTGTCAAGAGAGAGTCTTTTAAAATTAAAATGCAAAAAAGAGCATAATTTTGTTATGAATAATATTCAGATCTGTTTCAGATAATATCATAGTATATTAAGAAAAAATAGAAGTACAACCATCTTCAGTGACTGTTTCTTCGAAATGGAAAATATTAATCTGTTGTAGAAATGCTTTCATAGAAAAAATAGATTCTTCTATGAACATGGACTCTGATTCTTATCTCCTTTTAAGTGATGGTAATTGTAAAATGCTTTACCCAAGTGTGGACTATCAAGAGACATTGGAGAGCCATGGTCCACAGCATATTGGCTGGAAACTGAGGAAATCTAGTGAAAAACACAATAATTAGATAAACGTTTTATTTAGTGAAGAAAATATTTTAAAATTTTGTAAAAATATGTAGAAATGTAGAAAGTATGACTTTTAGGAGATGGGAAGATGTTCAGGCATCAGATAAGGTGGCAATAAGATAGGCATTGCAAAATGGAAGAAAATCTGTTAAGAGGCATGTCTTTGTAGTCTTTTGTAGTGCTTTGTGTTTCCATATAGGTTGATACTAATACATCTAGGACACAAAATCCAAAATAGAGAGTACTTCTGAAAAAAAAAAAAAAAAAGGGTACTTTAAACCTAATACTAACCCTGATATTATGTATATGACTTAATAAACCAGGTTAGTAATGGAATTAGGAGCTGTTACACACCTACACATGTCTACTTTTGGGTTTAGATATTAAATCACTTTTCAAACCATATAAATAATCATAAAGTGCAAGTGCTCACAAAAGGATATGTGAACATATGTAAGTAAGTAGAGAACCTGAAATTCCCTTATGCTGATACAGCTTTGTCAGGTAGACAAGCCCTGACTAATTTTGCAGTAGATGTTAAAATGACACGGTGGGACAAGTTTTGTGGCTGTAATTTCATCACCTTTTAAGCAACAGAGGTTATTTTCAAATCAGTCCAAGCTGATTCAGAATGGTTATCTCATTCTTAGAAAAAGTCACAGGAGAAATGACAATGCTTAGCAGACAAGTGGAAAGTAAGAGGTCATAAATGCACAGACAAAAGAACATGTATTTTGTTAAAGATATTAGAAGCAGGAGGGCAGGGAGAAGGGCTGGTTGGGAACTCTGCTTTGTATCCTTGTGTAAGGACACAGAAAGCATCCTTACTTTTTGTACTTCATTATATTTTGGAGTAGCCAAGTCTACCTTACTGGTGATGTTTCACCAGTATGTCAAAATAAAGAATGAAGAAAATAAAGGGCTGTAAAAATCAGCCACTAATGACATTTTTCTGCCTTATTTAAATGGTCAGAAGGTGCTACAAGTTGCACATATCTTGTACATTTTTTTTAGACATTAAGACTTAACCAAGGTATTAGGTTATTTTGAAGTTTACTTCTGTATTTCTGAAGGTGTTAGGGAAAAAACAAGCCAAAACATGATTTAAATAAGAGGAGAGTAAAATTCTTGAGTAATGGAACTAAGATGTATAAAAATTACCCTGTTCAGATTAATTTAAGACAAGTATCTAAGGTACACTAGAAAAAAAAATTGAGTATGACCAATACTCGCTGCAATAATTTCTGTTGAAGAGTGCAGAAGCAAAATAATTCTGCACTTGAAGTTGAAAACACATACACATAACTTCCTGGGAGGGAGATCAGGTCTAGTTTCCACAGCTGTTCTCCACAGATGTTGGTTTATGTGCATAATATTTGTATTCGTGAAAGAACACAGAAATCAAATTTTTTCTTTGGAGGTGTTAAACTTGGCTGCTTGGTTAACAAAAGTTAATGCTCCTGCTATTCCCATCAGGGCTCAGGCTCATGCTAGTTACCTCTTAAAGTAATTAGTTTCTCACATTTACAACTGAGACCTCATCTGAGATGAATTTATCCTTGCAACATCCCTGTTGAGATCTGGTGATCCAGACCTGAGTTTACCCCCAAATTATTTTAAATGTTGTTGATGTGCATGAGCCCTGAGAGACTAATCCTCCCTTCCTGAATAAAGGAATCACACTGCTTTTCTTGCCTGTAAGGTTTTATGTATGAGAAATAGGGCGAATTTTACCCACAGGATTTGCTTTTTTACTTTTCAGAAAAGATGAAAACTTGTTACTGAGCATATTTTAAAGTCATCCTTGTATCCTTTTCCTAAGGTAGATTTTTCCTGTACAAAGCAAGGGGTAATAAAAATTTTATTTTGAAAGACTGAATGCTACAGATGTGAAGCAGTGCCAGCAATATCAGTGTTGTGTTATAGGGGTTTGAAAAATGAAATAATATACTCAAAGCAATTAACAAACATCAGATTTTTATTCTAGATGCTGAATGTGATTAGAAACTGTAAATGAACAATTCTTCATTCCAGCTGTTCTGGGAGCAGGTTTTCATGCATCATAGCCACATTAAGCATAACTTTACTGCTATTTACTTGCACAGCCCATCAAAACAGCATTTTGATTAATAGGCTTTACTTTCTTAGAGAATCACAGTTACAAACTATGGGTCTCTTTATTAAAACAGAGGAGTCTAAATCTGTAATGTATGGTAAAAGCTGTAGTGATTCTGTATGCACCAAAAAAAAGTCTTTGGACAAAATTCTATTAAGCTTCTATTTAGAAATAATGTTTCAAGATGCATTTTGGTACTTTTTTCATGGAATGGACAGTTTTTATGTGTATAGTTTGCAGTGGTAATTGCAAGAAGATCTAAAGTTTATTGCCTTCCAATTCTCCAGTATAGTGTGTTTTCACTCACTTAAAAGTGGTACCATTTGTTTATTGTTTCGATTTTGTTTTTGTTTTGATTTTGTTTTGTTTTGTTATATCAGTTCCAAGCCCTACTAAAAAGAAAAAAAGAAAATCTTCTCGCATATTTTTTTTCATGGTGAAGAGTCTCTGCTGACAGTACACTGAAGAAACTGTTTTTAGTAGGAAATTGAGGAATTTAGCAGTCTTACCAAAATAAAAATCATGGACAAGCTCTTGCCATTGCCTGAGAGACTTCAGGTTTTGGTGCTAATCTACTGGGAACCCTTTTCTGTTAATCACTAGTCACACCCAAGTGATAAAGTCATGTTAGTTTTTTTGTGCTGTTTTCTTTCCTGTTGATTATGAGATACTTAAACTACCAAAAACTATATTCCCATTTAAAGTAGTGCTATCAGTTTGGAGATAGGAATTAAAGATTTTACACAGAATTTTTCTCCATGTACTTTTTCTTTATGTTAACTGTATAAAAGAGCTTCTGTGTGAACGTTCTTCTAGGTTTTTAATCTTTCATGGGCTTGCTTGGAAGCAGCAGCCTCTCACTTGGTCATGTATTATCCAAGTGAAATTAAGTAATTTCCATATTAACCTTTCCATTTGCTTATCCAGTTTTATGAATGACTGTTGATTTGATTCTCCCCTACTCTTTCTCTCCCTTCTCCCTATCCATCTTTTCTTTAGGCACAGAGGTTAACTGAGAGCCTGCCTCCTAACACAATTGTGCTGCTCCAGAAAGAAAGCTAGGGCTTCCCTTGCCATGTAAGCTAAAGTTTTATGCCATTAACTGTTCCTGCTCATTGATAGATGCAATCAGTAGAGAATTGCAAATGTGTTGGCGTATCTGCATCCCTTTGTGCTTTGTACTAGGTCTTTATTCTTCATTGTTTCTTTTGTCATCTGTTGTATCTATGCAAATAGAAAAGATGTACCATACAAATGGAAAAAAAAAAAAACTTATTTACACGTGTAAAGTCATAGAAAAAGGCATGATTGACACTCATCAATTCAATCATTCTGTCCTTGGAAAGCATCATATCTTCATCCATCTTACTTGCAAGATCTTGAAAGCCTCTGATGTTGGAGACTGTATAACATTTCCATGAAATCTCTTACAGTACTTCAGCGAGTTTGTCAGTAGGACATATGCATTTATCTATCTATATATGAGTATGATCATACATCCAGGCAGCTTAAAACCTCTTCACAGGATTTAAAGGCCCCTTTGCTACTTGTCTGTGGTGGATGGAGAGAGAACTTAATTCTCCTGACTGATGCAGCCTTTTTACATGTTTAAATTTGTTGTTCTATCTCCAGTTGACATCTTATGAACTGGCCGGCCCCTCTCCTTCATGTAATTTTATCACAATGATGGAAACACCAGGGTCTATTAGGTTTCAAATTGTGAGGTTTGTTTGTGTTTTAGTAGTTATTATCATAAAGCTGGGAGGAGTGGCCAATCCCCCAGGGAGCTGTGCAGTCCTTCAGAAGCACCGCAACAAGGCAGAGCAACGAGCGGAGAATAACTGTTTGAAACTCGGTAAAGGCAAATGCAGGGCAAATGCACTTTAGGATGAATAATCCCAGGCACCAGTTCAGGCTAGGGGCTGATCTGCTGGAAAGCAACTCTGCAGAGAAGGACCTGGGGGTCTTGTGACAACAAGCTGTCCATGAGCCAGTAGTGTGCCTGTGTGGCTAAGAAGCTATCCTGGGGTGCACTAAAAGAGCATTCCCAGCAGGTCAAGGGATGTGATCCTGCACCTTTACTCAGCCCTGGAACAGGTTGCCCAGAGAGATTGTGGAGTCTCTGTCTCCACAACTGGAGATATTCAGGATCTGCCTGGACAAGTTCCTGTGTAGTGTGCCTAGATGACACTGTCTGAACAGGGAGGTTGGACCAGATGACCCACTTTAGTTCCTTCCAACCTGACCCATTCTGATTATTGTAGTACTGCTTCTCTAAAAACAGTGCTATGTTATAATAATTTGCTTATTATTAAAACATTAACAAGCTATTTGTAAAATTTGACTTCAGAAGTAACAATATACCGGTTAATCACATTGATCAAAGATCTTGGGGTTTCTCTAAGAAATTCTGCTTTACTTGGTTATTGTAATTATATTTGCAAAAATTAGAATTTTAGCACAGAGAATAATTATGTGCTTCTTGGTATTTATTTATGCATACACACATACTTACAGTATGGTTCAACACTGCTTCATTTTCATATTGAGTTGGTCAATTAGTGAGTCTGAAAAGAGAGAAGCATAACCTATGTGCTCCTTTCTCCAAAAGTAATTTATATCGTTAAATGCTGGCTCCTTGTTCCAGGGGTGTCTTGAGCAAGTGCAGCAGATGAGGCACCTGGCACTTTATGGACGTGGGGCTTCTGAGCTCATTTACAGCACCTGGCTTCCTCATCATGCCCCTTCTCCTCCTGGAGTTCCCAGCTCCCCTGCGTCTGGGAGCCAACAGCACCAGAGTGAGGGGGTGTCAGTGGTGCTGGGGAACCGTGTCTGGGAGGTGGAGGAATAGAGCACAAGCACATCACTGCTGTGTTTGTACATCTCTGCACCCACCTCTACCCAGATGACAACCTTTCACTGTATGAAGAATTATTCTTTAGAGGCTTGCCTTTCTTATGCTAATCAACAGAGCTGATGTTATATTCTCCCCTTTTTGCTTTTATCATCATCCGCTTAGCTTATTTTCCTCTAGCATCAAACTCTTTCCAGCTCTAATTCTTCTCTCACACAGATAAATCGAAAGCTGCAATTATTTACAGAGTGAGAGGAGGAGGGAGGAAGCACATTAATTTATAAATCATTTTAAATTTACAATTCATTAAAGGTGGAGTATGAAGAGCTCTGGCCTCCATCCACTCAACATGACCAGAAAACAACAAACCTGTTTAGTCAGAAATAGTGCCAACTATTCCAATCTCTTCCAACAGCAGCCTTGTTATGCAGGGATCATCTGAAAGATGAGGTCTGTATTTCCCTGACCCTGCACAGTTTGTGGCTTTGCTGCTGGAAAAGTCAATACCTTTTCTAGTTCTTACACTGAGGCTTTTTTCTTTCTAGGGGACTGGGCTGTGACTGTCAGTATGTTTTGCCTAGATCAGAGAATCCTCTCAGTGTTGCTTTTGGACTGGTTAATCTGGGGAGTGGTGGCCAGGAGACAGACATTGGAATATTTTTTATAGGGTATTAAGATTGCCTGTGGGGCTGCTCAGTGGAACTGGGAAGTGGAGGGAAGAAATTAGCACATGTTCTTAGACTGTATGCCATCAAATTATAGAAGAACAGATGAGTTATTTTCTGAGATGTGTAGTGAACATGTGTGGAAGGGAAAACACGTGAGTACTACCATGGCTGTGGTTAAGTTATGGACCAAGGAGCACAATGGTAGGAATGGTTACTGAAAATATTTATTAAGAGCCGGTAGAAGAAATACTTCTAAATTACAAGTGGGCAAATTTCCTCATATTGGGTTTGTGTGGCAAGGTTTTTAGTAGTGGGAAGGCAGGGTTGGATGCTTTGAGAAACTGCCAGAAGCTTCTCCAGTGACTGACAGAGACAATACCAACAACTCCAACATGGACCCACTGCTGAGCCTGAGCAAGCAAGCAAGCAAGCCTGTCAGCAACAGCTAGAGTTCTTCAGGGTCAGGTAAGGATGGGAAGGAGGTGCTCCAGACTCTGGAGCAGAGAATCCTCTGCAGCCCCTGGTGCAGACCATGGTGAGTCACCTGTTCCCCTGCAGCCCATAGAGGTCCATGTGGGAGCAGAGATCCACCCACAGCCCAGGGAGGACCCCATTCCAGATCAAGTGGATGCTCAAAGAAGGCAGTGACCCAGGAGAAGCCCGTGGGTCAGGATCTGTGGACCCATGGAGAGAGGACTCCACACAGGAGAAGTTTGCTGGCAGGACTTGTGACCCCATGAGGAACCTACACAGAAGTAGGCTGTGAAAAACTACAGCCCATGGAAATGAATCACACTGAACAAGTTGGTGGAGGACTATCTCATCTATTAGGGACCCCGTGCTGGCATGAGAGAAGCATGTGAGGGGTCTCCTGCTGAGGAGGAAGGAGCACCAGAGACAACATGTGATAAACTGACTGCAACCCCTGTTCCCATCACCCTGCATGGCTGGTGGGGAGGAGGTATTGAACCAGCAGTGAGGTTGAGCCTAGGAAGAAAGAGGAGGTGGAGGCAAGGTGTTTCATGATTTAGTTTTTATTTCTCATTTTCCTACCCAGGTTTGATTGGTAATAAATTAATTTCCTTAAGTTTAGTCTGTTTTGCCCATTGTGACTGCTGAGTGGTCTTTTCCTTGTCTTGTTCTGTGAACCTTTCTTTATACTTTTCTCTTCTTTGTCTAGCTGAGGAGGGCAGTGATAAGCAGCTTTGGTGTTCACCTGGCATCCAGCTGGTGTCAAACCACCAGAATCCTATAACATATGGAATAAAATTACAAATATATAACTTGCATGTGTAAGGAGCATAGGTGGATTGAAGTGAACAGCTGTTTTCCACCTCAGTTTCACACAAACACCAGAAGACATTAAGAAAGATACAGAAGAAATCATCAGCCATGGCATATATCTAGATAGTTGTGTGGGCTTGTGCAGAAGATTGAAGACTTGCATGTCACTTTCAGAGAAAATGCCAGGAACCTGTGCCCTTTTGGCAGCTTTCTTAGACTGGGTGCTGGTTCTGGCAGCAGCTGGGTGGTGGAGGCAGGGAGATGTCTGCCAACCCTGCATCCCTGTGTGAGCACATGTTGTGTAGTCAAATTGCAACCTTGAAACATGAAAATGCATAACAGCTCCGGTGTTACTCATGCTGGTGATCACTGTGACAATCTGGTTCCTTCTTCCCACCTTTAGGTCCATGCCAAATGAGTTTTAATTATTGTATTTGATTTGGGGTAGTCTCTTCAATGGCAGTGTACCAGAATCCAGGCTACCAATGCCTATCCAGTTTTCCAAGCCTTATCTTAAATGATTTTTTTTCCCTGTCCTAGCCTTTCATGTGGGTGATGGTAAGGGATGGCCAGGGTCATGCTCTGTAGCAGTTTTAGCTAAATTTTAAATTACTTGGATTTGCAACATTTCATCTCTAAAGAAGCTTAGAAATTAGTACAGGGACAGGTGCAGTCTTCCAAATTCAGTAGTGTTCACTGCAGACAATTCTCCCCAACTGCTGGTTGATGTTGAGTGCCTAACTTTTACCACCCTTGGAGCTCTTCAGTTTAAAATTAGCTGATCTGGTTCATTTGTGTCTGCTGATAAAGTAAATGAGGCGTGCTGGTGAGATTTCTCCCTGCAGAGTTGCATAAAGGACCTCTAGAAATGAAATAAACATGCAAGAACTCCTTCCCCCTCTTTAGTCCATACACCCTTATGGTCTCCCACTCAGATGTGGCTCTTGATAAGGGATGCTACACATTTGTGTCATGTGGTTCTCGAACGGGTCCATTTTGTACTGCCTAGAAAGTGTGCAGAAGCCTTTGGGAAAAGCAGTGTAAAATGGGGATCATCTCGATGCTGAGACTTACTGGTACTACTCTCAATGAATCAGTTCTCTGAAAATGAATTTCTGTGGTGTTTGCATTACAGGAGCCTACTTTGCAGCTGTACTTCAATAACTATTCTCCTCCCTTCCCATCAACAAGAAAAAAATACATAAATGATGCTCTGCTAAATGGAGGAGTGGATTCTGTGTGAGTTTTAAGCCTAGATATCTAGTGCAGGAAGAGAGCTTTGCAGCTCAAACAGTGCACCACGCTTTTCTAGATGGGTCCCTGTAGTGTCATAATAGGAAAAGAATGACCTGCAATGGACAGCAGGGGTTTTCCAAGGTTTAAGTACTGCAACCTGTAACTAGTGGTGTTTTTAGAATGTTGTTGATCTCTGTGAGAACATTTGCACTCTTTAAGTACAGAATACTCTTAAATAGCTTGCAAGAGAAAAAGGGTAGTATGCTCAGGATGTAATAATTTGAAATCTTGGATCAGTACTAATATGATACAGATTCTTTTGCTTGGTGTATTTTGAGTTCCAGACTGTTTCTTTGAAAGGAAGAAGGAGTTTTCAGGCTTTTTTTTGGGAATTGTGGATTTGTTTTAATAACGTGAATGCTGGGGTACAAAAGGACTCACTTGGGAAAAAAGTGAGTAAACTGATGGGGTAAGTCAGAGTATTTTCTTAACTAAAGTGATGTTTTATGGTGCAAACATTTAGTTAAAAACCAGCTAATTCTCAGATGACAAGATTAGAATTTCTATAGAAAAATGTGCATGAGAGGGTGTATTAGACTGTAGTTTTGCAACATCTTATTTTATAACTAAATTGCTAATCCTGGTCATCTTATAAATGCTGTTAGAGAATTGGTGTAGAAGTATTACTATTTTCTTTCTTTTAGATGGCAATCTAAACAGATCAAATAATCAGCCAGTCTCCATTAGAGACAGTAGATGTGGGGGAGGCTACTATTTTCATGTGTCGAATGGACTTTAAAAGTTTCTATATTAGCTCTCATTTTAGTTAGTTCACCTAGACCTGGAAGCTAATTATGCCAACACACAACTGATCTTATAAGTATGCAGTGATGCTTCCTGGCAGGAGCCTCAGGACCAAAAGCTAGAACATTCTTTTCCACTGTAAAGGAAAATACTTCCTTTCTTTATATAAAATTTGAAAATCTGAGAAGATTACAAATGTGAATATATTGTGTTTTATAAATAATTTTACTGGAAACATCAGTTGTACTGAACTGTATTGACAGAAATCACTAATTGTCTATGCTGATAGAAAAGAAGTTATAAAATTTTTAAATGTCATGAAATTCAAAGCAGAAATCTAATTTATAGCCAACAGCAGAAACTTCAGTTTTAAAACACTGCACTATAAATTCTGAAGAAAAACAAATATATATGGAAACAAAATTGTTTACTGTGGGAACTAATATAGAGAGTGTGTCTTATAAGAGTTGCCCATTAATGCCAGTTTTTTTCAGTTCTACATTCAGTTTCCACAAACTAACCATAGATAAGTGCAAATAGTAAACTTTCATCATCCAAAAGTATCCAAGTTTTAAAAGAAATTTTTAGAATGAAACTACATTTTTAAAAGTGGTATTTTAATCATGTTCTCTAAAGGTTTTGCTAAATCAGGACTTTTAACTTAGCATTTTGCGTTATGCAGGCAAAACCAACAAATCTCTTTCAGAGTGGATGTTAACCATTAAAACTGATTTAATATAACAATTTCAAGCTGCTTAAGGGGCAGACGCTTCTCTCTCCTACTGTCTCAATCTTACATCTTGTGGACCCTTGCTTGCTCTGGAACTTATAATGGGCTTTACTGGGTGCAATTCAGCTCATTAACTTTTTTCAGTTTTTCTGTTCAATAATATTACTAGATGAGCTTTAAAGTTTTGTTTCAACGCAAACCATTCTGTGATCCTATGAAATTCTGAATTTTAAGAAGCTGTATTTTAGGGGGTTGCCCTAACTTGTTCCTTCTACCTTTATTCTTCTACCTTTTCTTTACTACTATGGTATAGGCGCCTAACTGTAAATGCCACTGTCTGCAGTACAGCTCCTTTGTCTCCTGAAGCATCTTTAAATTTGAGGCACCAACTTATACTCCATCTGTAAGGAATTCCTTGACCTACTGTGGCTGTTCTGTCCCTTAAGCTACTGTGAATTAATCTGATGAGCATAAATAGCATTTGGAAGAGCATCTCTGAGTTTTGAGACTTCTTTCTGAGGAACATAAGCTCCATGTAATACCCCTTTCATGGAAGGGTTTCATGAGACACTGGTCTGGCACTGGCTCACACATTGCTCAGCTGACTGAATGACTGGCTGCCAACAGAAGAAATAAATTTCTCTTCCCACTCCTGTCAGAGCTGTCCTATCCAGTGGGCTGTGCGGGTCTCAAAAGAAAAGCAGCAGAAATTCACCTGAGCAAATATGGCAAATCTTGAGGGTAGATGGATATGTCGAATTCAAGTACTTTATAAAAAAAAATAATAGATAAAAGCAAGTGTCAGTAAACAACAAAATTTTTTGAGGTATGAGGGTATATGGAGTGGAGTGGGCAGGTGAAAACTAGGCAAGGTAGGTTTCCATGATACAGAGCCATTAGCTCTACTTCAGGAGACACTACAGCTGAAAAGAATGTCCGTGCTCTAGTATCTCCAAAGCATTGTTTTGTTTCTCAACTCTCTTTTTTTTAAAAATTATGATGATCATCTACTGCTTTAAGCTCATTCACTTAGCCAAGATTTATATAGATTGTGCTGTCCCACTGTTAGTGTTTTTCTTGAAAGTGTGACCATTCTGGTGAATCATGTCCATTGTTCTATCTTGGGAGACAATGGAGCACAAGATATTTTGAAATCTGGGTAATGAAATACTGCCAACAGAGACTCTTGAAATTGAGGTGGCATTCACAAATAAAAACAGAATTGACAATTTTATTTTATATGCATATGCATACATTTTTTCATGCATGTACATGTGTGTTTACACATCTACACAGCTTTTGAAAAGTTATAGACATGAGCACCATACATGTAGACACAGGGCTGCTAATTTGTAACAAACCTTAACAACCTGACATGGTGTTCAGCTCTGAATATAACCCCCAAATCACACAAGCTTACTTTCTGACCTTGCTCTTCAAGTAAAACAAATAAGCATGTTTAGAATAGAAGGCTAGTGTTTTCAAAGGAGCTTTGGTTGAACAGTACCTCTGAAATTTAGAGACTGGAATAACTTATGCTTTTCTAATAATGCATTTGAATTAGTTTAGTTTAGGTATTTGAATTGGAATATTTGTCTTAGTCTTCCTTTATCTCTCCAAGATATATGCTAGCACATTTTTCAATTAAAAAGAAAGACTCCTGGGCTGAATTGCTTAATTTCAGCATAAATTTTTATTCTGAAATTATAAGCCCCCCAAAATAGCAAGGGGAAAGATTATAGCTATCTGACACTACCTTATCTGTATAGCTGAGAACAGCATCACTACAATAAAAGAAGATAGCAGTGTCTCCCATTGATTGTTGTTTGATGAATGTAAAGCAATTTACTGGAATGCAATTAGCATTTGCAATAGCATTACCGTGGGGATTTTTTTTATGCTGGCTCTGAATTGAAAAATCTATACATTTTCTGTCCATGATTCACTTCTTAGGAAGCTTTCTTTCATTTGTAAGGCTGTGCATTGCTGTAGAATTAGTTTTTCAGAGTTTTTATAAGAAGAAATACGTCTCTTGGGAAAAAAAAAAAGGCTTCTAAATAAGAGTATCTTAGCAACCTTAAAATAATTTTATAAATGTATACATGAAAAAGCTTGAAGTACAAAGATTAAATAAGCAAAGCAGTGTCCTGAAACAATAAGAGGTATGATGGCAGAGTAATAATAGTGCTAAAAGTAACAATGCTACCTTTTAACAAACATTCAGATTGCCAATAAGAAATGTGCGTGCATGCACATGCTCAGTTAGACACAATGTTCTGTCTGCACTTTAAATGGGTGTAAATTTAATTATTTTTACATCACACAAAGTATAGAGAGATTTTAGGAAAAAAAAAAACATAAAAATGTGTTGATTCTCAGTTTGGATTTTTTGTGGACATGTAAGTGAATGATTTTCAGTGCTACAGGAGAAATCAATCCCAGCTGGTATGAAGAGGGTATCAATGAAAAATGTGTGTGCTGAAAGGGGTAGTCAACATCCTCCTGATGCTGACATATGCATACAATAGCAAATACGGTGTCTACTGTGCTTTTTAATGGTTTCTGTATGTTATGGACCAAAGGCTACTATCCTATCTCAAAGACAAACATAGGGAATTATTTCTATAGAGACCTATCTGGGAATGTCTGTTGCTTTAAAAAACACACTTATTTTTAACACTGTCAGCTAAAGTATTCTTCATGTAATTGTATACAGTGCACCTTAACCACTTTAGGAGAAGTTTCTCTCTTATGTGTTTGACCTTAGAGGTCTTACAAGGTCCCATTGTCTATTGCATCTTGTATACCTTAATTTCTGTGAGGTCTAGAAAGAATTGCTACTGAACTCCTGGAGACTATATTAGCTTTACCTGTGGGACATTATCTTCTGAGCTTTCTAAAGATTTTCATTTATTTTTAAATGAAAACCTTGAAAGAAAGCAGAAACTCCTTTGTTCCTGTTCCTTTTATGTCTTTATACATATAATAAAATGCTAGACCCTGTCAGTTCTCTTTTTCCACTGAAAACCTCCTTCAATTTTAATGGGTACAATGGCATTTTTAACTGAGGCTGGCATTAATATTTTAGTGGAGTTGGAATTGTCTGTGTGCCCTGTCGCTACTTTGCTTAAGAAAAAAAGTTGTTATCCCCATTTATCCACATTCACTGCTGTGATTGGGCTGTGTACTGGCACGTCTGCCATTTTAAGGAGAGACTGGAGGTTTTGGGACACATCTTGTGCTGGTAATAAGCAAAGCACCACTCACAGGGATGGCAATGCAGTGCCCACTTCTTTCAGATTTTACTCTGCTGCACTTTCATTTAGCATTAATAATCAGTTAAATACTTCATATTCCCACATTTTGTCCTTGAGGAAAAAGAGTAGATACTTTTGCCACATGGACACAGGCTCAAGTTTTCTGTTATTTTTATGAAGACCTAAATTGACCAATATGAAGTGCAAGATGCAAGGAACATAGTAAAATTTTGACTGTAGGAACAAAAGTCTTATCATTTTCTAAAAATAATGAAAAATAGATTTTTTTTCTGTTTCTCTGGCTGAAGTACCAGAGACTTGGTATAGTTTCAAGTCTGGATATGTTCCTAGGATAATTATTACGCTTTCCCAAGGAGGGAGATTTGTATTCCTTATATATTAACTTCTCAAGTTAACCTCTTTATGTCTCTACTCCTCTGTATTGCAGTTTTCTTCAGATTGCATTGCTGTACCCTTGGTTGCCTATCCAAAGAGTGCTAAACTAAAAGCAGATATTGGCTTTGTCCAGAATGAGGCAAAATGTTGTTCTTAAGTGTTATTTTGTGTTTGTAAGGCTGGTCTGGCACTTTCAAATATATTCATCTAAATTCTGTCAATATTCATCTGCCATTCTTCTGGAACACAAGTATTTCCTGGGCTTTAGCAGAGTTCAGCATTTGAGCAAGAAACTGCTGGGACTGCATTGTGTGTAATACTGGTAATTTAGTGCTGGGTGGTATCTACCCAGTTTCCAGATTAGGTAAGATGCTATGCCCCTGGTTTTTTCCATTCTATAAGCAGTGACATATTGTGGCAAGAGTGTTCCAGGCAGCTGTTGAAGTTTGCTCCTGTGGGATCAATGCCTCCTGGTTCCTGTTAACTGACTTTACAGGAACTGGTGCACCTCAGGTGATAGGAGCCACTGTTTGTTGTGATTTTGATTATTTGATTTCTGTTGCCTTGTCACTGTGAAAGCAACAGTTTGTGTTCCATGGAACAATGGGTCTTGTGGCTTCACATGGAGCCTTCTCACTGGGGCAAAGGCTGGTCTGTGGCACTGTACATAAGCTCACTGACATTCTGGGAGCCTCTCACTGTCTTGAAGGAAGTCAGTATCAGTGGGAGCCCAGAGCCATTGTTTCACATGGAGGCAAGAGTGTAGAGATCATATGGGAGGGAATATGACAGGCAAGCAGGAATCAGGAGATCCTTCATAGTAGAATTTCAATTACTCCAGAAGCTTATAAAATGCCTTCCCACTTCCATGTGAGGCAGGCATCCTAACTTATGAGGCCTAGTGCTACTTTCCTTCCACCCATCCCATGATCTTGAATCATTGTGTACAAGGATCATTTTGACGTTTTTGGATTTTAATCCTTCTAAGGCTGTTCACTAGAGGTTAAAGGGTGACAGCTTGCAGTGCCCTTGCAAGAAAGTCTATGCTGAGACAAGGCAAGCTCTATGCAATGTTTTGATTTGACTCTGGTTTTAAAATCATTGGAAATTACTCAGAGGAAAGAGTGTATTTTGGAGGTCTTACCCCTCTCTACCAACTACTGTATCCTGTTCAAGCCAGAGAAGGCTGTAATACAAGGAGTTACCAGATCAGAGGTGTTTCATTTGGAAGCTGGAGCAGTTTCATTCAGGCTGAGTGATAAGTGCTCAAAAATGGCCAGTGAGTTTGGGTGTTTCAAGAAAACATTGCAGCTAGAAAAGTTGGATTTGATTAAATGTACAAGCAAGACATTTGAAATATAGTGGATAGAAGAATCCTTGTGGGTAGATATGCTTCTAAAATCCTAGTGGATAGAAGAACTGCTTTGTCTGCAACTCTGACAGTGTATTTGGTTTGCATAGCCTGGCTTTGGTAGTCAGGGGACTACAGAATCTCCTAGGAGCCTCTCCTCTGTGTGACAGAGCCAGTGCCAGCTGGTTCCAAGGTGGACCTGCCAATGCCAACCCCAACATCAGTGGTGGTTTGTACCTCAGGGAAAACACATTACAGAAGGGGGAAAAGTTATTGTGTGGCAGCATGGGCAGCTGGAGAGAACACTGACAATAGGTGAGAGGAACAACCCCTCAGATCCTTCGGTCAGTGAAAAAGGCAGTAAGCTCCAGGCACCGGAGCAGAGATTCCCCTGCAGCCCATGGTGCAGACCATGGTGAGGCAGCTCTGCCCCGGCAGCCCAGGGAGGTCCATGGGGAGCAGAGATCCATCCCCAGCCCAGGGAGGTCCCTGGGGAGCAGAGATCCATCCAGAGCCCAGGGAGGTCCATGGGGAGCAGAGATCCACCCCCAGCCCAGGGAGGTCCCTGGGGAGCAGAGATCCACCTGCAGTGGCATAGCAGAATGCTGCAACTATATTTAGTCTTCACACATTAGGTGTCTGCAGAGGACATGGAAGGAGACTCAAGGTGTGCTCCAAGAAATTGAGGATTTTTTTTTTAGGAAATGAGTTGCACTGAGACTTCCTTGAATTCTTTTATTTTGATATAAAACCAATGAAATCACTATTAGCCACTCCTCTGAAAAAAGCTGCATGTTTGCAAGATTTTTCTAATGAATTATTTGTAAGCATGAAAAGATGAACTGGTATAAAAGTATGAAATCTCTTGAGAGGGATATTGTTTCAGAGGGTTTTGGATTGAGTGTCATTAAGGAAAAAGGATGACTGAGATCGTCTTTGACACAGTACTGGTTTTCTTATGGTTTCCAGGGTAAAAATTTCCCAATAAAAATAAAATAATGGAAAGATCAATATAATCAGTTTGCCATATTTGAACTTGAAAATATGCTTAATTCTCAGTTTGCCTTGAGTTTAGGTTTTTGCTTGTTTTTGCTGGGGTTTTTTATATCTCAAAAGCTTTTCACAACTTCAAAGGTTTTATGGTTTACTTTTGTTTATTGTAAAGGTTACTGCTTTAATTCCAATTTGAGCTGTCTTTCATATCTTAATGACTGAAAAGACATGTGCCTTAGTTGTTTTTGGTCTCAGTAATATGAATCATGTGAATATGTAATATGAATATCATATGAATTTCAGTAATATAAAAATATCCATATCATTATCCAATATATAATAAGATTAATCACTGTCTAGCAAAGAAATGCATAGTATTCTTTAAGGTCCAGGTTCTTGAGCTTCTACATAGCTTAATAAAATAATTTCTACCTTGATTACAAACTAGAAAATTCTGGCTCCTCTGGGGTTTTATACTTCATTAGATGTAATCTACTTCTACAAGAGTATGAGATCACACCACTTGAATTGTATTTCAGATTTGGTTTTGTTCCTTTTTTTTTTTTTTCTGTAATATTAAAATTGTGTTTGGGTGTTCTGGGGTTGTTTTGAGAGGTGGTTTTTGTTTTTTTTTTTAATTTTGTTTCCTGATCGGGTTTTTGCTGTTTTTATTTTGTTGGTTTTTTCTCTTGTTGGTAATATTAAAGAAATATCTTTCTCTGTTCCCAGGAGAAAGAATACGTGGGCTTTAAAAGAAAATTTTTAACATGTGGAAATCTTTTTGCATGCAGAAGGTGCTATGAAGCTGTTTAGTGGTTTGAAATGTTAAAACAACTCTCATGGGAATGAGTGAATGAATGAGTAGTTGATTTTATCAGGCAGGTAGGAGACAAAAATTGTACAGATGTGGTTAATTGTTCTAAATGCACCCATACCCTCAAGCATCTACTATCTTGTTATTGCCTCTTCTTGTGAATTTGCACTCTATTGTTTAAGAATATCTACATATTTTACTGAGCATTCCTTCTTCTGTAAGAGTAGTATGTGAAGCATTCACTCTGTCAGTATACAGAAACAGCCGTTAAGAACTCCAGTTTTATTCTCTTCCTTTTGGAAAAAGAGTAGGAAGTGATCAGATTTTTCAGCAAGCTGCTTTGTATTAAACATCGAATTGAGGAGTTCCCAGGGGTGCTGTTAGATGTACTGTGATAATGGCTGCTGTACTACTGGAGGCAGCAGTTGGTGAAGCTGCAACACGTACACGGCAATGTGAACGTTCCTCTTTGTGTGAGCTGCTGCACATTCATACCCATGCATGAGCATTTTTCAAATCTCTGTTCATCCTTTGATCATATCACTTTCACAGGTAGTTTGTGAACCACGTAAGATCATTGTTAGGAGCTGGATAGGCTTAGTTTAGAAAACACAAAAGAAAAAGGAACACCATCACCTGTACCACTCTCACCCCTCCAAAAAAAACCAAAACCAAATGCAAATCAAAACAAAACTACCATGGAACAAGTAAATGTTTAGTTAATGAAGTAAACAGTGATGTTTGCATGAATAAGTCATTGCTCTGTCTATTAAACTGATTGACAGAGGAAATCAGACTGATATACTAGAGCTGCAGCTTTCCTCCTACTTCTGTCATCCTATAGTATTCTGCCTTGCATTAGATCATGGTGGATTGTAATGTTGTCTTTGCAAACTCTGAAACTCATTGTGAAGTTGCTCAGGTTATTGTCTGGACTTAAACAAATTAGGATGCAGAAAAGTGATAAGCAACTATGTAGCACCACCTGCCTGTTTTTTCAATTAAAAAAAAAATCCTGGTGACTAGGCAAACTGCTCATGCTAGCATACTTTCACAGCTAGTTTTTAATGGAAAATTACTTTATGCTAATTGTCCTGTTATAAGATAGGCCAAGGCAGTTGTTTGTTTTACTGCAGAACATACTGTTTCTTGTTCTATTAACTTCTGTGTATGTTTACTTTGTCATTCAGGATTGCATCATTGAATTAAGAAGTGTCCCACCAGTGATACTTATGCTTAACATTTTTTTTGTTTCTAAACTGTAGCAAAAATAATGAGTATTTAAGATCCATAGGAATGGATCTTAAAATCTTAAATAGGAAATCTTAAATAGGAATGTTTTTCCTAAGCAGCATGGGGATACTTTCTGACATGGACAGAGATTATATGTTCATCTTCAGATGCACCCTTGAAGATGGGAGACAATTGAGAACAAAGTATAGGTGTAAAACACAGTTCCTTTGGCCTAGGTAGAGGACAGTTTTCCTACCCAATTTCTATTGCATGTGTATTTTTTGTGGTTCTGTAAAGCCTTTCAGTGACCTTTTAATAAGTGGATACTGACCAGCCATGTGTGAATTTTATCAAAGGCTTTTATGACAATCAGACATAAATTTTCATACTTGTTAAGTATAAAATGAAAGGGCATAAATCCATTCAAATCTGTCAGATATTTGTCTAAGTATTCTGAGAGTTTAGAAGACAAAGTTGTTTTTAGACAACTTTATCATGTCTCATTTCAAGACAACTTTGCCTAGGTATAGAGAATTCTTTTGGATTTTGCAAAAAGTCCCTGAATTGGCCCCAGGCTGAGAATGGAAGTACCTGTCTTGGTTTTACAGAGAACAAGCTGAAAGGTACCAGAAGGCTCCCAAGTCTTCAATACTGCTCCATAAAAGAGAAATAAACTTGTACCTATATCATAAGTCATTTGTCATACTAACTTGCTGTCTGTTGATTGAGACCTGTTGAAAACAAAGCCTTGCAGATAGATTCTTTCTGCTTCCAACTCATTTTCCAGCTGATCCAGGCCCCCTTGCTTTCTGTTCATTCTCAGGGCCATCTCACTGCTTCAGGAAACCTTTTACTTCTCAGAGCAGTGTCCCAGCCATGACCACACAGCACGTTGCCTGCCTCTTTTTCCCTTCTTATCAACAGCCCCATCAGCTCTGCAGCAGTTTCTCCTAGTCAGACATGCTCAGTTTCCTTCAGAAAAGAGGTATTTTCTTTCTCCCACTAGTAGAGAGAGATGGGAAAAAGGTAAAAAGAAGGCTGCACTACCTTGTTTTAAACAGTATATATAGCTAATCAAGCACTTGTAAATTTTACACTAGATATGTAAAAAAATTATATTGCACCAAATTTTAGCCAGATGTAGAGAATATGTTATTGTTTCTTACCTGGCTATCTTTATCATTAATCTGCTGTTCTTGGTGGTGGTGTTCAAAATCCTTTCACAACTTCCTTAGCCTGCTGTGTTCTGAGAACAGCATGTTTTACAGTGGTAGTGTGATCTTGTTCCATTTTTCTATGTCATGCATATCTTCTTCAAATAGGAACTATCACAATCATTACAGTGTTCTATTTGGTGCAAAGTTTCTGGAAAGAGTCAGTGGTTTTAGTCTTATTTCCTATTTAATGACCATTTTATATGCCACCTAATTTGTCTTTTTTTTTTCCCATCTGCAGTTGATTTTTTTTTTTACTTTCATATGCTTTACAAATGTTTCATTATCTTATGTAATCGTTATTTGAATAGCTAAACTATAACTGATTTGTTTTCAGAGTATCTGAAGTTTTCGTGCTGGTTTCTTCTAGATATAATTCATAATCACAGGACCACTGAATGGTTTGACTTGAAAAGGGACCTTAAAGGTCATCTAATTCCAGCCTTCCATGAGACCAGCTTGCTTTAAGCCAATTGGTCTTGAATACTTTCAGGGATGGGACATCCACAACTGGAAAAGAAAGTTGATACATTTCTTTAAAAAGTAGATAAACACAGTGTTTCTTCTCTTAATGTGCACAAGCTGCAGATGAGCTGTGGTATCACTCCATAATCCATCCTCTCAGTTGTGCTGATTTGGCACCAGCAAATCTCCTGCACCATATTGGGATTGCACCAGAAGTGTCTGTATAGCAGAATCTACAAGCAGCAGGCAAACCAGTTTTCTGTGCTGATAACTCCAGTTCTAGCTTATATATTCTGTGCTGCACATCTCAGTCTCGCTCATGTTTTCTTGGTATGGCAACTGTCTGATTAGTATAATTAGTGAACTGAATTTGAAATTATAAACATTGTATCATTGAAGGGAGTTTTCATTTTCAGGTAACAGGGTTACCTTTGAGGTGTCTCTGGTGGTTGAAGTGGCTGTAACAGCCCCTGACAGCCTGCCTTGCTCAGTTCTTTCCCTGGAGGAACAGCTGTGCTGCTGCTGTCATCCTCAATGAGGGGGCAGATTTTTTGTGCTGACTGAAGACCTGTTTTCGCAAAGAAAATGCACTAAAAATCTGAAAGCTGTTTGTCTCTCTTCTGCACCTGGTGTTTTAGACTTCCACTGTGTAAATTACAACCTTTATTTACTATGTCATTATTTTTTTCCCTCCAAAGGCTTAGCCTTTTGAATTTGAATAATAAAAATCATAGAACCAATTTGCCCGTGTCAGGAAAAAAAAAGTGAATTCTATAGAATATCTGTATTCCCTATAAGTCACCTGTAATTGCATAAATTAAAATGAGCAATACTACTGATAGATATATTAGTAAAACAGTCATTTTGCTATAGTTAAATTACTATTTTGAATATTTGAGAGTTTGTTGTCTTTCATGTTAACTCTGTGGGGGATATAAATGCTATACTTAATGAGTAGTGCCTATAATAATTACTACAGATTCACAGCCAGCTTCTCTGCAGTTTCAGAGATTAGGTTGGAAGAAGGCACCAGTGTACTTTCAAATTTCAATGAAAATCCTATGCTCCTCCTGTTTCAACAAGGAACAAAAATAATCTAAGGAACTCCAAACCTATATCTAATCCTTACATTATCCTTGAAGATTACAATAAAAGGCTAATTTTCAGCTGCCCTACACAATTTTTCCCAGATATCATACATATTTCATAAATAATACAAAAACACTCCCTGATTTCTGCGTAGAGTTGCTTCCTGCCTGTGATACTTTGATTTTGTTTTTTTTCATAGCACAAACCTATGATCCTAGTGAAGTAACAGAGATGCAGTGAAATCTGTGAGCAACTGGAAATTCTGAGTTCAATTGTACTTTTCAGCAGCTACTTTTACAACAATACTAGTGCTTATTTAAATTATGGTTCATAGTTTATTTGGGCAATGTTTTAGTGATGAGAAAGCTTTTCTACATGATCCAGAGATGGCACTGCACTAATATGATTTCATGGAGCCTCCAACTGGATAAAGAAAATGTAATCACAAAATTAGACCAACAGAATTTCAGCTGTGATGAAGTTTTGAGAAAAAGTGAAAAAAGTCTCTCTCACCCAAAGCATTCAAGTAGTTGAAAATGTTGCTGTAAATAACTGCTAGAGTATGAAAAGCATGATATACTAGAGCCATCAAAGAATGGGCATCTGAACAGATGAGGAGAAAGAGTAAATGTCACTGAAATAGAAGAGATAATGGCTTTTTGCTGCCGCATAAAGGCTGAGGCCACAAGGTGAATCAGAAAAAATTTCAAAGCAGGCAGCATTGATCCCATGATAACAGTCCCATTACCATGATTTCATTTCTATGACACTGCTTGATTGATACAGATGCAATCATTTAATTTCCCATTTGATGGTGCAACAGAAGGGTGTTTTCTTAATGTGTGCACAGTACCCCTTTCCTAATACAGTCAAAGCTCCCACTCCTATCTCTGTACCAAGGATAACACAGCAGGACACAGCCTGATGAAAGAATTAATCTGTATTTTGCTTTGAGGCAACCATGTGTAATTGTTTGATGTGTTTTTATTGCATAGTTTTGCAGCCAATATAGATGCTTCCTGAAGTTTCATAATCCTTAAGTTGCACTGTTAGTAAATTATGGATGTGCATGTACCAGTATGACAAGCCATAAATACTGAAACTGCTAAGAAATATAAAGCAGTCATTTTGTCAAAGCCAAACCCATAAAGGAATGAAGAAACAGTTTTCAAATGGAGGAAGATAGTTAAACCAGAGAATTCACACCAAGCTATTATGCTTAATTTAAAAAATTGTGTTTGGGGCTATTTTATTTTTATATTTTATCTTTGGGAGTCCAAAAGTAAGTATTTTCTAAGAAATGTTATTGCTCATCATCAGAGCAATAATTAAACATATGACAAACATTTTAATGAAATGTGGATTGTGTATGTGTTAATGGTTTTTTATGGAGTAAGTAATGATTGTATAGCTGTGATTTTTTAATGATGTTAAGTAGGGAAAAGCCTGTAAGGAATTTATATTTTATTAGACCAGGTGATATAGTTGGAGGTGGGAGTCAGACGATTTTGGGCACACAAACCCTTTTTCCTGCATATATCTCTTCTGTCATTCAGAAGTGTGTTTCAGAGACTAAAAACATATGCCATACATCTTTGCCAAAGTGTTAATAGTTTTTATTTAAATTTCATTTCTCTAGATTTTAAAAATATTTCAACTTCTGAAGACATTCAAAGTATAAAAGACCTTTTCAGTCTTAAAAGAATTTATTTCATATTTAGCCTTATCAAAATGACTAGTAACTATTATTTTAAAAAAAACAAAAAACTGCACTTATTCTGGAGCTCCTGTTCATGTAGTAGTATTTCCTGAATTTCTGGTTTTTCAGACAGTCTTGCTGGTACTGCACTGGAACAGGACTAGGAGAAAGAGATCACCTATTTTGCCTTAGTATAACTCAGGTATAATTCTGACATCTCTGCATGGCATCTTAGGACCAATGAAATTACTACACAAGAGACTCCCAAGTAGCTTGATAGGTACAAAATCAGAATAAATAATAAAAAGAGTAGGAACCACTAACTTATCAATGATGTTAAGTGTACCTAGTTGTCCATGCTTCCATTTTTATAAATAAACAAAGGCATTGGACAATTAGACTTCTATATTTTTTTCTCTTTTTTCCCTTGCAGTGGGGAAATGCTTAATGTCTGCATCAAAGGTATTGTCTGGATTAATTGGTTAGTGATTATTCAGTGCTATAAAGAGTATTATTGATAGAAGCCAAGCATAAGACTGAAGTTATTTAGCATTTCTGTTCACTAGAACATTTACAGAGAGAATTTATTGTGAGCACATAAGTTCACTTTGGGTTAGTTTTCATTCATTCTGGAAAAACCAATCAATGAATGGAAGATTAAGGCATTTGACTTGTCAGAAATTTTCTTGATGCTGTCACACAGGAAAGTTGAAGCTGACAGTCTGGATTTTGATGTCTATCTATTCTGGGTGTTTGGCATCTCAAGGATTATCTACATCTCAATATATTACTGGAATTTTTCTAAAAGAGAAGGCATTTTTGCTATTCAGGAAATGCTTACACTATGGTTTTAATTTTATGTGAGGCTTCACTTGCTCTTGGCTTTTTGCACATCCTTCTTGATATCTAAATTTTACTTCTTTTTTATACAAATGCCAATCTGACCTCAAAAATAAATATGATATCTTGAAGATAGTCTGCATTATTTTGTCACTGACTACTCCATCTCTGTTTACTTTATACATATGTATATAAACCACTGACCAAACACTAAATTGCAACGTCATTGGATATAGGCCTTTGTGCCACCATCTTCCACCTCCCCACTTTATCTTTTTTTTTCTTTTCTCCTCTATATTTTTGTAGCTTATTAAAAATAACATTTACTTTTATTCCACCTTTCTCAAATATTTTTCTTCCTTGAATAAGTCTCCTTCCATCACTATAGATCCTCTAATAATTAGGAGACATGTACAGATGCCCAAACCAAAGCAAAACAGTGAGGGTTTTTCATAAGTTATTCTGACTGCCCTCGGCTCTTCCAATTTTTATCTCTTCCCTGCTTCTGTGTCAAGTGCCCTAATCCTGTTCAAGACTGTGTGTGGCCACAGAAATTTTACTCTCATTTGATTATCACCCTCCACAATCTCATTAGTGACAGTGTGAGTGAAGTGGGGACAAATCTCCTTACAGCCTTCCAGCTATGCCTATTGCTTATGGTCACTTGCATGGAAGAGCATTTGAGGTTTGACCCTATCTGAGACAGCTGAATTACTGATACCTGCTGAAATAGTCAGTGGTGAAGTTTTTTTTTGTCCCTGTTCATTAACAGACATTTTACTTAAAAGCTGGTATAATTGCTACATATTCAAGAAAGACACTAGCAAGAAAATGAAATTCAAACAAAGCATCTCTTTTTGCCTCCTATCATAATCAAAAAACTTTGACTTGAGCTAAAGATTATTATGTCCTTCTACAGTAAACACGCTACCTACAAAAAATCTGCTCCAGATCCACTTTTCATTGAAACTAAATTCTTAGTGTTTTCTTGTAGTTACACTTTTGAATTCAATTTAGTACAAACCTCAGAATGAATTCATTGTAGATTGTGGGAGGGAAAAATCTGAAATACTTTAGCTGTATCTACCACAACAAATCAATTTAAAAGACATGTAGCATCAATTTTTCTTCAATTTACATCATTTAAAAGACATAGTCAAACATTAATTTAAATTAAAGTTCTCAGTTTTTCTTCTGGTGGAATCCTGAATTTATCCTTCATCTAACTGAAATTTTGAATAGGTTCTAAAGCATGCTTCTCAAGACCACCATGTCCCAAAATGTCCTTTGCATCATTGTTGCTATGGCATTTAAGGAGCTGACATTAAGTCCTTTTGCAGAAATGACAAGAGCACATTTATAAAAGGCACTTTATACAGATAAGAGCAGTGTATAGTGTTGAAATGGGTATACATTTTCAAAAACATTGTTCCTGTTTTCTAGAAATAAAAAATAATATTAATTATTTGCAGCATTCTCTTAGGAAAAATCACTGAATTCCCAGATACTGTTCCAGAAAATTCCTGTTACCATTTTCGTAGAAACATAGAAGTTGTATACCTGTTCCTTTTAGATTTGCATAAAATGTGTGATTATTTTCACTAATATTAATGGCAATTATAACGAGCAAACACCTATATTACTTGGAGATAAGCCTCTAAACATAAAGCAGGATCTACAGGCTTAGAGTTAATGAAGTATGTTGCACCACATCAGCTGAATGTGATATAGAACTTGCTGAATTTCATCTCATCAACAGAAGAATTTTTGGAAGGAAGTGAAGCTTTGAACTGATATCAGACTGTTCTGCATGCTTTACTAAAGATGGTTAAAAAAAAAAAGCACATGAAAAGAAAGTTAAAATATTTCTGAGGTATAATACACCAAAGATATTTCTGGTTTTAAAAACTTTCAGTATATTTTATGCCTGATTTTAACACCAATTTTGTGTTTCAGTAGATGACAAGCAAAACAGATATTTTGCAGAGCATTATTACAGCAAAGAATGAAAAATATGTTGCCATGACTGCTATAATTTGAGATAACTTTCCTATATGAGATTTAGATTTTTTCCCTGATCCTAGCCTCATGTGCTGCTCAAATACATAATAAATAGAAAGAAGAAAAAATCACCAATTTCATGGTATCTCAGTAGCAAAGCTGTTTCAACTTCTAGGCCACTGTTTCATGAAAACAAATCTAATGGGGAAATAGGCTATAATTTTCTCATAACTGAAATATTTCAGAGAACTGGTAATGTCTAATTTGTTTTGCCTGTTTATGACAAAATCTGAGGACAAAGAAGTCACAGTAAAACCAGTAGAGAAATTAGTCTTAGGCAGACATAGTGGTGAGACTGCACATGGATGCTGAGGGCAAAAGTCATTGGAATAAAACCTGCACCTCCTCAAGCTCACTGTGTTTTATTTGTAGTAGTCTCTGAGAACAATCAGTAATGTTGTTCTACAGTTTTAGTAGTTTTAATGAAATCTTTAAAAGAATTAACTCATTTAAATGAAGGATTAAATTTTTTTTGCAGGGCAAGAAATTTTTCCCACTAGTCATCATGGTACTGTATTTAACAAGGATATATTAAATAACTTTTATGCTGAATGTGTTGCACTAGGCGTTGACTAGGATGTGATACAAGACCCCTGTTTGGCAGATATTTTTCATTTTATAATGTGACCTGTTGCACATAATAAGATTATGAGGTATAAGGTTAAGAGTTCAGGTGGACAGATACCTTTTTTTAAAAACTGATTCCAGGTTTTTAAGTTAGTATTTATATAGGTTGTGCTAAATGGATGTAGATGCAGATCCAACTAAGTAATGATGCATATATTCTTCTTACTAATCTATATTTAAGAACTACTTTCCTTCATGAAGGCAGGTTGCTGTATTGCTATTTATAGTGGGGTTGCAAACCTATGAATATTCATGATATCTAATATGTGTTATATCTGATTATTGTGCAAGAAGTACAGTTCCCATAAATAAATATTTAAATAAGCAGATGAACTGCAATAGAAGCATAATGCATATCAGTGTTCTCCAAATAATAGTGAAGCAGACACTTCTTGTGAAGGATAAACCTCCAAACAAAACTTCTGTTTTTACACATCTCTTATTTTCTGAACAGGATTATGACCTGTCTACATAAAAGGTGAATATAGAAAAATAGTCTAGAATCACATAAACAGAAAGAACACAGGTATTTCCTGAAAAGCCCTAAATTTTTTTTTTTTTAAATTCTATATTCCCTGTAATCTCTATTATGCTTCAAGCTGCATCACAGTTTATATCACAGAGGAGTTACATGAATTTTTCGAACCTTTAATAGGCCCTAAATGCCTAAATTCAGGACTGAGTGAGAGATGATCTCTGGGACCATAAATTGAAAGCAGATGAATGTTTTGAAATGTAGTCACCAATAAAAATAAAAGGAACTACCTATATGGTTTTCCCATTCCATAGCTGTGTAGAAAGCCATTTAGGAACAATTCAAACTGTCAATTTGTAAACAAAAATGCTAAAATTGAAAAGAAAAATGGATCTCAAAAAGCTGAATAAAGCAATTATGTTCTTGTGGGTGTTATGGCTACTTAGGCTTCTAGTAGTGCACTGCAAATTCAGCTTTAATGTAGCTCCTATAGATGCTTTCAGATCAAACAAACCTGAACTAATGGAAACTGCAAGTTACTTTCAAAACCCTTTTAGTGATAACCATGCACACCCCACTTAAAATACAAAAATTTCTCTCCTTCTCACTACTTACTTAAAAGGAGTGTTTGGAAAAAACTTACGGTTTGACTTTTTTTTTTTTTTTTTTTCGCTTCCAGTGAACTAAGCTTCATTCCCTTTTTTGCTCTAATGACTGCAGAATGAAGTGCTACATACAGCAACTTTAAGTGTTTGGGGTGTTTTGGTTTTTTTCTTTCGAGAAGGAGGCTGGGTTTTTGCTTTGTTTCTTGCCCATTAAATCTTGTGAATGAGATTAGCACGAGGGATGCCAGTGTCTGAATTTGCACAAATGGTTTACTGAGGAGGAGCAATTTTACTGTTATTTGTATTGAGTTTGTGCTGTAATGCTCCTTCACATTCTGTTGCACTTTTCTGCTGATGGTGATAAGAGGAAACTAGAGAGTCTGGGGATAGATACCCACCAAATGGCTGGCTTGGCAGCTGCAGTCACTGCACTCCCCCAGTATCTCTTTCCCTCAGGGAGCAAAGGGCTCCTTTCTCGTCTTGGGAAGTTAGGGTGCTTTTAGGACATTTGCTAAGAGTCCTCCTGTCTCAATCTCGTTTGACCCAGCACTTTGTGAGCCTCAAGCAGACACCATCTCTGCAACTACCAGTTCAGAGGGCTTAGTGCACATCCTGAGGAAAAGCCCTGGCTATGTACAAAATAAGTTTAATGAGTTAGTTTTTAGAAAAAATCCTTGCTACTGCTGGTCAGATTGGGGTATTGGCTGATGTGACACCTACTTGAATCTTCTTTTAGTCAGCTTGACAATCTACCTAGCATCAACTTAAATACTTCTGCCAAATATAACAAAAAAAACCAAACAAGAATCAGAAAAACTAGTACAGTGGGATCCTATTTTAGGAAAACAATAATTTCTTTAGTTCAGAGCAGCTAAAGTTTTATGTTTATTTGAGAGAGTAATTTTCAATACAAGTGCCAGGCAGGTTTTATGAGAAAAATATTATGCAATGGAAGAAATTATCACTGAACTTCTGATGCCAATATAAGCATTAATTTCTTTGTTCATCTTTCCTGCTGTTGCTACTCTCTGCATCTTACCAACATTTTTTTGCTGATATAAAAAGCAACACTTTTTAGATTTTATGTCTGGCTTTGTTTTGTTAATGTTCAAGTCTAGGCCTTTGATTCCTCTAAGGTGATTCAGCAAACATATTTCAGTGTTGCAGCAGACCTCTCGTTAGGGGAAGAAATGAGCCAAGACACAGACTCTCATTTAACAATATGAAAAGGGTCCCAGTTTATTCTTCCTTACAGCTTTGCCACCCTGACTCTGACTACAGCAAGTTCCTGCTGTAGGATCCAACTGCAGACTGACTGCTGGCTATTTCCTGCTGTGCTGTGACTGCAAGCCTTGGTTTCTAGACTCTGAGCACAGCTTTCACCTGGCCCAGCTGTGACGGCAGGCTCTGACTCCATCAGACCCACACTGACTTCATAGCAGATCTTTTACTGCAGCAACTCTCTTCCTTGTGTCTGTCTAGATCATTCCTTCTTCCCCAGGGCTCTTCAAGATCCTCTTCCTCCAAGATCACCCCTGGCCACCCAACCCACCCCTTTTATCACACTTATTTTTTTAGTCACAGCTGCAGCCCATTAAGAGCGAGGCTATTCCTTTTCTTTGGTAGTTAGTACAATTGTGACTTATCAGGAGTGAGGTTGCCTGTAATCTCCTCTGCTATGCCTACATTTCAGGATCATATGAAACAAAAGTCACTGCCTTGTGTCTTCTCCAAAAATATTCCAGATAGGGTTCACTCATCTGACCTTTAACAAGTACCCCAACCTAGTCCTCTAGGTAGCAACATATTGTCCTTTTTGGCTACTGAGGGAGTCCAGAGGTCAGAATTAAAAAGGATGTCTCTCTAGAAGAGCTGAATTTCAGATCAATCTCTTTTTTTTCTTTAGTATTCACTCTTTCCTGATGAATCTGACTTGTCGTGTAAAATACTTACATGTAGGGGTTAAGGGCAGTTCATTTATATTAATGGAGGTGCTCTTAGGAATCAGGCTTCTCTCCTACATTTGAGCTCAGTAAGGCAACTGTTTGAAAAACCCCATCCTTCCCTGTAGACTATGTCTTTCACACTTACCTGTATTGTTATTGTTAATAGCAGAAATCTAGTTGTTCTTTTAGCAGTGGTCCCCAAGTGCCCCTACTGCTGTAACATACTCTAGTTACTTTTTAACATTTAGTTATTAATTATTTGCCTCTCTTATTTGTGCAGCTCTTTTCTCGCCACAACTTGCCTTTTCTGTTCCCTGTTTGCTTACATCTGTTTCAAACATGGCCACAATATTTCATCTTTTTTTTTTTCCTTTTTAAGTGCACTTGCATATAATTCCCAGAAATATTAAAGGGTTTTAAACATAAATATAAAAAACAGAAAAAAAAAAAGAAAAAAAAGAACCCCTCACAAAAAAACCCCAACAAAACAAAAAAACAAACAAAAACCTGTTAGAATATCTTCCTTCTCTTGTTTAGGATTTTTTTTTCTTTTTTACCACTTGATTCTCTGGTTCTTTTAATATATTATTTTCTTCTTGCTTTTTAAAGATAAATGCAGCTGTCTAATAGACTATGCTTCTTCTCTTAGTATTTTAATTGGTATTATACCTCCTTGACCCAGAAGAACAAGGGCACTTTTTCTAAAGCAAGCAAATTATATACTTCAGGTTGTGTAGCAACATGGTGCTGATGAGCAATTCCTTTAATGCAGTTCTGCAGGAAGCACTTTGAAATTACAATATACTGGAATAATAAAATCTACATTTTTAGCATGTTATTCTTATGTGGCTGTTAACAAAGCAAATCTAATCCCATTTTTAAATTCACTGTAGTTCAATTTTCTATTCTTAAATTTAGATCTATAACATTTCAAATAATTTCCAAAATACTGTAATAAATGTAATTATTATTAATGTTCTTTCCATTATTAAAGTCTTTGGGTATATTTAAAAAGTGCAAGATAAATAATAATAAAATAATAATAATAATTTAAAAAAGGAAATTAAGTATAAGGACAAAGATAGCTGTATTGTAGAGTTTATAGAAGTTATCAAGCAAAAGCTCTAAACATGTGCAATTAGGAGTGTAAATTAATGTAAACTGATGCTTCTTATTTATGGAACAAAAGCAATGTTGGTTAATCCCAAAATTTTGAGATGGCTTAGCAGCAGCATGAGAGTTCAAACCATCTCTTAAATTCCAAGGGGATCAGGGCAGTAATTAAAGTCCCCCTCCATCCCTCTGAGGTCTAACCATCAATTCCTCTTTCATTCTAGCAAAGGCAAGATTCTCCTTCATGTTGCTCATAGCCAAAGACCAGCAGAGCTTATGGTCTCTGTAACCAGGGGACTGGATGTGGGAAAACAAGGGCTTTGGCAATGGGAATAAATTGCCTGTCAGCATGGGACTGTAATTGAAGCACAAAGCCAGGCAAAACTCACCTTCTCTCTGCCCAGCAGAGTCATTGGCAATGCTCCATGTCAACTAGCATGGAAGGAGATGTCAGCTTTGTTAATGAGGTGCTGAAGGCTAAAAATATTCTCCTTCTAAGAGATGGAAAGACAAGATGAGGTACACACCCTGACTCCCACGTGCTGCAAAACTAGTAAGGTTGTGTTTGCTGAATGGCAATTGAGTTAAAACTGGGAAAATGTAGCTTCAATGCAAGCTTCAGAAAGGAAAGCTGGAAAGAGCTGTACATTTTACTTGCATACAGAAAATTTCACCTCCCACACAATGAGCTCTAATAGCAGCAGTGTGTCCTGGTCCAAACCTACAGATGGGGTCATAGGGTTCTCTTTAGCTCTCTCAACTGCAAACCATTGAGAGAGCTGAATAATACCACAAAGGAAAGAGAGCTATAGTTCTGTTAGCACTTTCTTTTGCCTTTTGAAACTATGTCTTCCTGTAGCAATTCAGAGACACTTGAAGCTGGGAAATGGTATGTGTATTTTGGAAGGAATTAAACTTTCTAAAGATGTATAGCATTAGGCAGCTAGCAAAAACTCCCATATTTCAGATTTTTAAAAAAGACCAAAATAATTGTGCCATGGTAAGTCACTTGGCAGAAACACATTTAGCACTTTCTATTCTTTCTGATTTTTTGTCTAGTTTAAAACCATTTCATATACTTTGTACTGAAAGACATTACTATGGTTTAAACTTGAATGTTGTTTTATTTGCATTCTATTCAAAAATGGTCTAAATCAAAAACAGTGGAGAAAATACTGAACAGAGTAATTAAAAGAAGAAAAAAAAAAGCCTCCTTTCCCCACCTCTCTTAAGTTATTGATTCCTGTGGGAGACTTAGGCAAAGTTATGAAAAATTCAATGTGTTGATGGAGATCTTTTCCCTTTTCTGGCACTATCTGTCTGGTTACATCAGTGTAACTACTCTGTCAGAAGGATGCTGAAGTGTATGATCTTTCAGGTCAGCTTTCCAGCAAATAAGTGATGACATTAGCTTCACATGGTCCTTTTCTTTAATATTATAAAACATTAATATTTTATTTACGCACAAACATCAGTGTTTGACCAGAGGTAGCCCATTAGGATGCAAGGCAATAGTGTCATCTAATACACCAGATTATGTTAAATGGTCATGGACACTAAAGCTGATAATAAATTCTGATTTTGATATATCTCTTCCATGCAGGACAGTGTATAACCCAGCTAAAAACCAGGACATGCTTTCACTTCAAGGAGGAAGCCACTAAACTATCAAACAAATCAAACTAGTTATCTTCATGTGGTGTCACATCCCAGATCAAATGTTACAGACCACTGTCTACAGGTTGTGTTTCTCATGGGGATGGCTGGTATATTCAATCCCTGATGTATTTTCTACCTTTAACACTTAGTAAAGAAAAATCTCCTGAGAAAATACGCTTTTCAAGCATAGAAGCAGGAGAGTTATTTGAAACTGGATTTATGCTGATCCTGAAGTTGGTTTTGTTTTGAAAGGCTTTTTTTTTTTTTTTTCCAAAGGTGTAGTAGGGTCCAGAGTTGAATGGATTAGCACAGGGCGTTCCAAAGTTTACAGCTGAATAGGAAATGAAAAGCTAATGTAATCAGATATCAAATGTTTCAGATTAGAGGAAAATCTCTCTCTCAGGGTTCAGCACTGGTTTACTTGTGTGAATTGCTGTTTCTGTCTGTTTTCATTGACATCTTCACTGACTTAAAAAAAAATCTCTATCTTGTCCGTGTGCTAAACTAAACAGATTGTTTTTTTCTTTACATCACTGCAAGTTCAAACTGTAAGGTACCTGAATCTGCCTGTGGTGACAAGTTCTAAATACATTCGAAAACCTTTTCCAATATTGGTAGTTCCACCTGCTCTAAAAAAAAAAAAAATGCACTTGAAAGCTCCTCATCTTTAGCTGATTTTGTAAAGTCAGTGATGATCACCCATATATATGATAGTAGAATTAAGCCCTTCAAAGTGCCCATACAAGGTTTTCTGATTGTTTGTAACTCTCAGCATCCATTAGAGATATAACCAGTTGCACAGTCAACATTTTTTGCTACATCACCTATATGCCCTTGTGTCATGAAGTCCTTCATCCATAATAATTAAATCTTTTCCGTGCTGATAATCTAAATACTCTCAGACCTCCTTTAGCTAGGTGATTTTTTTGCAAGAAAAATAAGAATGTGTTTAAAGTTTTAAAAGAGATCCAGAGTTATGAGGAAGAAAACAGCATAAAAAAATAGAAAAAGACCCTGTTTTATTCAGAAGTTTTCTTTATATACAGATTAATAAAAGTATTTAGGGCTTAAAATGAGTCCTTCAAGAACCAGAGAAACTTAGTTTAAGTTACCTAAGAAGTGGAAGCAATATTAATAAAGAGGTTGCTCTCAGTAAAAGGCTAAAGCAAGGATGCACAATACCACCTCATTTATTCAACATGATAGAGAGAAAGGAAAAAAGTTGCTGGAAGGATTTAGAGATCTTTCGAGATGAACAGTAGATTTTCCAGTAATTTAAGGTACATGAATTATAAAAATTTCATATACTTCATAAGATGATGAATGAAAGATTGTAGTTGAACAAAAGGATGCATATCATAGGAAAAGAGTATAGATTTGCACTCAATAGCCAAACCAAAGCAGACAAAAGAAAAAGGAACAGGAATCTGATAGAGAAGGAGAGTATTATATTTAGATTGGAAGTTTAGTATGCAGGCTAAGTTATTACCCAATACAATAAAGAAAGCCCTGGCAGGTTTATCAAGGAGTGTTCAACTTCAATGTAAAATTTATCTTTTGGAGTCAGAGTGCAGCACCACCAGATTTTTTTAAATTTCATTTTATTTTTTTAATAGGCACTTGAAACTAGATCTTATAGAGAATTGTTTAAGGTGTATGGCCACTGAGAAAGTCTACTGGCTGAGTCAGTTTCATAAAGAGAATTGTGTCACTAAACTCGGATTTGTGATGAGATGAAAAAGACAATCAGTCAAGGATACCTGGATGAAGAAGAGTACAAATGCAAAGGAAGAGGAGTTAATGAAATTGATCACCTGTCACTCAGAGTAGTGTTAATTAAACCATTGTCACAAGATCTGATTTATCACAGCAGCAAATCTCAAGGTAGTTATGTTTAGTGATCAAAATAATAGTTAACAAAAGTAATGTTTACCTTTAGGAAACGATTGCCATAAATTATGTAATGTCACTCTTGCTGCTTTATGCAGCCTTCTGTGTCCTATATCCCATCATGCCAATATCTTTACATGCTGTCTCTAATAGTGGCTGGCACAGCCTGAAGAAAGGACAATGTTGATTTATCATGTTCTGATACTATTCTAGGAGCATATATCTGTATTTTCTGTTTGCTGGCAATGGACATGTTGGTAGTCTTAGGTCTAGAAGATGAGTCTGTGTCCAGCAGATGATGTAAGCAGATTTTATACAGCCCTCCCAGACGACTGTCCCCATTGCACTTGCTGTTACTAAAAGAATTTCATGCATATGGATTGAGTACACGGCTGGAAAACCTCTGAGAGGATGTGTTTTCTCTTGAGGAAGGCATCATCTTGTTTCCTAGCATGTGGGAATCACACTGCCCTGGCATATTACCTCAGCCTTGTTTCTACCTCAGGACAAAGCATTTCAAGTGCATTTCAGGATGCAGTTAAGTCCACACCAAAGGACTGAAATCCAGGTATAAGGCAATGCATTTCTGTCACCGAGCAAGTGAACAAGATGGTTCTAGTGCACTAAGTGGGTTATGTAGATGTACTCTGTGCATTCCTCCTGCACCCCCACTTTCTTTGTCTTTTTGCCAGTCCTGACAGACAGATTAAGTTCTGATTAAATTTTGGATTTAGAAAATATTATGATTGCCAACAGAATGCAAGTTTTATTATTTTTCTGACAGGCCAAATTCCCAGTTTTTCATAGTTTATCTGTAATATGCTGTATTCCACTTTTTCTACATTTTACCATAGAAGTCCATCCAGTGAAGTGTCAACACAAGACGAAGGGCAGATTTATTCTTGGTACACTAAACCAGATTGTATCTACAGAGGTATGTGGATAAGGAGTGGATTCTCTTTGGCACATACAATATTTAGATCAGAGTAGCTATGAATGGCAACTTGAGCATATAAACATCTTATCTGTGATCATTCATCTATGGCATGACACAGTTTTCAAAAAATGCAGTACATATTACCAAAGTCTGAAGTATGTACTGTCCTCATTCATTTCTTGGATGAAATCTTTTAAAGTATGTTTATTTATGGTGACTGTTCCATCTTTTCCAGGGCATAATTCACATTTTGAAAGTAGCACTGGGCAGAGGCAGAATCTCGTAGGCATATACATATTTAATCTGGGGAACAAGTTCATTTGTATCAGATTTATTTTTCTCCATGGTGTCTATGCACCATCAGTGATTTATTTAATGAATGCATTTTTACTGTTGCTTCAAATCTCACAGGATTAAAGTTCTTAAATATTTTAATGTCATTAGCTACCACTGGAAATCTCAGTGTAACTCTGAATAAGGTAATTGTACCAAGGTGTTCAGTGTTTTCAGTCATATATATTTTTCCTGAATATGAATTTTAAAGGGAGTTTTACTTCTATGTACATGTTAGAAGCTTGATGGTTTTTTCCTCGAGTAACATTCCTTAAGAAAAAAGATAGTAAATGCTGGTTGAACTTACCCCTCTATGGATTATGCCTTATTCATGTGTCCTTTCTATCAGAGTTTTTTGGTGTTTTTTTGTTCTGTGGAGCAAAAATTATTTTTGATCTGATATTTTATGGTTTTTAATGTGATTTATTTTTTTTTATACATAGGCCTTTGTAGCATTTTTCTCAAACAGTACAACATAACCCTGCCCATGATATTCCTATGTTTGGGAGCACACAGAATCATGAGATGATTTGTTTCATTGAAGGATTCCAGTAAATGTCTTTGAGGACAATTAACAGTATCCACACCAAGGAGATCTCTCTGACAGGAAGAGATGCTTGCACTGACATCTGTGCAGGTTGATACTGTTGATCATCTTCCCAGAGGCTTTATTTTCCAATTCTGCTAGGTTTGAAGATAGTTGTCTTTCTTCAAAAAAGTAGAATAAGATGTTGAAAATAGCTGTAGCTGAAAGAAGCAGGAATAATGTCTCTATTAATAAATTTTTAACCATGGGGTTAATATTCTGTATCTTTACTTGAGAGACTGAACCTGTCCAGGGGATGATTTTTTGAGCTTCACAGATAGCTTGATGGGAATCATTGGGTTTTCTGTCCTTTTTTTTTTTCTTTAGTTGATTCAGCAAAGAATTTGTGGAGAATCAGGGTTTACTTTTCTTGACCTTTTAATACCAGATAAGTTTCCATGGAAAATTGTACTCCTTTGACTTAAGAGACTAGAAATTCTGGTGGAAGTACTCTTAATGCTCTTTTCTGACCCATAATGTAAGTTCTTCAGAACTGTAAAGACTAGAACTCTCTATTCTAACTTAAAACAAATGTTTAAGTTGTGGGAGGTATATTTTCTGAGCCAGGATTGGAAAGCATTTATAAATAGTTGTGCAAGTAAACGCTTCATTGTCTGTCCGATTCTACTTGTGACAAAGCACTTGAGCTGTATATCAGCTGAGTGATGTGCTAATACAGGAAGCTTTCTTTACTCTGCTCCACACCTGTAATTTTGAGGTATCTAATTTGTCTTATATCAGATTGTGTCCACAAATTTCCTTTAGAAGCAATTTCTTTAACATTCTGTTAAAGGGCATTTTGTTTTGTTCTGATAGACGGAGGTCATCTATCTCCCAAAAATTACAGAACCACGAGTTAATTCATGGTAGGAAGTAGAACAGGGAGAAAAAAAAATCAGTATAATTAAAAAAAAAATATTAGCTATGTACAATTCTTAAAAAGTATTTGACAGTTATCTGTAAGCATAGTACTTGACTATAACATTCTCTCTCTCCCTCTCCCTCTCTCTCTCTCTCTAAGTTTATTATATATATAACAAAAGTAGGAGTAATTTTCAGTTTGGCTTTTGTGAGAATAACTGATCAGGACTGAATGCAATATTCATAGTTTAGTCCAGCCAGTGCCTTGTTGACTGCCTTTAATATTTCCTTTACCAGACCTAGAGCAGAGTTTAATTTCCAGTCTTTGTGCCCACATTACATTGATCACGTATAATTTACTAATCCACCAAATTTTCTCATCTTCTATTTTTCTTAGATTTTGGATTTGTCACATAATTTTTTTTTGTTAGTCATTAGTTGATATTATTTGGATTGTCATTTCTATTACTTCTGCTTTTGGTTCAAATAATTAATCTCTTATGATATTGAAATTCTCCTCTGAATGTTGTTCCTGTTGTAATTTTTACCAAAATTGTAGTTCTGGGAGGACGAACACAAAACAAGAACAAGAAAACAAGTGACTCCAGTTATTCTCTGTCCTTTGTTCTCCAAGCTGATGTCTATATTTGGGTGAAGAGGGTTTGAGGAATGGTTTCTGCCATCTAGAGAGGTCTTTTGATGATGCACAATCTAATATATGGTAGCTCCTTAAAGTGCTAAATATTTTTCTTGCAACAAGGCAAAAGAAAATCAAGAGTGAATAGAAAATCCTTGCTGTAGTCTTCTGAATTCTCATTTGAAAATCTTAGTTGAAAATTGATATGATTTTTGAAACCAATCATATTTTTGATGATGAAAATTACTTGGCATCTGACAAAGTCGATCCACTTGTATGCACTTAATGCTTCATTTATGGATTCATTTGTTTTATTTAATTAGCTGTGCTCTTGTATTCATTCCCCTGAAACAGTACAATGTAATATTTATGGAAGTACGTGTGACCTTGGAGATATACTTCTAGCCATTGCCTTGTCTTCTGAGAATAGAAAATCCATATGGTGCTATCCAAAAAGAAAAGTGTTTATGTTGCCTTAATGTCAAATTAGTTGTCATTACATTTGAATAAAAGGTGAACAGTCTGAGGCAAATTATAATCTATTTCTACTTATATTCTTTGTGCAAATTGGACATTTACATTTTTTAATAACAATGCAGAAGGTCAAAGAACATCTTTGTTAATTTTATTATTGCCATCTATGTTGGTGTCATAAACTCTGGTACTGACAGACTGACTGAAAAAATAGCTAGAGAGCTAATTGCTTGAAATAGGTTTCATGAAACTTATTAGGTGGTGTTGTAGTTACCACATATGAAAATATGAAGAGAGTGCTGTATTGGACCACTTTGTTTTTATTGAAAACTTTGTTTCTTTTGAAGAATAAACACAACCTGAATGAAACTATTTACAAAATTTTAATGAATTTTTAATTAAAATGAATTCACTGAGATAGTGGATAGCTTACATATAATTAAGAAAATATTTTCAAAATACACTTTGAAAATGATCAAAATTACTTTCAAAAATCTATTTCTAAACTGAATATAATATTCAATTCCTAAGTGGGCAAATTTTGTTTGATATAAACTGGTTGCTTGAACAAGCCCAATTATTTCAAATTTATATTAAAAAAAAAATTCCTCCTCCTTTTAAACCTACTAATGAAAAAAATTATCACTAGAATAGAATTATATTTCATAGTCTATGGTTTTCATGGAAGAAATGTTAACGTATAAGAATGCATTTGAGCAATAGTTATAAAATTAATATGAAAATTGGTAGGAACAGAAGGCTGTAGGAGATTGCTGAGGAGGTCTTTATGTCCAGTATTCTATAACCACAGACAGGCATCAAGCAGCTACATGTATCATGATGGTCCACAAAACATCTGCCCCTACAAAACTGGCCACAAAGCATTTTCCAGTATCTTATATCAATTCCAATGCCGAAACAATTGAAGATCAAAATTAAAGCAAAACTAAAAACAATCCAAAAAANTGCACAAAACCCAAAAAAGAAACAAAACACACACATACAAACAAACAAAAGAAAAACAACAACAAAGAAAAAAACACCCTCCCAAAAAAGTCCACAAAACCCACAAAAACAAACAAAAAACCCCCCAAAACAAAACAAAAAACATAACAAAAAAACAAACAAAAAACAAACAAAAAACCCAAAAACAAACAAAAAATATCCCAACAAATAAAAACACCCCCAAAAAACCAAAAACAAACAACTTCAGCTACTGTGCCACACATGTAAAGAAGAGAATAAAGACATTGCAGTGCCCTAACTGCCTCCATGCATGCTTGCAAGTGTGCTGTCTTCATCATGCTATTAAATGTTGGACTTTGGAGACAGCCCCTGACGTGACAAATTCCATCAAATCCTCAAATCTGGAGATGAAAGATCCAAATCAGGTGATCTATACATTCACCAGATAACTGTCAGAGCTGAAATCATGTGCTCTTTTTTTGATACATCTGGTTGACTGACAATTCCAGGAGTGTTTGATGCAGGTCTCCAATCCCACATTGTGTAATTGAAACGAAACAATTCCCAGATTATGGGAATCCTTTCTGAGCATGCAAGTAGTCTTAAATATTTGGGAGAAGCAAAAAGATACAGTGGAGTTTAGTGTACTTCAAGACTCAAACAGGTATTTCTGAAAATATTTTCTGTTCTTGACTCCTCTCTGGCCAAAAGAAAATTATTTTCATTGACATTTGAAATGATGCATTCATAAGAGTTCAGGGCCACATTTCTAAGCTCTCAGTGTCCATTTGTGGGTCACAGAGCTTGAAAAAGTTAAATTCCTGTTTTCAGTTTATCAAAAGTGTGGCCAATGGTGACACTGATGACCAATCTCTTTCCGAGGTTAGCAGCTGACATGTTGATTTTCCCTTGAAAATCCTGTCTTGAGTGTGGCAGTCAGAAAATGCTGGTGATGGTGCATTCTGAAGGATGTATGTGCTGAAGCTTCCAAGCAGAAATCAGTTTGAGTGTTTTTACTTGTAACTAGGCTCTGTCAGAAGATTTCTAGTGTGTTGAGATCACAGATGGTTTAATCAACAGCTAAATTAATGATGAGTAGACTTGGTAACCTGTTTATGTGTGCTTTCACATTAGGAGAGCATATTTCTGGAGAGGAGAATGGCTGGACCTCACTGTTTTCAAGGAGCTAAGAAAATTTTTAGGCCAAGCATATTTTGTCTGAATGTCAGATAGTCAACTGCTAAGTATATGGCACTTCAGCTTGTAAAACATAAATAAGTTTGCAAATAAAAACAAAATATTCTTGATAATATTGCATAGCTACTATCTTGAGCTCCTGAAAGCCACATTAATATCTTTTACTTTTAAAATGTGTGATTGGATTAATTTGTAATATCTCAAATACAACCTTGTAATTTAAATGGATTTTTTAATGTGTATTAATTTTAATGAATGACTGGGAGGTTTATTGGAGGGAGGTAAAGTAGTGTCTCTGAAGCCTCACTAGTTAATCAAATTGCTATAAATAACCTTTGGTAGTCTAAGGCTCTATTCCTAGATGATTTCATTATCCAAGATGTTAAAGAACTGGCACCTGCAGAGGTTTGCTTTCAGATGCTGGTAAAGGTCATGAACGTAAATCCTCCCCCCCAAAAGATTCCTCTCAGTAGAGTGTGTAACAAGTGTGTAGTATGTCAAATCTTTGCTCTGTGTGCATTTGGTGGTGAATAGTCATCTTATTTAGATTGACATTAATGGTCCCACTTCAGTATCTGTCAGTCATGGAAGGAAGACTGAGGGGAAAAAAGTGTGTGACCTTACTCAGAGGCCTGCTTTGTGCTTTCTCCATGGGCAAAACCAGAGAAACCTTCATACAATTATCACAGAGATTCAAATGGAATAGAACAAAAGGTGGGATATTTCAAAAGCAAATCAGAGGTATAAGGACTAGGAGATTTCCTTCTCCAAGTGAATGTTGCCAAAAATGATTATGAGCCCCTCTACATCAACTCCAAACTCTTTTCTTCTTCTTTAAACTTTATCAGTACTGAAAACTCCAGTTTTTCAGCCAAAAAACTAGATAAATTTTACTGCAAAGCACTGCAGTTATAGTTTCCATTTTGAAAGCATGAGTTTAATACCAAGAAGTTCATTCACTTTTCCAAATTAATGAAAAACAAAACAAAACAGCGTGAAAGCTCTCCAGGAGCAGGAATCATTCAATCCTAGGTCCTACACATTCTAAACAACCATCTAAATAATTTTGCTCCTAGTTTCTATATTCTTTATCTTGGATCATTCTGACAGACTGCAGCCTGGCCCTATTTTATTATACATTGTTTTTATCACATTTGTGGTAGTCCATGACTTACTCCTTCTTTGTGTTATCTAAATGTTCATGCTTTCTTGAAAATCTAACTAAACATATTAAATACATATGTGTGTTTATATGTGCATGTGTGTACATTCAGATTTCTGTGCAAGTACAGACTATTGGAAACTTTGGAGGGATTGCAGCAGGTTCATAGTAGGTCGAATTAAGTTGATCTTTTGTATAAGTATGACATTAGGGTATTTGATCTTTCAAATTTTGCTTGTTCAGGGCCAGAGTCACAAAACTCACTCTTGTTTTCCACCTTTTTGCTGGTAATCTTGGCTAAAAGAAATTGTGTATCAAGTGGGATACAGAATAGAAATCACCTGTGTCTACTAGAAATATCAATTTAAAATCTGAGCTATTTTGTACTGGTAAACAAATGTGAGCTGATTGGCAGCAACAAGGCATGTAAAGGCTGTTCTGCAGTTTGCTCACCATCTTAGTATAAATTGAGGTCTTAATGGTCCACACTTAAATTTAAACAGTGTCATTGTATTTAGACAGCTGTATCTGTCTGAAAGAGAGGGAAAATGCAAACCTGTTTTGTAGTCATCTTTCTGACAGCCTTGGGGTTGAAACTTTGAAATCCACAGTTCCCTCTAGTCAATATAAACAATGCATTTCCAAAAAAAAGGTATTGAGAGTAGGTTTTCCCTGATGTACCTAGTTAAATACCTTCCTTCTCATCTTGCTTTGTTGTGCTCTGGGCTGCACACCAAATTGGCTGTATTTCAGTGCCACCAAATGTGTACAGTTTGATAAGCACATTGTAGCAAATCTTCAGGACGAAAGTCACTATAAACGTCAAATTATTTACCCATTTTAAAGCGTTTTATCCTCCAGAGCTGTAAATCCAGCACCATTTGCTAACACAAAATTAACTTTTTAATGCAGTAGGACCCTCTAACACTAACACATATAACAACATCCACATCCTTGCTAGGGGGGAGGAGAAGAAAGCGAAGGTTGATGTGTCTAGGTGAAGCTTCAGCAATTCAAGTGCTTTATTCACACTGGATTTAGAATCAGATTAAGAGGCCATACTAGGTCTCCATTCAGCAATTCTGTCATGCTGTCTTCTCTTATGAGCAGCAGAGACCAAATATTCTCATGTAAATATACTCACCACTCACAGAAATCAGCAGCAAGCAGGCAAGAAAGGGAAGAATGGGGCACACATGGTTTGTGTGTATTACTATATTTGCTTCATAGAAGATTTATGACTTCTTTTTTCAGCAATTAGTTGTAGTCACCTGAAAACTTGAAAGAATTGTGGAAAGCCTACCTCTTTACTTCCAGACTGGTGATGCTGGTGATGTATTACACACTTTGTGTTTTCACTTTGTTGGTGTTCCACTGTGAATTACTTTTTTTTTTTTTTTTTTTTTTTTTTTGGTCAAACTATTTCCTTCAGCTTTCTATTGCCTAAATTTGTCTTACTACTTTCACATCCTTTTCTTAGCAGAAAAAAAATCAACAAGAAGTGCTTTTAGCACTGGCACAGCACAGTGGTTTACTGCAGAGAAGGTGCTGGTGGTACCAAGACTGCTGACCTATATATTGGGATTTTGGTTAAGCAGCAGATAATCATATGGTGTTCCTTTAATATGTGTCTTTATCTGGACATATTTGAGGCTGGGCTTTGCTAATACATAACAAAGTATTTGTTTGCTTTCAGATTCTGAAAGAGAACCTAATATAGAATTTTGTTAACCATTTTTCAGGTGCTTCTCAAAGACTATTTATTTCACATATAAATTTCTATTAACAATATAATTCTGAAAAACAGGGGATAGAGAAATATCAAGTATAAAAATACATTCTGTTTTTAATGGATTTTTACTTTTATTCATAGTGAGGTAGGATATTACTGCATGTTCCTCATTTTAGACCTGTAAATATATTTCATATTTTGAGACAGAGTCAATTTCCTATTCAAGCCAATATGCATGAGATTTAAAATTGTAAGGTGGAAATTCCAGAAAGAAAATTCAGAACTCCCCACAAGTCATAGTCAAAAAATGCATCCTTGCTTATCTATAGCCCTATTATTCCTACCCCAGATTAAGTGTGCTGTTTGGCAGAAAATAATGAGAGCCACAGGCACACTGGGTGAGATAAGGGAGTTTTCTGTCTCAGTTGGAAGACCTCAACTTTCTTCAGCCCTTCATGGGCTTGAATTGTGCTCCCCCAGTGGCCATGCAGTTGTGGGCAGGACAGGAATGGGGTCCACCTCTCTCTGGAATTGACAACCATGCAGCTGGGACTGGAAGGGGCAAAGGGCAAGGAAGAGAGGAGCAACAGGGAGCCTGGCTTCAGCAGTCTGCAAAGGCTCTGGCATGGATGGGATCCCAGACCAGGTTCCAAGCATCGCTGTAGGCTTTGCATAGCGCTCACTGTGAATGAAGGAGCAAACACTGACTCCTTGCTTCTTATTAGTTGCTTCTCCACACCACAGTTGGACAGATTCTTGGCTTCCTTAGAGACACCCAAGAGGACTTCATAGTAAGGAAAAATGTCTGAACGTGACAATATCTGATTTTAATCTGGTTTGTTTGATTAATCTAATCATGGCTTTCATTACCTGGCTTGAGAAACATTTAGGAATGTGGACAGCAGATGGAAGGTAAGGGCAGCCTCTGTTTAGCATTGAAACAGTCAGGCTGGGTTTTTCTGTTGTGATGAGAATCTCATTTTTTCTCAGTTCATTCTCTGCTATTACACCTTTTTATTTTTTACTTTCACTATAATTATAGCAGCCAAATATCTTTTGTCTTCCTTTAGAGTTGTAATGTCTGACTGAAATTAGGAGATGTCAGTCTCCAGATGGTTTGAGATTTTCACAGGCCTACGTTACACTGTAAGAGAAAGAAATTGTATAAGATATTGTCGCAGAAACACAAAACACAGTGTAGTGTTACTACACCAGATAGAATTCTTGCTTTGTAAGGAAGATGTAGCTTGTCACAAAGCTGTGAGAAAAAAACCTCACAAATTCTAGAGCTTTCATGTACAATCTTTTTAATTGCTGAAGTTCCCTAGGATTGGTCTGCAGAGGCAAACAGTAGAAACTAAGACACTGAATGGTAACTGGAGGGTTTCAGGGAAGTTCCATGATGAAAGCTACACTCTATTTCTGGAACAAAATAAATCACAGTAATTCAAGTAAAAAAATGGCTACCTGAAATAATCTTTTGAATACCTTTGATAATGAATGTGAAGTCATTTGGGACGTGTTTTTTTGTTTACCTAATATTATAATTTTGCTTTTTTACTTCCCACCTAATGAAGATATCTTGACTTTAGACATTTTAGTAAGTGCTTTCTATGCACATATATGGGAATACAAAGAATTTGAAGGCATAAGAGAAAGCTACACTAATGAAGTGCCTAATATAGATAAATGCAGAAAGCGGTGTTTTGCATTTTGCCTGCTTATTTATTGTTCACAGAGACAACTAAAGGTCATCTTTTGCTATGGCATTATAACCTTGGCCTCTTTGGTATCAAAATGTTAAATATTTTAAAGAAATGTTTCTGTGTGATCAGGATTTTAATTATGATACATCTTTATGTTTTCATTCTACCACCAGTCCATTTTCTTTCCATGCTGAAGTTCTCAGTAATTTATTCATGACCTTTAACTGCTTTTAAGAAGCACCGACTGGGAATTATTGTTTTCCTTGCCATTGGAAGTGCCAAAGCAGAAATGCCTTGAGAAGCTTTACAGGATTTTATTAATGAGATACACATCTCACATTAGAATAAAACATCTGAACCTGCTGGGTTTGCTCATCCTGGTGTTATCTGGAGGATCAGTGTTTAAAGTCACTTGGAGAATTTTGATGTAAGATAAACAAGTGATCAGACCACATAAGGATATGCAATTTATGATGAATAATCTTATTTCTTTAGGATTAATTTTTATCCTTGTGATTCTGACTTCCTTCCCTCTAAAAGGTGAGTTAGTACAAAAGAACATCTGTGTTCAAAGCTTGAGTAAGAGCCAGAAAAATGTATCAATGTATGGGTAAAATGTATAAATGTATAAAGCATATTTACCCTTATGTATGTAATGCATGTAATGTATGTTCTGAGACACAGATTTTAAATGTATTTCTTCCCAAAATGCCTTTGTCATAGTGACCTAACACTGCCGACACAAACTTCAAAGATTTAGAAAGTCGATACTTAAGAACTGTTTAGACTTCTACATAATTAATTTTATCACTATGCAAAGCTGGACAACCTGGCGGCCTGACTTGAATGGAAAGATCAGGAACCCTGTCTTCTTTTTGTTTATGTTACTTCTCATACTCTGATCTACTCTGGGTAGGTCCACAATCCTCCAATAGAGTACACTTGGAGACAAGGTGGGAAAAGGGGCTGGGAGAAAGAGACTGATGCTCACTGTCAATGCGAAGATAGAAGCTGTGAGAAGAGGAAGAGAGATTGAGAAGCAGGTATTCAGTTCATGGGCCAAGGCTGGAGGAACAAGCACTCAAGCCATCAGAAACATGAATCTCCATATGTCAGATTCTTTGGAATTTTGATGCATGTTGAGAGCACCTTCACAAAAATCTGCAACAGCTGTGAGGTCCCTACAACTGCAGCTCTTGCCATGTGCAGGAGTGCTAGGGGCACAGGAACTGAAACATTGGGATTTGTGTCCCTTAATGTTCTCTTCAAGCTTTCAGTCTGCATACATCAGGGAACTTTAATAGGATATTGCAGGATATACCAGATTGTGGTTAAAGAACTGTTTTGAAATGATGAATTCAGATTAGGAAGAATCCAAGTTTACATCTGTGCCTCTGATACAGGGAATTGCAGTGAGAGGCTGGCTGAGATTTCTAAGTTAGGGTCCCAGAGAAGGATGCTGGAACAAAAAAGTGAGAAAGAGATCAGGAAGGGCTAAGCAAAGCACATGCTATCTCAAACCCTTTATGTTACCAAATAACTGTGAAATATTGACAGTGTACATTTCTCAGAGAGAATGGTAGAGGATGGCAAGCTCTTGGTTTACTTTGTTCTAACAGAGCATTCTCTTGTGGATGTGTACTAGATAACAACTTTGATAACCTGTACCTCATATGGATTATTTGAGTTTGTAAACTTAAATATTTTATCTTTGGAGATTGTAGCAGCATTTAGGTTAGAAAAGACCTGTAAGATCATCAAGTTCAACTGTTAACTCAGCAGTGATAACTCCACCACTTAACCATATCCCCAAGTGCCACATCTAAACATCTTTTAAATACCTACAGGGATGGTGATACAACCAAATCCCTGAGCAGATGAAAGGAAGGAATGATTTTAATTATTGTCAAATGCAAGTTCAGATCTCTAGTGTTTAACATTCTAGAACTGTTAACCCTATTTAATATACTTATTTTAATAATAAATTATTTTTATCATAATTTAGTGCATAGACAAATGCAGTTAACCTGCCTTTTAAATTTATTCTATTTACTCAATTTCTCTACCTACTTACTACTCTGCAGTAAAGTATGAAATAATGTTTCAGAAGCCTCTTCAAGTCACTTCAAATTTTGTACAAAAATTTACTTAGGTCCTAAATTTAATTTACTCCTGAAAGAATAATGTCTCTTTAGGAAGGATTAATTTAGACTTATGATAAACTCAGTTGCAACCTTTATTAGGGGATTGGCAGTTATTGGCATGTTGTGTTGGAGCTCATGTGCAATTCATGTCTTACTTCTTTTCTTATGTCTAGGGGATATGCTCCTTGCAAGCAGTAGAATTTTTATTTTTTTTTTGTACAGTGTCTTATCAAGTAGATCAAGTAGAGATTTTTTTTTTTAATGTAAGGTGTAATACAATGGAACTGAAGGATAAGATTTTGATCTCAGCAGTATAAATTAATAAATGTACCATAGAAAGTAATTTACCGTGATGTGCTTTATTCCCTAAATATTTGTACGGCTTCTCTCCACTCATATATTCTTTTAACAACAGAAGTACCTTAATATTGTAACAAGTTCTTGAACAATACAAGGTCCATGTGATATCATGATATCATTAAATTTTAGATGTAGTTGCAAAATGTAGCTTGAACTTCCTGATTGTAACACTTGCCAGGTATGCCCAAATCCAAACTTACATCTCTGAATTTTACACAATCAGTTTTTACTGTATTATATTCATGACCAGTAAGTGTTTACCATCAGATGCCTGGAACTTTTAGACCTTGCTTCAAAGAAAATCTCAACAAGTTAATTGAACTTGACCCCTACCTGTCTACAGTCTCCTTGCAGGTAATTGTAGAGAATTCAGCTGCTGTCAACCAACCTCCCCAGGTCCTTTTTCTCTGGGCTGCTTTCCAATCACACTTCACCCAGGCTGTAGCACCAAAGGAGTTATTGTGGCCAAAGTGCAGAACCCATCACTTGTTCTTGTTGAACCTCATACTGTTGGTCTCAGCCATTGATCCAGCCTGTGCACATCCCTCTGCAGAGCTCCCCTACCCTCCAGCAGACCAACACTCTCACCCAGCTTGGTGTTGTCTGCAAGTTTACTAAGGCTTTACTCAGTCCCCTCATCCAGATTGTCAAAAAAGGTATTAAATAGCACTGGCCCAACTCTGACCCTTGGGGGACACCACTACTGAGCAGACACCAAGAGGATGCAGCACCATTCACCACCTCTCTCTGCCCTGGCCACCCAGCCAGTTCTGGAGCCAGTGAACAGTACACATGTCCAAGTCATGGGCTGATACCTTTTCCAGGAGCTGGAGAAGAGCTGATTGTAAAAAGAAGGAAAGGAAAGATCAGGCCTGTGAAGACCAGGCAGAAGAGTCTTTTTACCAGATGGTCAGTGCCTTGGAATGCCCTACAGAGACTGAACACAGTAGTTCTGGTAGTGGTAAATGTTCCTAAAAATCTCCAGCAGATTCTGAACTGATGTTTCAGTTACTGGTGACCAGCAGTCACCTGTTCACTACGATTGCCACTTACTCTGCTATTTAAAGTAGAAAAACTATAGAAGATCTAAAAGTTCCTCAAATAGCTGATACCGGAGCACAAATTTGAGTTTAAAATTAAACTAGACAACTGAGAAATCAGTTGCAGAAATAAGGATACAACTAAAGTGATGAAAGCAGAGCTTAGCATTTAGAAATTACAGTGCTCTGGATGCTTCTGCAGTGTCAGTGTCCTCCCCTTCTAACACACCTGTAAGGTTTTTTTTCTTGTTCATGCTTCAGGCAAAGAGAAGGATGGGCCTCCTCTGGGAATTTATCAATACTGAGTAATGAAACCAAAGTGTATTTTTTTTCTTAAATTAACTTCTTCATCACTTGTTGCAAAATTTGGAAAGCGTACAAAAAGTAGGCAAAGGAATGTAGAAGAATGGGGTTCACTTCAGGATAGAAGCAGATGGCACTCGCTCTGGGAAATTGTATTCCAAGCCTGCCACTAACACCAAGTTCCTATCTTATGCCTGACAAGAGATTAAAGCAGACTTTTCTTAGATATGATTGTATGTTCCTCATTTTAAGATTCCTAACCTAATATACAGATTTTCAGAGGTGAAAAATGGGCTTCAGTGTATGAAATGCTGTACGTGCTGAGACTTTGAAAATCAAGTCTTAGGTATCTCACTCTGACCCTCAGAAAATAGTGGAAGCCTTGACCTTGATCTCTCTGTGCTACAATTGTAGTAACAAGTAGTGTAAAGAAAAAAAGTAGCAAGTATGTGAAAAGAAATTAATGGATTTTTTGAAAAATTATATGCGGAAAAAAGCACCAGAAAAATAGCTATGAGGAAATTAATAACTTCGAAGAAATTAAAAACTATGTCTTTAGAGCAGGACGTGAATAATACACTGGAGGTAATTAATGGAGAACATGTGTTGAACACCAAGAAGAAAGCAAAAAATTGAATTATTACTTATTCAAGTGCATACTGTCCATCAGGAATCCCAAATAAAGTGGAAATTATGTGGAAAAAAACCAGCATGCACTCAAAGACATAATCATGTTGATATGCAGAAGGGTCTATGGAAAAGTAAGCCTCTGGAATTGCCTTGCATTTGAGTACTCAACCTTGCAACTATTTTAATGTCCTTTGATTAGAATTTTGTTTCATAAAAACTCATGTGCACATAAATCTGTGTATATTTCTGTACAAACGTTTATTGCACAGATTCTAATTGGGTGATTACATTCTGTTTCAGTAACAAACTAGATTTTTTCCTATTCAAGCTTTAGCTTTAGTAGACCCTTGGGGCTTAATCCGGGCTTGAATTTTACTGGTCGAGCATGATTATAACAGCCTTTTTACCACAAGTGTTAATACTGTTATAAATTATTTGGGGCTAACTTTCAATATATTTTATATTAAGTTTCTTAGTGAACTAAAGTTGGCTTTCTTAGTGTTTTGACTGTTAAGTTTTGTCCTGCCACCATCGATAACATCGTGTATGCTAGATGACCTTTTCTGGACATTCTGAAGTCTCTAGTTTTCAGGTTATTATTATTATTCCCCCCCCTTCAACATGTACAAGTTTAAAAAATGAGCTGCGAATTGTCAAGGTAAATGTAGATTCAGTACTATTGCCATGTTTATCTGTGGATTCTGCCAAAAAAGCTATTCACATGAAGTGCTGAATGGTTTTAAAAGCCACACTAAAAGCTCACACAGGATTTGAATATAGATTGGCTTGCTGCCGTTTGAAATAATGTCAAACAAAGGAAACTGAAAGTTGTTCTTCTCTGTGTGTGTGTGTGTGTGTGCGCATGTCTCCAGGGTGTTAGCCTGTCATTTCTAAGTGCAGTACAGTTAGAAAGAGCTTAGTTTTGCAGATGATGCAGAAGAAAGTTTGGGCACCACTTCTGCAAAAATTAATTCAGAACGGGACAAAAATTTTTAAATGGCTGCTGCTGGGGGTGGGCTTAGCCAGAGGAAGGGCATGTCTTGCCCTTATTTTGAAAATATTGTAATCCTATCTGTTGCCAAGTACTCGTAACTGCCATTCATTGCAGAGCCTGCCAGAAATGCATGAAGGCTTTTCATCTAAGTCAGAGAAAGGTTAGCAACCAGTATTTCCACCCATTTTTATTCCCAGTGTAAGAGGACTCCCAACAAATACAGCTTGTAAAAGTGTGTAATAACAGTACAATGTTTTGATACTTAGAAATTGACATGATTGCTTGCAGTGACTGCAATTTCCTCTTGAAACAGCTACCGAAGAACCTGAAAATCTACTCAGATTAAAATTGTAACAAACTAAAATTTCTGATTTGCATAGTATTCTGCAAAGTCTAAATCGGCAGGCTTCAAAGGCAGGAAATTGAAATTAAATTGCAATAAAAAATTCAAAACATAATTAACCTTTAAAAACACATTTTGCTGTAACATAGGAATGTACTGAAACAGGAAGCTTACTGCGAACTTAAAAATAGGTATTCCATTCCCAAAATGAAATTTGATCTGAAAGCATACAGTGGTATAATAAGTTTCATTATTGACACTGTGCCTTTCTATATAGTTTTTACACAATCATATTTATTTTCTGATGGGAAATTTTTCTCTCAAAAATTTTCTAATCTGTTCAAGTTGTACCAGCATTTTATCTAAGCCGCAGAATAAAAGTATTTCTTTGATTTAGAAATTATTATTATAGAAATTTATAGCAAGGAATAGGAAATCTCTTCCTGAGAATATAAGCTTTTATCAAAAGTTATGCAGGTTTAGCAGTTGTGTGTGGTGATGTATTTGAGCACAGTTTTCTTAGTCCTTTCAAATTGTATGACAAGACTATAAAATAGAAATATATTAGAAGTCCTGTTTTCATCAAAAATATTCAACTTTCTTGTAAAATGAATGGAATGAAGTGAAGTAGAAATGTACAGTAAAGATTTTGGGTTTTAAAGATAGAGTTCATTCTGATATAGAATGAAATATATTAAAAAAAAAAAAATCTGGCTGCCTGAGAGTAGAATTGTACATTTCAGAACTCACAAGACAGGGAAAATGCAAAAATGGTGGCTACACCCAGGCTTGAAGCCTTGAGCTTGTTTGAAAGCACATACCGAGAGCTTCTGCATTCACCAAAACTCATCCTTGGATTTTGCCTAGACTATAGGATAAGTTAGAGCTTTTGAGACATGTCTTAGTGTCTCAGCTCTTGTCTTCTTTTCTGCCTAGTACAGTGTAAGACCTGGAAGCTCAAGATATTCAGTTGAATATCAGAAGCTGGCAAGTGGAATTGGAAAACATGGGTGTTCCTCTAAATTGGCAAAAACTGAATAAACTCCATGACGCAATTTCCATGAACCAGAATTCTTCTACAGGAGAACACAGACAGTAGAACTTCTTTTGTGGCATGGATGTTTTGACAAAGCTGTCTCCTGAAGCCCTTTTACAGCAGGTGAGGTGTAACTAGCCAAATGTCTCAGTGTTCTAACTGTATCACCTTGGCTCTCTCAGATGTGTCTGACTAGGAAAAAATAGGACCAGTTTTATAGCTCATAAGATTGCAAGCCAATGGTGGCTGGAAAAGACTATGGAGAGGTATGTCAGTGCCAGTTGAGTGATTTACTTTACATTTTTACATCCTCACAGTTGACAAGTGAAAGTTAGGGCTCATTGAGAGGCATAATTTCAGCTAACCATACACATTTCTGGGTTCTAACAGAGCAGTGAAGACGATGTTGTCAAAGATTGTTCAATGACTGCAGCAGGAAGTGAAAAAGCAAACAGGGTGTTAGAATGTTTAAACAGACAGAAAATAGTGCTATGTTGCACATGAGTCAATTATAACCACTCAGCTGGAATAAGACAGTTCTGGCCAAAAATGTTAATTCAGAAAACAGAGTAGGTATATAATAGAATTTTAGAACGGCTTGGATTGGAAGGGATGTTAAAGATCATCTGGTTCCAATCCCTCTGCCATGGGCATGGGCACCTTCCACTAGACCAGGTTGCTCAGAGTTCCATCCAACCTGGCTTTGAACACTTCCAGGGATGAGCCATCCACAACTTCTCTGGGCAATCTGTACCAATACTGTGCCTCACAGTAATTTTTTTCCCCTAATACCTAATCTAAATCTACTCTCACTTTGAATCCATTCCCTCTTGTCTGTCACTACATGCTCTTGTAAATAGTCTCTCCTTCAGCTTTCTTGTAGTCTTCCTTCGGGTACTGTAAGGTTAGGTCACACTGAAGCCTTCTCTTTTCCAGGTTGAGCAATTTCAATTCTCTCAGCCTTTCCTCATAGGGGAGGTGCTCCATACCTCTAATCATCTTAGTGGCCCTTCTCTGGACTCACTCCAACACATCAATGTCCTTTGTGTTCTGGGGACCCGAAAAGTGAATGAAATACTCCAGGTGTGATCTCATCAGAGCAGAGCAGAATGGAAGAATCACCTCATTCAACCTGCTGGCCATTCTTCTTTTGATGCAGCCTGGGATATGGTTGATTTTCTGAATTGCAAGCACATAGTGCTGGCTCATGTCCAGTCTCTCATCCATCAGCATCCCCGAGTGCTTCTGGGCAGTGCTGCTCTCCATCTGTTCTTCCAGCCTGTGTTGATACTGCAGTTGCCCTGACCCAGGTGCAGCATTTTGCACCTGGTCTAGTTAAACCACACAAGATTCCCATGGGCCCACTTCTCGAGCTTGCCCAGGTCCTTCTGGAGGGTACCCTATCCCTCAGGTGTGTCAATGGCAACACTCTGCTTGTTGTCATCTGCAAATTTGCTGAGTGCACTTCATCCCTTCATTTATGTTAATAATGAAGATAGTAAATAACGCTGGTCCCAGCACAGATCCCTGAGGGACACCTCTTGTCACATATGTCCATTGTGACTCTGAGCCATTGACCACTATTCTCTGGATGCAATCATCTAACTGCTTTCTTGTCCATCTAACAGCCCATCAGCTAAGCCCATTTCTCTCCAATTCAGAAAAAAGGATGTTGTTGCCCTTCCCTTGTCTGCTGATGTAGTTACATAAGTTACTCTGTCATAGAAGGCTGGTTTATATGAGAAAGGCCACTAGGTTTTTGTTTGAAGGGAGACTGAGTATAACAACTTCCATACAAAGACTTGACATATTATTTTTATTTAGAAAGGATTAAAGAAAATAAATTACACAGTGTAGATACACGCAAGGAAGATAAAGTACTCTCTCATACCTAAATTTGGTATGATATAAAAGAGAATGGATAACTGAAAGAAAATAAAGAACAAAAATGTACTTTTCTAAAATACAAATTTTGTAAGCACAAACTATGTGCAAATCTCATTTTCACAGTAGAATTGAGGCCAAGATCTTAATACAGTTTGTAAATGAATTCGACATTTGCATGCTTTTTTTGACTTCGTATTAAATCAAATAAAGTTTTTGCGAGCAACATGCCTTTCAGGCTTAAGAGTTAAGAAGAAACATTCCCAGTAGGCAGATTATTCTATAGCTGTTCATTACTTTCCCTAAGGCATCTTGTTATGCTCTCTGTTTGAGACAGGCTTCTGGAATTAACCGGTGTTACAACTTTTTAATAAAAGTACACTGTGCAGTGTTTTGAATGTAGCATTTTAAAATGACATTAGGCCTGACTATGTTGAAGAACTTTTCAGGCACTGTAATGCATGCAGGTAGGTATTCCTATGAGTTCTTGCCCTGCCTTCTATCAAAGATGGAGTTCTGCTCTAGTTCATTTGCTGTATATCAATGATACCGATAACTGAGAATAGAGACAGGAAGCAATACAAAAAGGAAGAAAAAGGTTTAACAGCCAAAGGAAGTACAAGTCAATATACAATAAAAGGACTTGAGTATATAGTCCTTCCCATTTTTGAATTTTCTTCAACTCAAATTAATTTTGAATTCAAAAAGAGGCTCTCAAATGTTTTATAAATGAAAAGGTCATTTTTAAAACATTGTTGTTTTAGCACTTCTTTTTTAAAAATTGGCTGGGAAAATAAAAATACTATTCACCTGAAACATCAAGACAACCAAAGCATTCAAAAACATAGTGAAGCATTTTAGATACTTATGATTAATTAGCAAGTCTATTGATGAGACTGAAGAGCAGTCAGAAATATTTGAAGTGTGCTTAATTAATAGTTTTTATGATCCCCTGTTTCTTCAGTGTTGTTGCCATTTCAGAATTTGAAATCAAAGCTTTACATACTTGCTGCACTCTTGCTCATTGAATTCTGCAACTCTTCATGTGGGCCACTACACAAGAGCAGAAGCTCTGGTGGTCTGTGGCCCCTAACAGGAATAATCTCTCATGTTACTTCAGTACTCTGGAAAATAAGGTCTCAACTTTGTTCATGCTCCAATACTAGAGATAACATAAAATTTGCAAGGTTATCCTGCCTTCTTGAATTCGGTTGAGTGACAGTTTTTTTGGTCACTTTTGTGGAATCAAGATCAGAGAAGAGGTATTTTAATTTATTAGATTCTAGCCTTTAGTAGTTATTAAATGTAAATGGACAGAGTGAGATTAAGCAGATCAAAACAGTTCTTCAGAATAATATCAACCATTATATTTAAGGGTCTACCTTTCTATTTACTAGACCTGAAAGTTCTTTCTCCCTTAACTTCTGCAGTCTCCATTTATATTCATCTAACTATTTATCATCTATATACTTCTGAAAAAGTATTTCCATGGACTAACTACATATTTCATCAGTTTCCCTTGGCTTGCTGCCTCCTAGGTTTCATTTGATACTCCCTAGTTCCTGCATTTGAAAAGAGGGTGAATGACATAACAATTCCTGCTATGGTGAGGCATAAAGAAAATTAAACACCTAGTCTTGCTTTTTTTCTGACAGAAGGGGTAGTTCTTAATGGAAAGGTGCAAGTTACTTCACTAGTTTTAATCTGAAATTATCACTGCAACAGAGACTGTTGTCATAGTATTGGTGATGGGATTGGACCATGTAACTGCCTTTTATTTTAAAAGATTAGGTCTTAAAGTCTCCAAAGTACTTTATAATGCAGAGCTTTTCTTTAGGGGGAAATGATAAAATAGAAAGTACATTTATTGAATTGCATTGAGCCTGGGCAGGAGTTCTGTTGCTCCCTTAGCACTTGTTACTGTTTTACTGTGTGTAGCTCTTCTGTCATCCTGCTGGTTCTTCCTGGTTACCAACCTGGATGCCTCCAATTTTCCTGAGGTTTTGCAAAGGCCAAAGAAGCAGCTAATGCTGTCTTTAAGATTTCATTTGGGTGGGCAAGGGAATAAATTTAAGTATTGAAGCACTTAGATCAGCACCTTTAAAATCGAGGTGATTGTAGTCAGTTGATACCTTCCACTGTCATAGTCAGATCAGCAGCTGTGGGACCATGTCAGAGCGTGGGGGGACAGTGGAGAAGGGACAGGTTAGGGACAAAATGAAACTGCCCTGCCAGCTCTGTCATTGTCTGTCAGAATTGAGTGGGAGTCCTTCCATCAACTCTAATGAAAAGTAAATGAGACTGCTCTTCAGCAATAGTTAAGAACAAGCCCAGTTTTCAGGCACAAGTGGTTGATTTCAGAGGAACCTGGTACATGTGTAAGTACCTTAGAGAATTGAGATTATATTGAATGATACACTGTCAGGACTAACTAGCATGCAAACACCATAAAAATCTAATCAAAACAGCAATATTAAAGTAGCAGACATTAGTTTCATTACATTTTTTACTAACATGTTGTATTTATTATCACCCATTCCATTCAGCAAAATCTTCCTTAGAACTCTTTTCTAGTACCCAAATGTGTCATGAAATGGTTAATATTATTTTGACAGAATTAAATATTCTCTGAGAAGTTCAAGAGGAAGCATATTCCAAAACCAAAATACAAATGATACAGAACCGAGTCGTTACTTCTCAAAAAATGTATATGCTGGATTTTATGTCAAGTTTATTTTGACCTGGTAAGAAGTGTCAGAGGAGACAAGCTTCTTAAAACTAAGTGGGGGGAGATGTTGAGTGTTGTTTAGTGCCTGTTTCTATGCTGCCTGCATTCATCTCTGTTGTAACTAAACAATGGAATACAGTATCTGTAATTATTCAAATAGGCACATTTGCAGTTATAATGTATTCTTTCACAAGCAAAGCTATTATTTAAAAATTAAAGGGAAGAAATTAACTCTTTATGGCTTTAAATTAAAAATACCACATAATATGATAGAGCAATTTAAAATTGCCAGAAAAATTAAAGGTTTTTTTTCTTTGATTTTGCTGGTCTTAACTTGATCCAAAACTATCAGCCAACTAGTAGCAACTTTATTGAAGACTAATGGTGATTCTGTTATTTTGGTTTGGTTTGGTTTGGTTTGGTTTGGTTTGGTTTGGTTTTTTTTAATAAGAATTTTGGAATAGAAATTACTTCTGCTAGTTGATTTGTAATGTTGGGACACGATGTCTATCTCTTACCCTGTTCAACTCTTACTGGTCAGAGCTTTTAGACATTTTGCCATATCTGTAAAGCCTTCAGCTAGCAGAAATGTACAATTTCTATTCCATATTTTTTTTCTATCTGTCAGGGCATGCTGCTGTATTAGTTTAAATATTCTGGTTGAGCTTTTACTTCATTCTGTATTAGAGAAGCTCCAAAGCTTCTCTAAAATGCATAACCTCATACTGTTTGTTAGGGAAATTCAAATGCTAGAAGCTTAGTAGTTTCTAGTTTTACAAGGGTGTAATTTTATGCAGTGACAGAAATGTAAAACTTGAAGAACACAGCAGTGGTTCAAGCCTTCCTCATTATTAAATTTGCAAGAACTAGATGCTGAGTAAACAGGAGTTCATGCATTGTTTATTCAGTTTAAAGTAATAATTTCCATTGACTTTAACTTCCTATAGGTAGTTATTAACCGTAGCTGGTATAAATTTCTAGAGTTATTTTACAATAAGCCTGAAATGGACACATTCATTCCTAGGTCCTGTTTAATTACAGCTGTATATTGTTTACTAACCATCTGGGCATCTGATTAGATGCTATAACCATCATTTGGTTAGAGCTTCTTTACTTGCACTAACTGCTGGTTATAAAAGATAATTACTTGGAAGTGAAAATATGCAGCTCACAAGGGTAGCACAAGCAATTGATTTAGCTAGCCTTGCTGTTCTTTGTATTCTGATCCTTTGTGCTCAGAAGAGGAAAGAATCCTCAACGTCTCATACTCCACAAAGAGCCTGGTTTACGTTGTGTGAAGGTTTACTGGGCTTTGTGCACTCTTTATGACCAAATCTGCAAGAAGAAAACAAAGATAAAAGCTTTATTTTCTCTTGAGCATTTTGTGTTCATAGAGACTAATAGCCAATTAAGATAAAAGGAAATATTTGATGTCTAAAATCCAGTAATAGTATCTTTCCCAGGTCAATTTGACATTTAATATGTTGTTTCCTCTTCAGCAATTTTACTACAAGGGAAAATTCAAGCATTTGAAGAGAAGAAGGACTCATCTGTTCTATCTATTCTATCTTGCATAGTTTCTGATTTTTTTTTGTTTTGTTTAGATGAGGCTTTATCATTACAGCAGTAACAGTTATTTATATACATAGATGCTCCATAAAAAAGATTAATCTGTATAGTAAGGGCTTTATTAGGATTGATAATGACCACCTGAAGAATTATAATTATTATAAATAATTTAACACTACTGAATTGTTGGATTCTTTTTTCCAGAACTATCATTAAAATAAGAGAGCCAAACAGTTATACTTTTTTTTGTATGTGAATATATTTTGGTAGTTTAATGCAGGATTGTTGAATAGCTGTGTAAATTAAGTAAGAATACTTAAGGTGTCAGAAATATATCTAAGTTGCCAGCACCAATAATGATGTAGACTCTTGAACAATCAATAACTGCTCAAAGCTTTGATTATTACTTAGATAGTTTCTCTGAATCAATGCCAATACTTGCATGGGCAGTACTCACAGGTATTTTCTTGATGGACCCATGTACTAAGAAGGAAAAAAATAAATGTTAGTAATTAGTCATTTTTTTCTCTTTTTGAACTGGTAAATAGAGAGTAAATGCAAAACTGACCTGAGCTTATCATGAACTTTTGCCAGCTGAAATGTGCTTCTTTAAGTACCTCCATATAACAACCCACTGTCATTTAAGGCATTCATTGGATTTTGATAAATAACTGGTTTGTCTGTAGGGTATGGAAAACTGCTGCTTTTAAAATCTTTTTATAGCTCACCAAAAAATTGTTTGTATCCTGTATCTTCGGTTTTTATTAGTCAAGAGAAGACTAGGGAAGACTATGACATGGTTTGGGTTTTTTTTCTGTTTCTTTTTTTTTTTTTCCTTTTTTTCTATTTTTGCTTTTTTGCTAGCACACACTTTTCTTGGTTTCAAGAAGCACTTGAAAGTTATTATGGTGAAGAAGAATTAGAATCACAGCTCCTGTGTTTGTCAAGTCCCCTGGTTTAATAGCTTGAGTCTGATTTACAAAGGCACCTCTGCTGTTTCCTATTACAGACCGAAAAAGAAGATGTATTCAGATAATTTTTTGTGAATATAAAAAATTAAGTAATTCATATATATAATCTATGAATTGGAAACTCTGACTTTTGTCCTATAAATACAGATGTCATTTCAGATGCATGCCTTGTATTTGTTATGCTTCAATAATTGCATTCCTGTTGCAAGACATTTCTTCATCCTGGGACAATGAAAGACTCAGTGCTTCTTTCTCACTTTCTAGCTAGAATAAATGAACTATTTCAGGTATATTCTTTTAATTGTATCAATTGTGCCTATTAATACTGAGTTATGAGAGCAGAGACTCCAAACAAGATACTTGCAACATCCATGTCTTGCTCACCTGTTGCAGAGGGATTTTTGCACATTGCCTTCTACGTCACTTCTTCTGATAAAGCAGGATGGACAAATATCTTGTTTCTCTTCTGATTTTAAAGGACAGATCTTCATGCAAACTTAGTGTACCTCTGTGTTAGAATGACCATGGGAATTTTTCCCTCCTGTACTAAGGAAATTTCTTGCCACAGTGGCAATGGAGTGAACACATTCAGTTCAGTGCCAGAGGGCTCTTGTAGGTCCTGGTTAGCAACTCTTGAGGCAAGGAGAGCATACTAATGCACCATTGGTTAAATCCTCTGCATTTTCTGTGGGCCTGCTGATAATGAGTTCTCTAAGCCTACCTGAGAAAAATTTCTCTCTTCTTCCCAGTTTTATACAGAGTTTAACCACAGCTTTATGCAAAACCTACAGCCCACAGGGAACAGTGACATTTTGCAGCCAGACTTCCTTTCATTCTCTCTGCAGTGCTGAACATTTTGATTTAATTAGAAAACAGAAGCTTAACTCAGAACAGCATCACTTTTTATTTATGTGTATTTTTTATAAATGCTCTGTCAGTATTTGATCAAACTTACATTCTCAGTAATGCATCAGAATCCCACTGCACCAGGTAGTACATCAACTTGGCATGAAAATGTCATTCTTGCTCAGATAGGTTTATAAGACAAGAGATTGCAGATTGGTGTAGACAGTGGGCAAAGGTGTTGAAACAACGAGGTGGACCTGCTTAGATGGAGGGGTGGCATTACCAGCCTGCCAGCAACTTAATCACTGCATGGCACCAGTGCATTTCAAGGAGGAACTTACTTAAATAAGGTTAAAGGAAAGTTTGTGGATGCTTACAGTGAACTCCTATTAGACATTACAGGCAATTTTGAAGACTTTGTATGTTTGAAAATACAGTAGCAATACCAGTGTCATAATTTGGTCAGGGATGGAAACTGTGACAAATGAAAACAATATATAGGAAAGGAATCATATAGGTAGTGTTTTGAAAATTGAATGAAGACAAGTCAAACAGAGTTTATGCTTGAATGGGCTGCACAGTGATAAACCCAGCAATGACTAATGCAGTGCCCTGGGAAAATAATCATTGCAAAACCAGTAGATATTTGGAGGATGCAATTGGCTTTGTTCAAGCAAGCCTTTAGCTCCTTGTTGTGAAAAGGGTCTATGATAAATCCTGGGTAAAAATGTGGGAAAAAATCTGCATACCATTTTTTATTGAAAGTACTATCCAAATAATTGTTCTTATTTCAGTTTTCTTTCAAATTAAACATCAGTTATTTTCCTATGCTACTTTAAAGTGTCAAATTAATGTATATATATTTCCTCACATAATAGTACTGCATTATGACTAAGCATATGACAGACACATTCTTATCATTCAGCTGTTCCTCCAAGGTCAGCATGAATACTTTCATAAAGCTCCTTTTGACATATTTGATAGGAGAAGTAAATTTCTGGCATACCAATTTCCATTGAGGCGTGGTGCACCATTTCATTGAGGTAAACAATTTGAATTAAACTTAGCAAATTGGTTTAACAAGATTTTAAAAACTGAGAGTATAAAAAAAACTGTATCTCTTGATAAAGCTATTCCCATTTCTCATCTCAGAATACATTTTTCTAAGGTTAGTCATTATTTCTCAAGTTTTTGACAAAAAGGAAGTGAGTTTTAGATTAAATCAATTGAAATATTTTCTTGGGTTTTTTTTAACTATAATTTTTTTTCCTAGCTTGTCTGTTAGGGCTTTTTTATTTCTAAAATTTATTATAAAGTAGAGTATTGATCTTTCAAAAGGCATGATCATGACTCAAATTTTCATTGCATGCAGAATTGCTATGTCTATTGTCTAGATACCCACTGTATCAAATACGTTTGGATACTACACATTAAGGAAGATGAGTATAATGCTTCTCTAATGTTCATATGCTCCTTTAATTTAGGTCTTTGTACATATTTTGAGTGACCTAGAAGTTGTATAAAGAAATGAAAAGCACTTATGTATCAGCTACTTATTTTTATCTTCTTGTCTTTCTGTCATGAGAGTTCCTTTGTTACTCCCAACAGTGAGAGTGCTTCATAGTTTTTAAACTTCATTCAGCACCATGTGGGATATATATTAGCCAAAACTGTTAATGGAAAAGTGTTAATTTATTTCAGGACTACTTTTTAAAGCATTAAATGTGTTTAAGAATATCTGGCAAGGATCCACAAATCTCTTTTTTGTAGAACTAAGGGATTTTGTAAATGCTATGAAAAATTATAAGCAGTGTAAACCTGAGTACTATTTCTCATGTTGTAGCCCACACACTAATAATATCTATGTAAAAAATCATTCATTAATGATAAAAGTCCACCTCATAGCTCTGCAACAAGAAAATAAGAATTGTTTTCTTTTAAAGCATCCACATTAATTCCAAGTTGTTCTCTTGTGTCAAATACTGTATTGCTGCAAAAGTTCTTTGAAGTAGCAGCGTTGCCTCATTGCCTTCTTTGCTATTTTTTGCTATCTGTGAAGATAGTTCTGCCTCTTCTAAGCAGTGCACATGTGCAGAGTTGATGTAGTGGGAATAAGGAATGCCATGTCTGATTCATTAGTTGCAATTACTTATCATTATTCATTATTTATTTTGATTTATAATGGATAAAAAGAACCTACCCAGGGCCATTTTAACATGAATGATAAATGGAGTCTCATAAAACGATTAAACTGGCAACTGCTGCTTGTCTCTTAAGTGGACAATAATTGATGTAAGATTGAGAAATTCCAACCAATGCTTGCCTCAGTCTTTTTTTCATACAATTCTAATTACAAAAGCTGACCAATCTTCCCCAAAGCCAGGAAACATTTCAGAAACTTTTAGCAAATGATGAAGAAGCAAATTAAGGCCTCATGTAAAATCAGTCACTTTTTTCAACACAGGTAACAAAACTTATTCTTGAAGACCAGCAGTAAATTCAGTTCAGTCTGTAGGAGACTAAAAAAGTGTCAGGAAAAGGTTTGAGAATAAAACACTTCTGTTCTTGTTCAGGATATTGATCAGAAGATCTAGAAGTTCTTCTACAAGCTGGAAATCATCCTTCATGATATTAATGTAGTACAGCTACTCTTTGAATAATTAAAATTCCCCACCAAGAACAGGGAAGTACGTCAGCTGTTAGGATGTCAGGAACATTGTTAAATACAATAAAATAGTATACCAATCATTTCAGTGTGGACATCACTCTGGAGAACAACCTCGAAATTATTCCAGGCCAGAGCTTTTCGGCTCTGTTCTCAGAACCATTTCTCAGGCTGATAAACTGGTTTAGCTGAAGGCCAAGAAAAATCCTTCCCAGAATGATAAATTGGTCAAAAACACAAAGGAATTAATAATAGACACCTGTTTGCTGTTAACAGACCCTGGGAATGGGGTGTCTTCTTCCTGCACCAATCATCTTTATTCTGCTCTCAGATTTGCGAGTTGTGCTACTTAAGCAGTGAGTTTCTGAATAAACTCATCTTCTCTTCCATCCTGAGGATGACCATGGGGCTGTTCCTCTTTACTCTGCCGCAGCCAAAGGGTTAATACACCCTAACAACACAACCACATTTCCGTTCCTAAAGCAGTTGTATTGGAAAGAAAAAGAATGTATATACACACACTAGTATTTTTCAGCAGTTCATATAAAATTTATACTGGAAAGGGACAGCATGTCTCCAGTATATATACTTCGACTGATTTTATCCACGTGCTGTCTACCTTCTAATGCTATTGACCTTGCTATCCTTGGTAAAAAGAAACCTTAGTACCTAGGAAAGCCTTGCTAATTTAAACTTAATTGAACATAATTAGTCTTGCAGTCACCAAGAAAGCAATTCTAAATATTTTCGATTCTGAGATAAAAAAGTTTAATTCACCTATTGTTAGGCAAGAATTCTTTCTCTTTTAGGAACAAGAAGAATATATTGAAAAGGGTTGTGCACCTGTCCTGTGGCAAGCATGTCCTTATGACATGCCTGAAGGAAATTAGCTATTTATTGTTTGTCGCAGTGATTTGCGAGCACAGCAATTCTCTGTATTTTGGCTCTCAGGGTATCTTAATGTGAAGCAGGAGTTATCCATGGCAGACAGTCTCCAGTGAAGCCCAGCCCCAGTATTTTGTGTAGTTTTAAGAGTTTTAAGGGAGATCTTCATGTTTATGCCTTGAAGAGAACTGAAATTTGGTGGCCAGTCATCATTCCTGCAGTATGATCTGCACCATGGAGTCAGTGGAGTTGTAGGTAACAGGAGTATGGGTATTGTTGTTTAGTAAATCTTGCAAGAGCCAACAAAGCCCCTCGTGTTTCTTTGAGTCTTTTCTGTTGCCTGATGTGGTCTTCAAATGAGAACTGCAGGAACACCTCTCAGTTTGAGGGAACACCATGCATCCTTCTTCTATGGCAGCCAAGACACAACACACAACAAGAAATGCTGTCTTCTTAGTGAAGATTATCTGTCAATGTACACACATCACCTGTGACAGGCTATTAAAAGGTTCCTAGTCAGACACCTAGGAGGGTGGTACAACTTAAGCATGCTACTGAATATGCGACTGAGTGTTCTTACTAGTTATTGTATCAGCTGTAGAGATAATGACAGCTCCTGGTTTCCTACTGCCTTTTGTCCTTTAATCACTCAGATCTGTCTTCCATGGAAATAACATCTGTTCCTTCCTGAATCTGTCTGTGACACCCCTGCAGATAAAGCATTTTGTCATTAGTCTGCAACTAGATATGTCCAGATTGCCTGGCCCAGCTGCCTTCAGATGGGGTGTGTAGCTGTTGCATTCCACCTACCTTCCTCTCAGGATATTGTATCTCAGGATGTAGCTGTGTCCACAGTTATCTGTCTACCTCCTCATTTTCTAGTTTCCAAATTTATAGCATCTTTTAGACATCTTTTAGAACGTCAAATTCTCTTTGAGCTTTTATCCATTTGCTAAATCTACCTAAAATTGGCCCCCTCAAAACTTATATGAGAGATGACAGGGAAGGAAAAGTAGTTAGCATAAACCTTTTGTCTTGAGACATTTTAAAATGAAAACTATTTCTTAAAATTCTAACTTTGCATGTATATTTGAAATGTCTTAAATTTATTTGATAATGTGCAGTAATATTTCTCTAATGTGTAAAATGAAACCTATTGATATTCAGTACATTAACAAATATATGTAGAATTCATTGTATACTATGCAATCTTCATATTAATCATCTAAGTAAATTTATGAAGCTTGCTTTCTCAAAAGAAATATTTTTGAAATATTTTTAAACAGTGTTCTGGATGTTTTTACTACCATTTATTGAACAAAATCCAGGATTTTGATTAATATGCACTAGGACAGGGTTTGCACAGATTTTATATAAGAGTGAGAGCAAGTGTGATGAATAGTGTCCTAGAATCATTTTAGAGTAGGCGCTCAGACCTCGGCATTTTTCATAGTTTCTTGTAATGTTTTCACACTTTGCATACTCTAGGACTCCTCTATGCAAAAGCTGGTGTTGTAGATTTCTCAGTCACTGATTTTGCTGTCTAGAGTATAAATTGAAAAGCTGCTAGGTTTCTATTACACATACCTAACAGCACAGATAATAGAGGAGGTAAAAAACACTAATGCACATGAGAATAATTAGCTGTATTTACTTTCCCCCCTTCTGAATTAAGAGTTAAATTATGCTTAGTCAACATAAAAGATTAGTCCCCTCTGTGCCCTGACATTTCATCACTCAGTGGATAGATAGGTGCAACTTTAGAAATGAATTATAACCAAAAAAGAAAAAAAATAAAAAGAATCAAGTGTAAGAACTTGATTACCACTACAAGACTTGTCCTAATATCAAGTCTACCTCATGTGCTACATAAAAATGCCAGGTTTATGTGGTAAAGGGCAAGATGGACAGCTCTGCGGCGATGTGCTTGCTAATTAACCAGCACTGAAAATAGCCTTGTCAGGAGAGAGCAGTCATCTCCTGTACAACTAGGAAGCAAATAATTTTGCTGCTTAGACCAGAAGATGAATACAGAAGCAGGCTGCATGCCACTGGAACAAAAGGAAAGCAACTCACAGAAGACTGTTAGGTACCAAAGATGCTTTTTCATTCCGTATTGACAATTTGGGCACTATAAAATTACTAGACTTATAGTTGTTTTTTACTAGTAGCCCTAAACTGAAGGGACAATGAAAAAGTAAAGCAGAAAAAAAGAGAGATTACCCAGACAGTGCTGCCAAGGTTCATTAGCTTTATTCTATGTAATCAATTTTCTGCTGTTCTTCCAGCACCTTATTTAATGCTTCCAAAACTTGCAATAACTTTCGTTTCTGCCTTCTCTTAAAATGCCTATATTTATATGCAACAATGAAAATAAGTTAGGGAATTGCTAGAAGATTAGGGGTTTATGATCAGTTGTGATAGTTCTCTCTTGTTTTATTTTATGAGAACATCCTTAGCTGAACATCAGACAGATCTAATACAATTCTGTGACAGTCTAATTTTCTTTTCTGCCTCTAACAACACATTTGTGTGTGAACACCTGTTTTTAATAAATAATTGAAGCTGCTGAACTTACGCTTTTCAGAAGTGTCACACTAAGATAATTGATATTGGAAGTGTACTGTGAAGCAACCCTTAGATTTTAAAAAGCGAGCTATTGTAATAACTTTTCACAAGAACCATAGAAGTTAAAGGCAATTAGCTATCTATTGTTGGTGGCATTAATTTGGGAGTGCTGCAGTTGTCTGTATGATGAGTGTCAGTACATACAACTTTATTTCTCCTTGTCTATCTCAATCAGCTGATAAGGCTTAATAATTGAAAATTAAATAATACATTTCTACTTGTGGAAGATACAAATAATTATTCCATTTTGAACATTAAAAAGTATTAGAAATTACAATAATGTAACTCCATGAGGATGCAGAATGTAACGATAATTTCTAGAAAAACGGGCTTTTTCCATAAAGAGCATGGATGCCTCAAGCAATGAAATAAATAAGTTTTATTGTTTTCAGATTTTTTCATGAAAGTAAAAACAAATTTATTTTTTTTAGAATTATCATTCAGTTATTGACAGTGTAATGCCTGGGCCACCAGTCAGAAACTCATAGTTCCTTACAAAACAAATAAACCACATGAAACTCTGTTCATGTTAGGGAGATCTCCACTAACACTGGGATGTACTGTCAGGCAGCACCTTCCAGCCTAGTGGGTTTGATTCAGGTGAGTTTGTGCAGAGTTTTCAATGAACATTTAAAAAGAGTCTTTGATAAATGTGCAATATGTCAATCTTAATAGGGAAAGGATAAATGTGCTTAGGTCTAGGGTGATATTTCTTTTTATTTGTGTAGCAGTATGGGGAAAATTTTTGGGAGTAGGAAAATTACTCACTAACTATGCCTACAGTCTGAAGTAGCATATGCTCTTCCTATGAACTCTCTCTCTCTCTCTCTTTGCTGTCACAATTAAATATCACAATCATTTATCTTTTACAATGGATTTCATTGCTTGTTGTATTGCTATTTACTCCTGAGATATTCTTGTTTTACCCTGCCTTGGCTTTCTACAGCTGGTATAAGAGTTAGTAAAGCTGTGTGTCCTCAGCCAAAAGATCTGTGCAATGTGTCCTTCTTGTAACTTCCAGCCGAGGTAGGATCAACATGAGTATCAGCCACAAACAGAAAATTTGGGTTCATCAGCCATAAAGGAGCTGTTATGTAGTTTACAGCTCCAACAATTAAGGGACCAGAAGAGGGAACCAGTTTCAGAACACACAGCTGAATCTTTAGATAGAGCCTTGGAGTATTTTGGCCTGTTGCTGTTGTTGTGTTTACCTTTTAGAATACTTCTCTGCTCAAAACAAAAATGATAGAATGGCCATAGATGGTAACATTAATCAGTGATTAAAATTCTCCAGCAATTTACAGTGGAACCACAATGACTCCATTATTATCTTTGAGTAAAGTTTATGATTGTTATGGGAATTCTAGCTAGCTAAGCTATAAAATGCTAAGCACAGAAATGTTGCAGGTGCAGATTACGTGTCATATAAATATCATTTAACTCTTGAGAAACAGCCAAGAGAAGAAGGGAGAAAATAAACCACGTAAGAACCCTATTAGTTGAATGATAAAAATGCTCCTACTCCTGAAGACATGCAGTTCATGCAGTTCAGGCAATAGGAAGAGGCTGTCCAATCTTTTTTAAGTTAGTTACCTATCTCAAGTATAGAGAGCCCGTAGTCAGTGTTTAGTTCATGTCTCCTTGAGGTTTATTTGGCAGAACCTTGTACTATGAATGTGCACCCAATGAGATGTGGTACTACCTTATGACTGCTTCTTCAGACCATCTTTGCTGTCTGGCAAGAGAAGCCCCACTTGTCTGGAGTAGCAACCTGGGCTCTTGGCTCTATTAATTTCAAGAAAGATTGAGCCCATGATGTTATGGCCTAATCCCTATTTTGAATGAAGATGTTCTTCTCTCTCCACTTTAGGCTTCAGGGAGTTAGAAGCGTAGAAGCAATGATAGATAGCTCATTGGAGAGGGGAGACTCTCTCCTTATGACCACAGACACTACTGGGCTCCTGGTCAGTCCCATGGGCAGGAGCATTCCCCACTGAGGAATGCTTAGACAAAGAATTAGTACTGCAGCAGCATCCACGAGCCAAACACATTGCTAGAATTATGCCTTTTCTTGATACTTGTGATCACCTGGCTCTTGACTTCTCCATGCCTGACTACCCACAATCTGGCTCAAAGAGGGAAGAGTGAAAAACACATTAACCTGAAGTCAGAAAGTGGAGTATATTGGTGTTGACCTAGATGAATCTGAGGTACTTAAACAGCAATTTAGATAGGCAGATCTGGTTTGTTAAATGAACATGTGATGATGACTTCTCTCCTACACCTGAAAATGTATCTGCCTGAATGGCATTACAGCAAGTAGGTGCTGCCCACACTCTCTCCCATCGTTGACAAGGATAAGGAATTTAGTCCTGACCAGATGGTCTAACACCTTAATGAATTGATGAATTAATATTTACCTGAATATTTTACTGCTTCTTTAACATCACCAACGTTTTATATAGTGCCCTATATTAGAAACAAAGTAAACATATTGGTACGTTTAGATTAGATTAGTAGAAAAAGGACTTGTTTATAGAAATTTATCAGGAATTTATAGCAGCTGTAAGATATGATTAACAGTGTTAGTGATAGGACTCTGAAAAAAATTTTGATATGAAGGACAACAGAAAACACAATAGTGAGATGAAATTCAGTGTATGGATAGATTTTGCTCCTCCCTTTTTTTTTTTTTTTAGTTATGTGTACATATGAAACAACCTTTGTGTAATAGAAGACACAGAGTAAATATTGTAAATTTCACATATACTTTTATGTCTGTTCCTCCATTTTAATGTGTTCTAGATAAATATTGCACAAGTTTTTTTATTTTATTTCCTTAGGCAGTTGCCAGGATAACATAATAGGGAATCAAACGTGACTCCATATGTGCCAGACAAAGCCACTGGTAGCTAAAACCTGTCCAGTTTCTTTGACATTCTTAAATTTGCAGCAAATAATATTAGCATTAGATTTTTATCATTTTTTCTGAACAAGATCAAGAAATATCAGTTTTGACCTAGGCATTAATATTTATTATTTCTGTCATTTCAAGCCATTGTTTCTTGAAATCTGAGAATTGTGTCTCCTTGGTGTATGTCTGATGGTTACAACTGAAAGGGAAATCTGAGTGAACTGACAAGTCAGTGAGTGCACTTGGGTATTGCAGTGAAGCTTCACACCTGTTGAAAGAGATTGCTTACAAATCAATTTGTTATACTGTGATTATCTTGAAAAGATGAACACATTAACAACCTTCCCTTTAAATTAATTGGGATTTTTTTGTTTGTAAATGGTACTAAATTCCTTTCCTTTGAGCCTGTATGAAAGCTCCAGGAGATAAGAAAAATATATAGATAATTCCCTTGTAAGATACAAGTTAAATTGCTTAGTACAAATCTGTGCTTAAAGGTGCTTACTAAATTATGGTGAAAGTTATCATAGAAGAGCTATAGATTGGTGCAAAATAGAACAGGGGCACGTGACAGAGATGAACGCTACTGAGTGACAAAAAGTGATTCTGTTGGATTCTTTTTCATAGGTTAGTCTGATAGTTGCAGGATATATTTTTCATATTTGTCAAGCTAAAATTCTGTAGAATTTATTTTTAGAGTGTTCATGGTTTATTTAGAATTCAGACCTATAATTTCCAGTAGCTGTCCTTCTTAGTATAAGGATGCCCATGTTTTTGCCCAAGTGGCAGTCTCATTAACAAATGCTCTTTTAATTTGCATATCAGCATAAATATACTATGAATCGTCTTTTGCTGTAGTCTAGATAACATTTTTAAAAGACTGTTGCTATCTTGGGTGGAGGAGAAAATTCTTAAAGAATGGTCTGTTGGGACCTGTAACCATGGTAACTAGAGAGCCGACTTGCTATAATTTGTTGTAATTTAGGAGATCTAACACTGATTTACTTTTTACTTCACAAAACGTAATGGATTCTCCAATAAAGAATCCATACCAAAAAAAGTGTTGTGCTTCTATGTGCTGTTGAAATTCATTAAAAACATATTTTGGGAAAATAATCTGCAATTTAAATAAGTCTTTGTTTTCGGTTGTAAATCAAAAGATTGTATCATTTTGATACTATCTATGAAGTTAAGTTACAGTATGTAGGTATTTGTCCTTCCTTATGATTATCTATGAAATATTTGTGTTGGGCAATTTTAGTAATGTTCTAATGACAGTTCTGAGTGTATATGCTTCTATGTTCTCCTTCCACCATTGACAGTGCAGTATTGTTCTATGTTGTCATTGTATTTCCACTTTGGGTAGTTGTTTTGCACCGGTACCTGAAACCCACAGCTAGAAATGCAAGACAACTAGAAAGGGTAAAAACTAAATCTAACACTCATGTAGCCCTACCTCCCCAAGCACTGTTTGAGGAGCTAAATGGCAGGGAGGGATTCCTGCAAATCAAGTCTCTTTTGGAAGTAGGGAAAGAAAGGAAACAGAAATGTTAAGTCAACTCTTCCCAGGTTGGAAGAATGAGTTACTCTCTTTAATTACATTTTAGATTTGAGGTTCTTTGAAGTAAAGGATTAACAACCTTCCTACTTTGAGATTAAAATAAAATAGCTAATTAGCCCCTAAGAGAGAAAATAAGTCCCACGAAGAAGAGCTTTTGGCTTTGTTTTATGTTTCTATGGCCTCTGAGGATTATCAAGGTTTTGTTTTGGAAGTAAAGGCCATTTTCTAGGAAACTGTAACTCAAGGGGCTTCCTGTATGAGCTGATTAGGACCTGTGGTGTCTTTGTACAGAGATTCTCCAAGTGCTATTTCTAAGAATTAAGGCCCAGATACTGAAAGAAAATTACTTTTGTCAAATGCTTTGGCTCTCAGTGCTTTCTGAACAAAATATATATTTTCCATATACCTTTCAGTTATAGTAATTGCCTTGTTTAAGTAAAGGCATTTTTATATTTTGCTCATAATTCCAAGCAAAGATGATATTAACTGTTAATTCTTGAGGGAAAGACAGATTACAGTCTCTTCTTATGCTATTCCTTTCTTTGATATTCTTTGCAAGATTTTTCTTCTATGTCAGTTGTGAAACAATAGCCTTTTTAGGTATCTAAAGGTCATAGGTGGGTTGAAACAGCATGTAAACATCCCACAATTTGAATATTTGCAAATTTAACAGAAAAAGTTTTTAAATATGCTGAGTTAAAAAAGGGTGGACTTCATATCACTATTTGTCACGTCTGCACCAGTAATTGATAGCAGTTTGAGAAGCTGCCATTAACTTAGAATATCAGAAATGAAATGGAGTTTGCAATATCAATCAAAATTTGAATATAGAAATAGATTAAATAGTTTCTATGTTGAAGCCTATCCATTTGAAGAATCACCCAAAAGGCAAGCTGTCTTTTTATAGAATTTATGTGCTTTGAAGCATCTTTCTTTCTATCAAGAGTGAATATATGATATAAACTCATGAAGATCAGTTTCTATAAAATGCATCTAGATTTTATGAAAGAGTCATAATGGAAGAAAACAAAGTGATGCAATTAGTGGAAATTAATCAGCCTGAAGCAAGAAGAGCTAAGAATATCTTCTACCCATATTTCTACTCTTCAAAATTTAGTACTTTCTCCAACACAGTTTTATTTGGGATCTCCTTACAAATTATCTTTGAAGTGTAGCTCAATCTCATATATGACATATTGTCAATAAATATCTTTGAAAATCGGTATGTTTGTGAGAGAAAATGCCAGCAGGCTTTCTCCTGCAGATTCATATCTACCATTCTACCAAGCATTAGGTCTTCTTGGAGTTCCACTTAGAGGTTCTATTTTATTATATTATTTCTAGGGAAAAGTCTTTCTTCTATGGGAATTATAATATTGAGACAAAATATTGAATTGGTTTAAAAATAACATTCCCTTAATAAAGAGAGACCTGAGTCAAAGGGTAGTATATCATTATGTAATTAAAAGGTACATAAAATATTCATATGCTCCAGAGATAAGACTTCAGAAGTTCAAATTTAACTTTTGAATCTCTGATTTTTGATGAAGGAAAATTAATTTTACATGAATGTAGTCTCTTACTTGAACCTTAAAAAGGAAGAAAGATAATCTTCATTGTATTTCTTACAATAATAGCTGGAGTTCCAGATTTGAGGTGTTTTGGGGGCTTTTAGGGGTGATTTGGGTTTGTTGTTTTTTTCCTTTGTTTGTTTACTTATTGTCTTTTAACCAACTTATTCTACTTTTATGCTATTCTTATTTCCTCTCTGAATGCATAATTAAAGTTAAATTGTTCTAATTTAAAGTCAAATCACCCTTTTCTCTATTATGATACAGCCTCTTTGTCACATATAAGCTTTCTCTGGAAGAAAGCTTTTACATTACTGCGTGTGAATGGTGAGTCTGGCTTCATACAAACGTGTAATTTGAAACAGCTTCATAAACTGCTGAAAGTAGAGATTTTTCTACAACTAAAGAGGGAAATATAGTCATATCTAGAGTTTGACTTGGTCCTGACAGCATTGCATCTGAAACAAAATATAATTGGAGAATACAAGGTTTTACCATGATTATTTTAATGAACGATTATCAATTTAATGTTCTGTCAACCAATTATCACTTTTTACCAAAGTCTGCATGAGTGTATTCTGTTTGAAAAGCTAATTGTATCTCCACAGGATGCTGTCTTTGCTCCTGTGTATTTAAGCCAAACTACCATCCTCTCTCCCTTCCTGATTCCCCCCCTTCTTTTTTCTCTCCCTCTAACCCTCCCTCCCAGTTTTCAGGTGCCAATACCCACACAAAATCTAGGATATGTTATCATGGGGTAAATATCAGAAATAATTCAGGTGAGATAAATATGAATAGTATGAAAGGAAGGTTTTATGGCAACACTATTTCTTGTATTTGTGGACAAGGTATACAGGAAAAGAAAGGCCAGATAGCATGGAGCATGTGAACTTGACAAGAGGATTGGTGTCAGGAGAAATGCTGATTCCAGAGGCACAGGAAGATGGCATGAGGCCAAAGGTAAAAAGAAAGCAAAGCCAAAAACCTATCAGCAACAGCAAGAGTGATTGGGTGTTCATCAAATCTACAGATGACTCTACATTGAGGATCAAATCTCACCGAAACTCAACAAAAAATAAATGTAAATACTTGCTTCTGAGGTAGAATAACCCATGAAGCAGTATTGTCTGAGGACTGAGTAGATAGAAGCTGCTCTGAAGAAAAGGAGCTGGGGGTTCTGGTGGACTGAACTGAGCATGCTTCAGCAGTGTGACTTTGTGGTAATGAAAACTATCACCACATTAGTAGCCCCATCCAATAATAGTCTATATTAGCAAGAGAGGAACCTGCTGGTCAAGGAACATGATTATTCTTTCAGCAAAGAACTGATATAATTATATTTTGAGTACTGGTTCATGTTTTGGGACTCTCAGCATGGTAGAAACATTGACAAATTTGAGATCTCGAGTCCAAAGGAGGATCACTAAGGCTCTAGGTATCTGCAGCACAGGACACACAGAAAAAACTGAAGGAGCTGTGCTGGTTTAGCCTAAAGAGGAGAAGAGATGGGAAGGGGGAATATAACTCCACTCTTCTATGCCCAAATGCAGATTGCAGACTCTTTATCACTGCAGAAAAAAAACAGTTGCAGTTTGCATTAATGAAAATTATGATGAGTTATGAGAAAAATGGGTCTCACTAAGAGTGGTTTGACAGTGGAGAAAATGTTCAGAGAAGCTGCAGAATCTTCACCCTTAAAGATTTCAAAAATTCATCCAACAACCTGCTCTGTTCAAGTTATGTAATTTTAAAGCTAGCCCAGTCATGAGCAGGACCAGAGGACTTTCAGTGATCCCCTGCAAATTCCTATGTTTCTGTCTTTCTGTCAAAAAAAAAAAAAAAAAAAAAAAAAAAAAAAAAAAGAGGGAGAGGGAGAGAATTACAAGAATTCCATATCTCTGTCAAGTCAGGTGTTAAGATGTTAAGTCTTTAATCTGTATACCTTTGCACATGCTAAAAAGCAGTAATTGGAAAACCTGGTTTGTTTTAGAAAGCTGTTTTAGAAAAGCTGAAAATATTCTATATTTCTGTGATAGTGTGTTTTAGTACTTCTTGCCTGAAGTATTTGAAATAGCTATTGAAATTATACTTTGCCAAGGGCACAATGGCTATGCATAATAAATCCTGCTACTTGGCTGCAGTTGGCAATCTGCTATTCTGACACTGCACAGGTGGCACTGTGTTTCAGATAGGTATATCATGGACATCTCAATTTTTTGACCTACCAGATATTTTCTTTAAAAAGTAATAGTTCATGTCTCTATAACATACCACACAAAAATATTTATAGAAATGAACTTCCACCATGTAAGTAATGACTGTGCATCTGATTCTCAGGTTGCAGTGGGATACACACATCACTGATTCTGATAGCCAGTCAGGCTGATACGAGTGAGTTTATTCATACCGTTGACTATCCACAGTAAAATTATTACTTTTATTAAAGCAAGCTATTTAAGCATTTTGTTTAATTTTTTTTAAATATGTGCTGAATTGCTGCTCATTTAATACTGTGCAAGTACTTATGATTTACTCACATTCTCAGTATGTACCATATTTTTTCTCTACTGAACCAAGCCATTACCTCCTTGGGGCAGGATGTCATGCATAGAAACATAGAATCATAGAAATTTTGTGGTTAGGAGGGACCTGAAAGATCATCTAGTTTCAACCACTCTGCCACCACCTTTCACTAGATCAGGTTTGCTTATAGCTCCATCCAGCCCATCCTTGAACATCTGCAGGGATAGGACATCCACAATTTCTCTGGGCAACCTATTCAGCCTCACCACCCTCACAGTAAAAATTTTCTTCCTAATATCTAAGGTTTTCCCTAGCCTTTGGTAGTCTGTTTTCCTGAATGATGCCATTCAAATGGTAGCTATTAAGGTTTTATTATTCCTGGTCCAGAACACCCCTGGCATCGCCTTGATATCATATACTGTAAGCCGTTTAATGATGCAGCAACTTCATACCCTCAATTAGAATTCTACTTCAATATAGAAATTCTCTGAATTGTTACATCCTCAAATCACATCTCCTGTGTTACATAAATGAAGTGTAAAAATGGCTTACAACTCCTGCAAGATGCACTGCTGTACAAAGAACTGCTCATAAAATTACCGGATAAAATGAATGGATTAAGAACATTCGTGCTGTTATTTTCAGTGGATTAAATACCCATGCTTTTTATTTCAAGTTAATCTGTCCTTTGTACTGCAGGATGGAAAAAAAAAATCCCAACCCTGTCCAGTAAGCTTCAGCAGCAAGAATCATCATAAAGCCTTCATTGCCATGAAGGATTTGCTGAACTTTTCAAGATCGCAAATTGCACTTACTATGTATGTACTGTGCCAGTTCTTTTTAAACTGAACATAAAGGTTTATTAAATGATGTATTCAAAGAGCTGAGTTGAAAAAGTTTCACAAATATTCTAAGCCATGTTATTCATTCTGTCTAAATTGTACAATGCACTCTGTACAATACACCTTAAAATACTCCCACACATGGTACTAATTTTTGCTGAAGGAGACTGGATGACATAATGTGTTTTTTTAAAATTGCATGTCTTAGTAAAGAGATTTTTCCATTGACTTACTGAATGCACAAAAATCCCACGCTACTCTGTGATTTACCCTAGATCAGTTAAGCAAGTAAGACATAGTTTTCATAAAGATAGAAAACACACAAATGTGAACCCATAATAGAAGGCCTTGTGTGACATGAACTTGAATATTCTATATGAAGTGCCTCTTGCAACTCTTATATTTTATACAATTATAAATTTTCGATTGTAATCTGTATTGATGAACTGTAAGCAGTCTGGAAAAATAGATGCCTGCTATTTCTTCCTAGCAGGAGGAAGTATAGCACTGATGGTGCCCTTTTTAAGAAAGCATAGTAAACATCAATACTTTTTTTAATAAAGGCTCACTGATGTGCCATATCAATAGCAAAATGTAAGAATTATACATAATTGATGAATAGATGATTCTAAACAAGTATCATGCGTCTAATACTAGTGGTATTAAACTTTTTCAGAACTGTTCAGGTACTGCATATTTTATCTAAATAATTTTTAAAAAAGGAATGAGATCTTTTATGAATTTTAAGTCCACATATTTTTATGTCAGCTAACATATTATGGAATTACTGTGGGAGTTGGCATCATTTTTACCTCACCAATGTGCCATATTCCCCTTCTCACCCCATTCTTCTAGAAACAGTATCCCTTGTCAAACATCTTGATGCTAAATCCCTGTTTGGACACCCAAACAGGTCATGTTTCTGCTGTCATTCTGTACCTTAAGCCACAACATGAAAGAGAGCAGGATATTCTCATCATGTATAAGTAGTTGTTTCAAATTACCTTGAGCAAAGTTTTGAGGAAATTCAACCATCCCAAAATTATCATTCAGCTACTACTAGGTACTTTTCCCAGGTGAGTCTTTCCTGTTTTCTCCCTAAAGTGAAATATTGTGTGGCAAAATGACCAGTTACCATAATTGCTTGTGTAGAGCTAAACTAACTTTTTTTTTTTTTCACAGCTTCTAATATATTTTATTTAGAATATTTCTTAGCTTGAAAAACAACCTAGGCTGCCAAAATAATTTTTAAAAAGTCTATGAATCTGAACTATTTTATGTACAATCCAAAGAAAGCTGTAAACAGGTCCAAAATTTAAAAGCTATTTATCATTCTAAGTTTCTGCCAGTCAAAATAAGGGCTGCTGTAATTTCATAATAATGACATAACTCCTAGCTACCTAAGAAATAATACCAAGTAGTCTAATAGAAACCCCATACAAACTTCATACATTTGCTGTGTGAGGCACTATATGAGACTACTGGTTTGAGGGCACATTGGCCAGAGCTGAGAATTCTCTAAATTTTCTGTTCAGACTGTATATTAGTTTCCTCATGCAACACAACAAGCTAGTACTAATATGAGGCAATGGTGATCAGCCTTTTAACCCCAGCTTACCCTCAACAAACCTCTTCATGGAAGTATAAACAGCTTCCAGGATAGGTAGGAACAGAATGCATTCTTCTGGCTTAGAGATCAGTGGGCTTCCCCTAGGCTACAAGGAATTTTTCTTAGAAACATGTATCTGAATTATACTAATTTTGTCCCGAGTAGCCAGACAATAGGCAGTGGGATTTGACTGAAGTTCTGATACTTCAAATTGTGAAAGCCTTGATGCATGTTTTCCTTGTAATCTTTAAGTGCTTATGCTGCATTAAGCACAACTAAGCTCTCGAGATTTTTGTCTTCATCTGTGTTTGATGTAGCATTCTACTAAACCTTTCCATTTTGAACAGGAAATAAAGTTTGGGGTTTTTTTTTTTATTTTATTTTATAATAAGTATTGTTCTTCTATTGTTCTTTCACTAGCATATTTCAAAGGATACAAGTATAACCAATTTTACAGGGCGAATTTTTACCTACTTGGTTTTAACTTGTCTTTTTGAGTTTGTGATATAAAAGTACAACTGTTGTTAAAGCCATGGCAGAAAGGATCCAATGTATTACCAAATCTGTGGAAGGTCAAAACTGCGCTGGAATTCTTTAACACCCTATCACAAATCATAGCATCAACCTCACTGAAAAGTGTTAAGTCAAAAAGCCAGTCTTATTTTTCCTGATTTTAGCAGCTATATTTGTATACAGGATAATTCTTGACCCTACATCTCACTGTTTTCCAGAAGCTTGCTTGCTTTTATATCTAACAGCATAACAACATAGGCTTCTGCTCTCTAACCCATTTCTATCAAAAAGAGACAGCATTAACACTAGGGCCACACTGAACTGGGCCATTCTGGCCAATTTAAGAGCAACTTATAGACTTAGATCCACAAATCTATGCTGTGCTGTGTTGGTGACAAAGGGCATTTGGGCTGTGTCCCTTTAGCCCAGTTCAGCTCTCGGCAGCATGTAACACCAAGCACAGCTTGATGATCACAGTGCTTCTTTGCACGTGTGCTCGTTTTGGCTGAGATAGAATTAATTTTCTTCACAGTGGCTGGTATAGGGCTGTGTTTTGGATTTGTGCTGGACAAAGGGTTGATATTATGGAGAAGTTTTTGTTATTGCTGAGCAAGGCTTGCACAGAGCCACAGCCTTTTCTGCTTTTGTACTGCCATGGCTGGCAATGGAAGTTGGAGGTTCACTGGCAGCTGGGAGGAGACACAGCCAGGATAGGTGACCCAAACTGACCAAAGAACTGTATGACATCATACTCAGTATATTAAGTGTGGAGGAAAAGGAGGAAAGGGGGAACATTTGGAGTGATGGCATTTGTCTTCCAAGTAATCATTATAGGTGATGAGCCCTGTTCTCTTGGAGATGGATGAACCACTACCTGCCAAATCCTTGCTTTGCTTTGACTGTGTGTGCATCTTTTTATTCCTATATTAAACTGCCTTTGTCTCAATGCACGTTTTTTTTTCTTTTACTCTTCTGATTCTATTTCTAATCTTACTGGTGAGGGAGTGAGTGAGTGTCTCTGGGGGGTTTGGTTGCTGGCTGGGGTTAAACCATGACAGCCTGTGTGTTTAAAAAGTGACCTTGTACTTATGGTATGTATTACAATAGGTCAAGCAATGCTTAACTGTATTGTTTTTGCATCAGTTCTTCAGTCGCTTGATAGATCCGATGGTTCTTTACCAAAATACCCAAACATCTATGTATTTGAGAACAGGAGCTCTAGGACATCATCTAAAAGCCATTAGGTCATGGAAGATCCTGTTTAATTCAAGCTTGAATAGGTCTCTAATAGGACATGTCATTTTAGTGCCATGGTGTTGATGAGGCAGTGAAAGAAGCTGAGCTGTTGCAGATTAGTCAGGGCAGTTTATGGCCTTTATGCTTCAAAGCTTGTGTGCAGCTGCCAAATCAACAGGACATTTTTTTTTATTATTATTTTTTTATTTGCTAATGGTCAACCTGTCAGAAACAAATAGTGATATAAATTGAGAATGAGAAATTTTTTTACCAGAAATACTTTGAGGAATGGGCTGACATCCATCTTTCAAAAAAATATTAATATTCATAAAAGAAATATTTTCTGATACTTAATTTTAAAAACAAAGCCTGGTTAGTGTTTGCAATAAATCTTTCCTTTTTCAGGCTAAGTACCTGAGTGACTGATTCTCTAATAAACATTGGATGAATAGCAGTGCAAGTAATCTCAAGCAAGATACCATCTAGGCCACATCCTTATTAGTCAGAAAGCGGCAATATTTTCTTCCTGGCCTGGGACTTTTCCATACTGCTTATAGCTGACTGGGCAATTTATTTAAATTATTTGGTAAAAAAGACTTCTCAGATGATGAAGAAATTCCTTGAAATGTATTGTCTTGAACATAGTCACTTTGTTGCAAAGTGTTCTATTGTGTGCCACCCAGCAGAATTAGCACCTTGAATTCATCCATATTCCCCATGCTTTGCTGTTAAGGATGGCTCATGTGGCAGGAACTGATCAACCCATGTGGTCCCTCCCCTCTGCTGAGCTCAGCAAATGCTCTGTGCAGAACTGCAGCAGATGGCTATATTATCTTCTGAAGACACATGTTTCTCTTATGGACCATTTTATAGCTTCTGCTTGTTCAGTTTGCACTTTAACAGATACAGTAATAAAGAGATTATCCCTGCAGTTCAGCTCTTCACTTCAAAAAGGTGAAAGGTGTCATGAAAAATAAGATGATGAAAAGAAGATGAGGACAAACGCCTTGATTTCAGTGAGACCATGAGGCATTTAGGCCTGCTGATGTACACCCCTTGTCTATTGTAACCCCAAATAAAGAATAGTATGTATCCTTTTAAAAATAAAAACCCACTGTTTTATATTCTGTTTAAATATGTTTTCCTGGTATGATTTACAGTCCTAAGCTGTAGTAAAATCTCTTTCTCGGATATACTGAATTCCATTCTGACAGTGCTTTTCTGAGGAGACTCTGAGATGGGGATTAAGCTCACCATGACACAAAGATCTTGATAATTAATAAAAGTAAGCAATTGTTACTTAAAAAACACTATGTATAAGACCTAGTCAGGATGGGATTTAAACTGTAGTTGGTGTGCTTGCTTCTGTGGTCAAATGTAAATGCACTTTGCAAGGAAAGGATGACATTGCTAGGGAAATTTGTAGTAGATCTAAAACAAAGAGATTTAGAAGACAGTAGTAGCTAATAAAGAACCGAACAGAAATATAAGAGAAAAGTATCCAGGCATGAACTTTAGAGAATCTTACCTCAGATATGCCAAGCAAACAAAGTTATTCAACTTTGCATATATCTCTGTCACTCAGAATATTCTAAAGTATTTAAAGCAATCTTCTCCTGTTTGAAAACAGAAGAAACCTTATGTGAATAAGTTTCTGAACAATCCAAACACTATTGTTTGAAATAATGCCTTCGAGAATTCAGCGAAAAGAGGATTAGACATCTCTTAATTAAAGGAAAACTTTGTTTGAAATTCTGTTTTGACTCTGACTTTTGTGGTGATGGGGCTGTGGGCCAGGATAGAGGTTTGGGAGCTTAGTAGTTCTGACAGCTCTCTAGTAGCTACTGTAAGCTCTGATTCATTCTGCTTTGCTAGTAAGGATGTACTTTTATCACTTGATGTTAAAGAAGTAGTCCTATTATTAGCAGCACCAATTGTCTGGGGACTGAGAGGGAGGAATTTTAAATTCATCTCTTCAGGCTAAAAGGATACTCTATGTTTATTCAGTTTTAACAGATATACTTACAGGCGCCTTTATTCTAATGTTGTTGAAGATTCACCATTTTTTTAATATGCTTGTTTTTGAAGATTCAGAATGTCCAAGCTCTGACATAAAAGCTTACAGCCTTGATTACCATCAGATATTCTCCTTCTGTGGGGTGTGGGAATTACAAGAGACTTACAAGTATATCTCTTGATTTTAAAGAAGGCAATAATTTTGCTCGTATTTAACACATAGAGTCATACAGTCTGGTGTCTTAAAGTTAGGCAGTTGAAGGACACACAGAGGGAAAAGCCTTTGGGTTTTTCAGAGAAGTCCCCTAAATATTGCTTAGTTGAGAGAAACATCATTTATTGTAAACCAGGTTCTGGGATGCTCCTCACCCTGCTGTGTGGATGCAGCAGCAGTAGGAGAGAGGACCTGGCATCCTCTCCCTTTCTCCCAACTGTCCAAATCCTTCTACATCCTGATGTTTGCACCAAAATTCTCTACCATATACTCACCCAGCACTCGGCCTCTGCAGAATATGTCCTTCTGTGAATTATGGAGTTTTCTTGGCTTACAAGGCCTTTTCATGTTTGAAGCAGAAGTACCAGCCTTTCTACCTTTCAAGAATGATTTTGACATCTGTAAAATTCTACTGACTGCAAGAATACAAAATATAATCTGACACAAATCAGCAAGAATCCCTGTGTGTACAGAAAAAGAAAAAATAGGCCTGTTTAAATATCAAAATCTTTGCTAAGGTGATGCAAAGGGACATTTTGAAGAAAACAAAAGAAAGGTTAAATAATACAAACCAAAAATCTCTCTGTATTCAGATGACCGTATGACTATGTAATTATGTAATTCAAGAACCAAGTGATTTAGTAACTGATGTTTCAATTATTTCCATTCCTTTTTTTCATGCTCTGAAGAAAAATAAAGAAATGAGGACGTGTGAAGAAAATAGTTTTCAAATCAAGACAACTGCACATTTTATTGTTAGAGTATTTTTTACTATCTCATGATGAATTTAGTCTGTATTTCTTCTAAATTTAAAATTATATCTAGAAAAAATGGTATGAAGTGCAGCTACATACATCAGCTATGGAAAAGATTAGAAACTATTAGAAGACTGTTCATATATAGGTGGTTCTTAAGTCCTTTTTGACAGGTTAAAAACCTAGGGGGCCTTTTTTCTTCTTTTCCCAGAATCTGCAACTGACTTTACATTGAAACTCATTATTGATCAAATAGGGAGGTAAAGTTAATAAGAGAGTAAGAAATGTCAGAAATGGTGATTGTTGGATTACTGGATTCCCTTGTACACCCCATGGATATGGATGTTTGCATTACACTCTTCAGACCACTAAACCCAGTAACCAGTAAGGAGTTGGTCTTCTTATCATGGTTTATTGACTAAGCTTCACTGTGCCTATAATGGAAGGGGGCAGAAAAGATTCAAAGGCAGAGAAGTTGACAGAATGAATCAGAAAATCTTTGCTTGGTTTCATCAGTCCTATAAAATCGTCTCTGTACCTGAAAAAGGTTCAGTGTTAGTTTGAGACCATAATCATCTATGAATTTGAACCAAACATAATTTGAACGGGTTATTTGGAGGTAAATAACAATCTTCTGAACCCAGTGCTCCCAGTTATTTATCCAGGAGTTGCACAGGTATTTATGCTTTCCAGATACCCAACTTTGAATCACTGGCTGCACTGAGCACTGAAATTTATCTTGCTTATATATCAATGGCTTAGCTAAATGCACCATGCAATTCTTAGTTTTTTAAATACTGTGTGTTTAATATGATAGGTTTATAATCAGTTCCTTCAAAAACTTCCTTGTGAAATTTGGACTGTAGATTTTGGATCATAGCAATGATCAATGGATCAATGCCATGAGACTTAAATATTTGTCAAGTGGCAATAGGATACAGTTACTCCATTGTTTCAGCTCAAACTTACACTCTCTAAAGGTAAAAAGGGCTATTCACAGAAACACCAAGAAAAATATTTTCAATGAGAACGTTCACATGGTGAGGGCAAAATTTCTCTTTCTGGCAAATTATCTACAGAAGCATCACTATTTATCAGTTTGTGTGGAATTCCAGACTCAGCTCATCTGTTCTGGAGTTGTACTTGGCTGCCAGTCATTCTGACACTCATTATATGCTGCAGAATATCATCCTGCACATCACTTGTGAGATCTCCTCCTGTGCACAGTGCCTCCAGTATTTGCTATTTGCACTCCATGATTACCATGCTAAGTCATATGATAATTTCCTGTAATTTAGATTTTTATGAAAGCAAAAGATTGGACACAGTATCTCTTCACTGGAAAAAGAAAAAAATATTGCAATGCTTCTTATTGGATGGAATAGGAATAATATTAGGCTGGTTGCCTACTAGCTGTAGCACTTAAAAAATATAATGGCAATAAAAATCAGGACAAAGAAAACTCGAGGGTTCTTGTGTGTGAGTGTTGATGTGTCTGTTTTGCTGAGCTTTTTTATTGTTTTTTGCTTACTGTTTTGCTGGGCTTATTATTTTAGAGTTTTTAATATTTTGTAGAAATATTGAGAAAACTCAGCCGTGGTTTAGGACTCTATGTGTGAATACCAAACAAAATGACATTTGGTGCCTTAAAGGTCTGATTGCATGTCAGAAAACTGCCCCATCAGAGGTAAAAGAAGAGGCAAAGATGATGAGTATGATAGGTAACATGTTAAGAGTCTAACTTTGTGATGGATTCAAGAAAAAGAAAAAAAATATAAAAGGGCATGAAGGAAATTAGTGAGGTAGTTCTGTCTGTGTTTACAAGGAAATTTTCCAAAATCTGAAAAACAAAACAGAGAGAAGAGAAACAGATTTTTTTTAAAACATAGTAACTGCATGAAGGCTTGGATCATGAGCTAATCAGTGGCAAAACATCAGTGGCTGATGAGAGAGACATGGTCTTGATAATTGAGGCTGGTACTTGAGTCAACAGTGAAGGAAAAGACAAGTGGGATTGAGTTAAATGGATGCCCCTCAGTAACTCGCTGGGTACTGTGATTGGAACTTCAGATAACAGAGACTTTTATACTTTTTATATATGCATGTACAGGTGTAAGATAGTGAGAATCTGCAAGGTTAAAGATAAATAAGTATTTAGGTTTTTGCAGGGTACTCTCTGGTTTAACATCCTAATTAATGATTTCAAAGAACTAAATTACACGTAAATTAAACTCATAGATTACTAAAATTGACAGGAAATGAAAACATATTTAGCAGAGAGAAGTCATCCAAAAACCGTAAGAACTGGTTAGTGAGAAAATACATAAATGCAAACTTACTAAAGCAGGACTGTTTACAGAGTTCTGGGATAATAGAAAAAAGGCCAGTGATCATTAAAAATTGAATATCTGTAGGTGAAGATATGTGACAGAAATGTGGAAAAGACTCAGAGGTCTAATTTGAGAGTTGTTACAGATTGCCAATGTTAGGTTGTAAAAGGTTTGGTGCAATATTGTTAGTATTACAGGAATAAATTTCCTTTGGGATATTTGAAGTTACCTGATTAAAGAACAACTGCTTTAAATTATAGCAGGTTTTATTTATTTTTACATCGCATAATGAAATTACCAAGAGAGTACTTTATATCTTATATTGAACCAGTCATTCTATAAAACCTATTGCTTTAAAAGAATCCTGTATATGAATGTTCCTAAAATGGATCAATTTGCTGTATTATGTAAAGAGAATACGATGTATTTGATTTTAGAAGAGGAAACATGAATAATTGTGTAGACTGTCTAGTAAAACTAAGTGGGCTAAACAGTTCCAGAATTTAAAAAGATTTAGAATTTCCTTAAGCACGAATGCATGCAAAAGAAACTTAAGGGAAAATATTTCATTAGGAACAGTTTAAGTTCACAACAAACCAACAGACAAACAAACAAACAAATAAATAATCCCTCCTTTTTTTTTTTTTCAATGATCATGAGCAGACAGGGTTGGCACACAGTAGGAGTGTGAGAATTGTCAAATATCAAGCCAAGCTACAGCATACCAAAGGTAATCAAAACAAACGATCTTTAGCCGTGTAAAACTAAGAATTAAAAGGAAGAAAAAGGGTTTTTATTCTAGGATTAGACAGATGTTAAAAATGGTTATTTTTGGCCCAGATTCTAAATTAAAATCTTAACAAAGCTTTCTATAAAGGCAAAGGTGTTTAATATGGAGAAAATGATGAAAATGAGGACATGGAAATGTGACTTACTGTTTCACAGAGGAAAAAAAGCTTAAAAATTCCATATGATCTAGATGGGGGAGATTAGAAAGTCTTCATTCCAGAATTTTGAAAAAAAACACATGTTTGAAACCACGGATCTATTCAATTGACCTATCCCTAGTCAACCTTTCCCAGCAGATACCATATACTCAGAGAACAATGCTAAAGCCTACACTTTAAATTTAGTGAGTGTGTACCTTGAATTTAGAGATTTGGGATAGTGGATTCATCTGGCCCTTATCACATGCAAAGTTTTAGAACAAATTTCAATAGTACATATAATGAAATGTATGAAGGCAATTAGAAATGTGACAAAACACTACATGTTTTAAACAGCAATTTTTCTTTGATAAATAATTTTCTAGGCAAATGACATGCAGTTAAACTCATCTGTTTGGACTTCAGTTAAATATTTGATTCAGTGCCAAAGAGTAAATTAAAAATAGGATTGTTACAAGAATTTTAATGCCTTGCAAGGAAATTACTAGAGGGGAGAAAATAATGTGTGATATTAAAACAGATAAGATACACTGAAGGGAGCAGGGGTTATTGCAGGTGATTTTCAGAATTTTTGTTGTGTTCCCATTTAGTATTTTTCCTAATGACCTCGATCTAAAAGGTAAAAGTATATCATTGCTTTTGTCAACAGTACATATGGTCAATTAAAAAAAACCTGCCATAGGGAAAATAAATAATTTTTAAAATTTGAAGGCATAAATAATAAAAAAGGGAATATGTAATTAAATTCATTCTGGCAATGGATAATAATATATTTAGGGACTGTTACAAGTTTTTACAGTAGGAGATGATCAGTAGGTGAAGGGGGAAGATAGTTGGGTGTATTAAATGACTGAATCTTCAAAATCATTCAGATGAAAAGAAAGCAAACTTAGTTGAGGGATTGGTTCTGAAAATTAAAAAAGGCTAATGTCATTGTGTAAGGAAGTATTCAGGCCTCCTCTGTAAAACTTTGTAGAATTGAGGTTACTAAATCTAAGAAAAAATGAATTCATAGTGTAACTGATGAATGAAGGCATCCCAAAAGAATCGATATGGGGGAAAAGACAACAAAGTAGAAGATATCCAGAAGCTGGAAAAAAAATAAAGCTGAAAGCATACATGATTGTTTCCTATAAATCCACAAAAAAAAAATAAATGCAAGAAAGGAGAATATTACGAAGTTAGAAATTAGTTTTACTAAGAGAATTGGTTGAATACAAACTGTCAGATAATTATTTCAACCTGGAAATTAATAGATTTCGAACCATGACAGGTTTGTGTTTAAAGCTTTCTATCAGAAATAGAAAAGCAAGAAACTAACTGCTTTGAAGATAATACATATTTACTTTACACAATAAATTACCTGAAGTAGCACTATCTTAAAGTCAGTGAGCCAAAAATTCGTCCAATGTTCCTTTCATAACCAAAGGGAAACATGATATAAGTATCTGAAAGACATTTCCTTTTTCTTTTCCATTATTGTTTTAAATGTGGTGCATATCAATAACATTACTGTAAGAGTGCTGGTACACAATATCAAAAAGGATAAAATCCATCTCTTCCTTTTGACTTAGAGATAGCTCTTTAGAAAAAAAAGGTGATAGCCTCATCTCTTGGCACCTTTAAAACCAGATTCAATATGCTACTGAAGAAAAATACTCTAGGGAACAAACTGACAATGAAAGGATGAGACTTAATAAGCATTTCTTCCCCTCCCTACTTCCTGGAGTGCCAGCCTTTCTGCTGTTCTTCGCTCTGGTATAGCATCTCCAGGTCTGCACACAGTGTGGCTGCCCTTCTGAATGCATGGATTAGCAAAGCAGCTAGTGAAAATGTTCAGTAGCTATTTTCAGATTTAAGTCACTTTCTATTTCACTTTTTTCTTTTAATTACAACAACTGCTCGCCCGTAAATTGTGCATACCCTTTGATTGTTAATGGGAGATTTAATTTTCTGGTTGAATATTCTGTTGAATATTCATTCTGATTGAATATTTGACTCAAAGAAACTAGCAGTTTCTTGAAACTAGTAGCATATATCCAAGGACTTTTGAGAAAAATATAGAGCTAGAGAAGTATTTTCTTTTTTTGGTATGATCCCAAAAAATAGGCAAACTTGTCTGTGAAAAATGAGTACATTCAATTTGCTGTGAGAAACTTTACTTGCAAATAAAATCAAGGTGTCTTCTATGACTTTTCTGAATGTACAGTCAGTGTTGCTTTGGGAGTAGAGCAGAAAAATCTCCAGACTGTCACATCAAGAAATTCATGCATTTGCTCTCACAGAGAAATTAGTATTTAAACAATAAAATATACCAGGACTGTAGACTTTTGGATTTATTGTCTTTTAGGTAAAGATAGAGTTTTGCAAGAGATAACTTGCAAGCAGACCATTCAATGTTCACAAAACCCTTTAGACTTAACAATATTTCACAGAAGCCAAGCATTCCATATGAACATTTTAGCTTTCAGAAACATTTATACTGTTGTGAGCAATTCTGCACTGGGATGGAAAAGCAAGGAAATGGTATAACCTAATGATGTTTCTTATCATCAGTCACTTTTTCTGAATTTGCACCAAACCTTTGGCTGAAGGTTTTACAGTTGTTATGTGTGTGTGGGTGTGTGTGTAGGTTAACCAAGTTAACAGTTTGCAGTTTGCACTAGGATGAATAAATTCTCACTTTGAAGGCCCAATTTCAAAAGAGGAAATTAATTAATTGTGAACTTTTTCCTAGTACTATAAGAGTAAGAAGAAAATGTTTCCTGGGTTCAGCACCAAACCACTGAAATTGCCTAGTTTAAATCTCCAGGTATCTTTGTGAATTACTAATCTGGCACAAAATTAAAGCAAAACCTAAGACTTGCTTTTACTGAACCTGTTGCAAAGGCAATATTCCTTCCTAGCATGAAGACAGTGGAAGTTTTAAGACAATGCTTACTCTAGATTTGTGTTTAAAGTGTACACTTTTCTTTAGAGAAGTGCAGTAGCACAATGCTAAGTTTTACATTCCTTACAGAGCACTGAGGAGTTTGTTGCGGTCAACAGGAAATAGAGCTGCTGTTATTTAGTGACGCCATTTTCAGTGAGACCGAGTTGATAGGCAAAGTATTGTTAGGTGTACAATAAATTTAACAGTAACATGTTATTACATGTGTAAATCGGCCAGAAATTCTCCATTTAATAAGTACATCTTGTTAGTTGGCACACAATTATGTTAATGCAATGGAATTGGAGAGTAATTTAAATGCAATTATCGTTTTAGGGCTTAAAAGATAAATCATACAGAACATGGAACTTGTTCTCATAGACTATGTCTGAAATACTGTTTTGATGTTTTACCTTTGAAATTCATTTTTCTCAAATGGAATAGAATAAGAGCAATTTGTAAATCAAAATACAATCATGTTGCTCAGTGGTTCATTTCCAAGTTTAGACTTGCACAATTAAGACAATGAGAAAACATATCCTTAACTGAGGTTCAGTATAATCATGTATGTTATCATGGCTCCAGTTTTTCTGTTTTATTAATGTATAGTCTAATAATAAATTATAAATAATGTATCTGCATTTTTTAAACTACATTAAATTTCTTATCAAGCTTTCTTCAGTACTTAACTGTCTATGTATGCATATTCATGTCCTATTTTAGAGATAAGATGAATTTTTTACCATCAATATGTGATGACATGAGTTTAGGAAAAAATAAACAATAATAAGTGTGTGTTAATTTATTGATTTCACTAGATCCTTATTTTTTAATATTAGTATATAGGATATTTTATTAATTTTATGAGATTTTTTTATTTTTTGTATTTCATGTTGTTTTTTTTATTTAAAACTCCTCTGTTCCTTATTAAAATATAATAGTAACCAAAGCTTAAGGTGCTGTAAGACTTGATTTTGTTTTCTTTTTTAATTATTAACTGCGTAAATTCTCAACTCTAGCACCATATTCGTTCTTTTATCACATAAATAGTTAATTATGGTCATTCTTCAAAAGCCACTTTTATTCCATTTGATAATGTTTCTAGTAGTTCACTAGTGAAAGGTTTCAATAATTGTTGGACATGTACAAGTTTTTCTGTCATGCCTATTCTCCTTGAGGAATCCATTTCTTTTCCACAATATTCTTGATATTGAAAAGGCATTATTTTATGTTCTGCTTAAACTTTTCTTTCATAACAACAGTCGGTTACTCCTTCTTCCTGTGTTCACATATCCATATCCTCGTATTACTAGCTTGAATGTATTTATAGACTTCAATCATGATTTTTCTTTTTGTGGATTATAAATTTAAGCTTTTTACCCTTAGCTCATTTTTCTTCACTCCATAACTTTTTTTCCCTCTTTCTCTTCATATTTTCTCATGTTTTTCTATGTCTTCCTTACACTGAAAAGCCAAGAATACAAGATTTATGAAGGGAGAGTGAACAAGGAAAAATACACAGTTATAGTTATGAAGACACACCCTCTGTCAGTGAGGACCTAAAACTTTATTCTTTTTATGGAAACCCTATGATTATCTACCTGCTCTGTATTAGAAATCAAATCTTTTACATGGCTGGGATGCAAGCATGTTCTTCCCATCTTTTCTGTTTCATCATCAGATGTTTCACTTCCTGGATTAGTGATTAACAGTCATTGGGCTGTTATATCTTGAGGTGAGGGCTGCTTCCAAATCTAGTTATTTTATTATTCCTTCCTTTTTTCCTATAAGTGTCTGAAATGCTGTAGTTTGTATACCCTGAACTCTCACACCACTCACACTTCATGGGATTGGGCACCTGGTTTGTAAATCGGAATAGGACTAGGCAAAGAGAGAGGCATGGATGTGCTTATCTCTGCAAAGGTCGTTATGAAAATCATTATACATCACATTAGAAATTCAGCTGTCTCAATTTTATTCAAGAAACTGTAGACACTTTAAGCTTTTTTTTTCAGTATGCATTTTAGATTTAGAGCAAGACCTTATCCAGTCTTTTAGAAGACCAATATTTGCTTCCACCTTACATCAAGTTTGCCTCTGTCTCTGATGTCAGTATATGCCAAAGCTGACTAGCATTTCTAGCTGCCAGACTGACTACCTAAAATTCTTGAAAAGCAAGTGGCAAGAGGCAATGAAGACCTGCAGTGTAAAGCTGATGCTTTAGTGTGAGTGTTTTGGTTATGCATCTGACTAGGAGTTCTTACATGGCCCTACTCCATGTAATGAAGTTTTGGGGAACACCAGAGGCTGTGTGCAGCTTAGAATGAATGCTGGCTGCTTTCTGGAGCAGTGCTTAACCATTTAACAGGTGATGAGCTCCATTTTACTCAAATTTAAATACTGTCTGGTTGCTTGTTTCTAGATCATAATGGTAAGAAATGTCATCTCTCATGCCTTTTGTAGCAGTTTTGGGCATGCACAGATGAATAAACAGGGTAAGACAACCTGGTTACTTTAACCACCTTCAGAATTAGTCTGCTGGAAAAAGGAGTTGTTGGAACTTGGTTTGAGGACCACGTTTGGGTTTAGGCAGAATAATCTAGCCTTTGCTGCCAAGGGAGCAAAGTGCCATCCTAACCATTTTTCCTGGAAACTCCTCAAACATTTAGAAATCCACAGATTTTACTTTCTCCTACTACACACTGAGAAAGTAAAAGAGCAATGAAAAGGCCATCCCTGCATTGTCTCCTACAGTCTTCAAACAACTATGTAAACACAGTAAAAGGATACCAATATTATTGTTCTGAAATCCTTGGAATATTAAGCAAAGTCTTCTTAATTTAGAAAAGAATATTTATAATTCTGTGAAGGTATACTGTGACAAATGTTTCAAAATCTGGAAACATTGGTCAGTATCCTCAGCCTGATATTAAGGCTGCTCTGCTCTATTTTCTTTAGAAAGTCATGTGATGACATGTTGTTTGCCAAATGGAGACATTGTTTTTGTATTACATTCTTGTACAGTTTTTAAGCAGCAGGCATCTCTGGATGTCAGAATGGTCTATAAGCATAAGTGTTCTTCACTAAGGGCACTGGCATTATTCCAGCCATCTGTTCTAGAATAAATTCCATCCAAAAAGCATTCCTATGCTTTTTGCTGTTTTGGTTATGATTTACTGAATATTCTCTTGAAAAGTGTACCTTTCTAAGTATTGTTCAAACAACCCAAGCTGCCATTCTTCTCAGCAAAGCTTGCTTTTATTCAAGTTTTGTGTTGGAGTAGACGTAAAACGAGGTTTAAGACTGAACTTAACTTTTACATAATCAGGAGTGTATTCTGAGTTTGTTACCAAGGAGGTAAGAGGAGGGAAAATGCAAAACAAGAAATCTAAGAGCAATTTAATAATCCCAGTTGCTTAGGACAAGCTCTTTCAAATGACAGAGCATCTTTTAAAGGATATAAACTAACATTGCACATGACATTTTGAATTCCGGTTGAGGTTCCTATCTTGACTTGATCTGCCAAGTGTTTCTTCCTGCCTGCTTGGTGGCACTAATTCAGCAATACCCTTTCAGTGTACCTTCATATGCACCTTTCAGTGCAGGTATGACTCAGAACCACCCCAGAGTGATCTTGTCTTTTCCTCAGGTCATAGCTGGGAGCCCTGGGAAGGGAGATACACAGTGCCTTTGGAGACTCTGGGTTGACATTAGTACCTGGAGTTATTGCTAGACAATCAGAAAGTCATAAAGGACAGAACAAGGATCAAGGCTATTGTGACAGTGATGGTTTAAGGACAGTGATTTAGATGGTCTGCCCATGACTACAGTTGGTCAGATTTAATGTCTATATATCAATCCTTTTTCTTCAGGTCAAAGAAGTCGTATTGAAACCGAGGTAGCAATGTGTCACAAAGAAATCTGTGCTGTAAATGTCAATTCAGCAATGCTTTCAAGGATGGTTCAATTAATCTTCCGTGCTTGCTAAAGGTGTGAGTTAGGTCTGCTTTAGAAAACTCTGAAATAGGCATGTTTTGGTTATCCTTTTCCAACTCTTTGAAGCAAAAAAAAAAAAAAAAAAACAACGAAAAACAGAGAGAGAGAGAAGAGAGAGATATTTTATGGATTGAAAGACAATTTCTGAAATGCTTGGCTGTTGGCTTACGAAAGGTTAATTGACAGCAAAATATAATTGCACAGTGAACTTACTTCAACAAAGATTTTTAAAAAGTTGCCATTTTCACATAATACAAAGTGCATACAAAAGAAAAATGCAATTGTATATGTATGTTGATCTCAGGAAGAATTCAGAATTGAAAACTATTTTCATGATGTGTCACTCCAAGGTATTAATACGATTTTTACTGTATTTTCTTTTCCAGTGAAGGTACAAAAGTCACAAAATCTCTTGTCTTCACAAGAAGAGCAAGACAACAGGCTTTTTTCTGTTCCCATTTCAGATGTTAGGTTAATTTTGTTGATCCATTTTCAGGAATAGCAGAGACAATAATATCCACTGTATGAGAATTAAAATTATCCTCACTCTTGCAGTTCTGCAGGTTGTTAGAGTGATCTGTATCCAGATAATTAATCTATAAAACTCATTCAGGAAATCTTTTTCCAAAGGAACTATTTCAAATCCAGAAACTTCAGTCTGTTGAGAAAAGCACTGCAAAATTGTCTAATTGTTATGCCACAGATTTCTTTTTATCTCAGCTCTTTCATCAGTTTGTGAGTTAGCTTTTTCTTTGTAAAGTAAAATTTTCAATCTCTTCTTGTCTTTTCTTCTTGAAGAATTATACTCATCTACTGTTTGACCTTTTGCCAAAGAGCTTTGTAGTCCATAAACCCTTTTCTCTCCTTGCTACTTTCTCCAGAGTGATAGCTCTCTGGGAAATGTATTGCTTCCTTCCCAGGCTATCAGGACTAATCCTGTCAGGGACCCCCACTCCTTACCGAGATATAGGGAAGGTGCTGCAGGCATTTAAAGGGGAATATGCCTCACCTTATTTACAGTTTCTTGGTTTGGTGTGTGGGAATGATCACTGATTTATCTCAAAGTTCTGCCTCTGGCAGTGGTTTATAACACACAGTGCCAAAAAAGACATCATACACATGGCACCTGAACAATTGGGTTATTCTTCGTGAAGTAGGATAAATTGATTCAACTTGATTGTGATTTCTTTTTATAATTATTTTTATAACTGGTGCACCTATGACTGCAGCATGTCTGAGAGCCTGTTGTCTGGCTTTCCTTTGTCTGAGGTAAAAAAGATGAGGAGCTGGTGTTATGTGGTAATACAGAGTATTGTGGAGAAAGCCAGATACACAACAAGGCATAGATTCAAACACAACCTGTCCTCCATGCAAGGTGCAGGAACTGCAGCATCCTTGATAGAGTGCTTTGCAATAATAGCTTTGGCATGAAAAACACTTTTGGCCAAATACATTGGAAAGATCTAGTATGTTGAAATAAGTAACAGTAGGGAAGTTTAAATAAAGGTTGAATCCAGACTCGTCTTCCTTTTTGTTTAAAGATACAGGGCTTTATCTATAATAAATTATCTGACCAGAAAAAGAAATGCTGTTAGCTGTGTGTATTTGAAAACATTTCATGATTTCATACAACTGCATTTAAAAAAATATCCAAAATCAGACTGATAATTTGTGAGCGTTGACTGGAGCAATCACTTATGGATTTTTCTGATTGCAAATTGAAGGTTTTATGTTTACATACAAGTCAGGTTTTGATTTTGTTGTTGGTTTTTTTTTTTTTTCTGTTATTTAGTCTTGTCATTTGGGCCTTTAGGAAATAGCATGGCATCATGTCTCCAAATGTCACAGCCAGAGGTATTTTAATTTAGTTGGCGATTTTTCTTTTGTTTTGTTTTGTTTTGTTGTGATTTTGTTTTGTTTTGTTTTTTCTAGGGGTAGGGAGAGATGGACTTAGGACTTTACTAATTAAAAGTGATTTGTATTCATTATCTGGATGAAATGCTTTCACCAGATGCCTAAGATACCTCTGAGATTCAGGCAGAAATTTGTCACATCAGCCAGGAAATCCTTATCAAAACACAGCTTGGATCTCTGGCAGCACTGAGTGTATCGTTTGATAAGTGAGTCCTATTTTCTTGTCTGCACACCAGTCCTTTGTAGCAAAGGGCATTTATTAAGGAAACAGATGGGAAAACATCAGTTATCTTTTGTGCCTTCTGTTTTCTATAAAGGCCAGCAAGACAAGGCAAGCTCAACCAAAATAATTGAAGGCTTCATAGAATAAGTCAGGTAAGTCAGGGTAGAATAGATTCACTATAGGTCTAGCAGCCCTAAATTTCCTGATTTTAAAAAAATGTTTTTCATGCAGATTGGTAAAACAGCTCAAATTTTGAAAAGCCACAGAAATTATTTTTCAAAGACATTTTGATCAATTATATTACTTTTACTAATACAAGCTGTTGCACTATGTATACATGTAATCACTATAAACCATTTCTGAACAGGGATTTTTGAAAATTGAGAGCCCCAGAGGTGCTGAACCACCAGCTGCAGTTTTTATGGACTTCTGCAGAAATAGTGAACCATTATAAAATTCTAAAATATCTTTACTCAGAATCGTAATTATTAAGAGCAGTATTTTTTGTCCTGCTTTTAAGTTTTTCATAGCCATGCAGTGGGCTGACCTTGGCCAGCTGCCGTGTGCTGACCCTGTTGTTCTCACTCCCCTTCCTCAACAGAGGCAAAGAAAATTAAATTAAAAAGCTCATGGGCCAAGATAAAGACAAGGAGATCACTCACCAATTATTGTCAAGGAGAAAACAGATGCAATTTGGGAAAAAAATTACCTAAATTTATGGCCAATTAAAGTGGATTTGGATGGTGGGAAACAAAAACTAAACACTTAACCTTCTGCCTGGCCTTTTTGCCCAGCCTGAAAAAACTATATCGAGAGTGAGCAGTACCAGTTTAATATGACTTCTGTTTTTTGTGATGATACATGCATGGGATTACAATAGTTAAATCAGATTTAGTGATGAAATGCTTCCCTAACAGTATTGCAGAGTCACACAAACTTGTGCTAGGCAATATCCCATAAAATACATTCTGGAAGGACAGCATGGGGTTCCTCAACTCTGCATAGTTTTGCCAGTGAAGGACAGAATGAGGAGCACAGTGACATGGCGGAACAGCACAAGTTAAGAAACACATTGAAAATGAAAAATATTGCATAAACATAGACCGTATTACCATAAATCTCTCTGTGTCTGAACACTATCTCAAGTACTCATGCAAAAAAAAAAAAAAGTTACTTTTTTTTCTACAGTATACTGTATTGTTTCATATTATTTTGATTCTGTTGAGATATCTGATGATGTTATCCCTCAGACAATATTAATAGCTTGCCTGTTATGATAGTCATAATATCTAGATACAAGTGGAATTGTATTTCCCATTGCCTAGATTAATGAACCAAATGGTTAAAAAACCACAGTCATAAGCATGGATTTGTAAACCCTTATTATACATGTACATAAGTCACCTCTTTTGCAAATGCTAAGTGTCTGCCTGGTTCAGTTTAAATCTGTGTTTGCTGCCTATAAATATCAGGAAAATAAGTTTGATTCCCTACCCTAGTACTTTCTGTGTCCAGATTTGTGTTGCTTTTAATCATTACCTGTTTGCCATTGATATTGCTGCTGCTTTCCAAGGCAGTGAAATTGTTGTATTATTGCTACAATAATGCAGTTTTTCTATAGACTTCTGATCCCAACTGTGTTTTCTGTTATCTCTAGTCACTTCCATTTGTGGATTCACAAGACGAAGAAAGTGCTGTAACTGTGATTTGGAGGTCTCTTATAAATAATCTTTTTTATTATAATGCTAAGAAGATATGCATTGTGTAGCATAATGGAATTTTACAGTCAAGGAATCTAGAACTCTTAGCTACCTGCATCTCAATGAAACTGTGCAAAGTCCTAGGAATCTCCGTTATTCAACCAACTTATGAGTTTGTGTTCATTCACGTTCTCTGGCCCACAGCAAATGTGTTGCTAGTTTAGGTATGAAAAGCTTCAAGTTTAAGATTAGTTGTATAGAAAGACTTAAAAGAATGGTTATCTGCAATGTCTTGTGTGCCTTGCCCCCAAATCATTATTTTAGTTATATCTGCTCTTTTCAAAGCAGAACTTGAATTTCTTTTGTTTAGAGACAACCATTCAGTAGTAACCAAAATTACTGCACTTTTCCACTAGTGCCAAATTCACATTCCATTTTATAATTTAATAAGGTGTAGCTTTTTTACTGGCCAACATTCAGTGGTTGGTGAGTGACTCATGAAGCATGTAGTGGAGTCTTCCATCTGCCATGGAGTCTTTCATCTGCCATTCTTTTCTTCCTATCCAGACTTAATAGAGTATGTATTTTCTCTTAAAAATATTGCACTTTATGCTTGCAGAAGACTTTTTCTATCTTGTGCTCCAGCTTGCACAACGTGGCACTAATCTGCCATATCTGAGAGATACTTTTTCATTTCAAAATACACTGACTGGTTTGCTCTTATTACAGTGGCAGTATTAAGAGGGCGGGTGTCCTGTAGTAGCTACCAGATGTGTTACCTCTTGGTGCTATGCTCATATGAAGGGGCTAATTAAAATAAGGAATGGTTCATATTTTGTATGCTTTTAAAGCTTCAGGAACACCATCAATTTATTGTTAATGTACCTGACAGTCTTGCATTTTTTCATGGCATACGTTATTAGAGCCAGATAATAATATAAGTAACAGATGTTTATTATAAATGGATAGATGGCTCTTCAGGTTCTTGAAAACAAAACAAAAGTGTCACCTAACAGTTGTCTTCAGTGCAAGTGGAGACTGCATACTTCACTATCAACGCCATGCTGGTGTATTCAACTGGGTGAATTTTGGTAGATCTGCACCCTACTTGTTCTTCAAGTCCTCATTTTTAAAATTAAAATAGTGGTGCTTCATGTCATTTTAAAAGAGTCTTTGGATAAAGGCACAGTTACAGAATTCCAAATTTATTTAATTACATATGTAGGAAACAACCACAGAGGATCTGGACAATTGAAGAGGAGGAATAGCTGAGTAGGATCATTGCTGCAATACCCATCCCAGTATAGACAAAAGTTACCCATCACAAAGGATTACTAAATCCAAACTTGAGGCAAATTTCTTGTAGTCTCATTTTATCCATAAATAAAATGAGTTGCTCCTCAGCTTTTCCCTCCCTCTTTGCCCCCCTGTATCTTGACGTGTAAGTAAATGGAGCCTTTTACAGTATTATTCAAAAGTTTTAAATTAGTGCTGTTCAATGTCACGGTAATGTATGTGTGCAATAAGTTGAAAATGAAAACAAATAGATAAGGACTTGTAAATAATGGAAGTGATTTCATTTTATACTCTCCTAATTCTTGGTATTTCTCATTAGCCACTAGAGAGCAGCTTTCTACAGGACCGGAGAGAGATTACGGAGAGATTCCTAAAATGTTAACGGGGAATGTCTCCAAAATGATCATGTTTAAAAGTAATTTTATAAATAAGTTCAAGCAGTGTGTTTTTAGATCATATTGGTTTTGTTCCTGACTCAATTTAGATCCTAACACTTCAGACTTCGTGTGTCTGAAGGTATAATGTTCTGTGACTTAACCATAAGTATACATACTCTCACATGTCATCAACGGACATAATTTTAATAAGGTTTGTGATTTTGAAGTCATATCATTGGAGTTTAAATTGAAAAGGGAAAAAAAAAGCAAACCCAAAAAAATAATAAAAAAAACCAACCTAACTCAAACCTATAACCTGTTTCAAATGGAACATAAAAAAGCCATATTAGATGAGAACAAAAGATCACCTAAGCACAGAAATTTGCCTCAAGCAGCAGCCAGTTGCAGTTGCCTAGTGAACAGTGCAGGACCCTGTAGAGCATGGTCATTCCTTCAATTTACCCTCTCTGCTTTTAGCAGTTGATAATAATAAGGCTTCTGAAACCGAAGGCTGTAGCAAGACTGTGATTTTTATCTGCTATCAATTGACTAATTTTCCATGAAATTATCTGATTTTTTTTCTGTCAAAAGCACAAAAGCCTGTGAAAATATATTTCCCAGATTCATTATTAATCCTACGAAAATATATTTCCTTTTTTTCTTTTTAGTTTTTCTCATTTCATTACAGCCAACTGTCTCTATGGCTAGTGCTAGAAAAAAATAATAAAACTTGCTCCTTACCTATTTACTTTATGTAATCCTTGATTTTAAAGAGTTTTTCTTTTTCCCCTTCAGCTCTCTCTTTACTGACTTCAAGAGTTCTAATTGGTTTAGTCTGTCCTCAATAGAAATCTTCCACTATTCTGATAATCCCTGTTATATTTCTTTGTGCTTTTCCAGCTTTACTGTATCTACTGTTGCAAGTGTGGTGCTCTCTTCAATAGTGCCGTTTTCTGTTTCATTGCCCACTGTTAATGATTTCTAAAATTTGGGGTTTGTTTATCATCAAGCTGACATTTTATGCTAATTTTCTGGAATAATTTTATAATTTCCTGAGTAGTGACTGTTAATTTAGAATCATCCACTGTGTATGGTAAATATTATTTCCCATGGAGGTACATAATTTTGCATTAATCAGGACTTTATTTCATCCGTCATTTTGATGCCTAGTCATTCACTGTTGTAATATCTTTTCCAACAATATTCTGGCAATTTTAATATTGTCTACCTTGCAAATTTGGATAGACATAAAGTTTCAGCACTTTCCCACATAACTTCCTATTACAACATACTTCCTTCAAGCATTCAATATTGCTAAGGAATTATGAAAGAAGTTATAGTGAGAAGGTTCAATCACTGATTCTTAAAATCTTTTAGCAAAAATAGTGTTAATTCTCCCATAACAAATTACGTTATTTTTTTTTTTCCCAATCTAACCTGAAGTCTTCTGTACAGGAAGGTAAGGAAGAAACTGGTCAAATAGCATTTGAGAAAATTTATACTCCATCACACTGATTGTTGACAAGACATTTGCTGATCTCACATCTGACTCCTGGCATACTTTACAAGAATGGAAGAGAAAGTCCAGTGTACAATAATGCTGAAAGTTAATATTTGCCTTTGAACAGCTTTCACCTTACAGATTAAACAAAACAAAATATTAAATTACTTAGCTGAGCTAGGAACTTAATAATTAGAGCAAGTCAAAGAAATCTACAGTTCTACATGGCTCCATTTTGAGATCAGGATTTAAATACTACATAGTTGTGTTACCCTGAATCTAAAAGATTTTGTCTGAATCCCATAGAGAATCTGTGGCAAACTCTGGAACAGCATAGACCCCAGTAGTCTATTGCTGGACTATCACATGTATTGATCAATTTACTAATAATTATGGTTCTTTCAGATTAAATGGGTGGATCATATTCATTCTGTCTTGCTTAGGTATCTGTACTAAGAATGGATTTGATTCCAGAGGCCTGCAGTGACACACACTTTAAATCAGTATACCTGAAATTTGGTGGACATTCAATATCTAAAATGTAGATAGAAGGTAGAGTCCTAGATTGAGGTATATTGGACCTAACCTCTGCTTTCTAAATAGAAGTTGTGACTGGGATGGGCCAGTGGCTTCTTCTCTGAGATAGTATCCTTACAAGTGGAAAATCTATTTGCTTAGCTCAAAGTGTTTTACAGCCATGTGTGGGGTAGAATCTGGTAGGCAGAGAATGAAGGGACTTGCAGTTTAGCAGCACTCCTCACAGCAGGAAAGACAGTTCCATCTAGAGGAGAACTATTCAGGAATCAATGGCTCCTACCTGAGTTTCTCACAAAGCGAGGACATGAACATCCCCAAAAATCTTACCAGTGCTGACAGCTATTGTCAGTTCTCAACAGACATCTAAGAAATCTAGGTCCACTTTGATTAGATTCCCAGAGAGCAAAGTTGTCTTTACCCTATAGACTTATTTTTCACCATAATTTACCTTTTATATTGAGATATATTACTGGAAAATTTGATTGCTCCTCTTTTTTCCTCCTATATTCTCAGATGTGCACAAGTTTTATCTATTCCTTCTTCTCTCCAGTGTAGAATTACCTGTCAATATCAAGGCATCTTGAATGGACATTGATCCCTCCCTTCCTTGGCTGAGGTAACAGAGCAGCAGGCATGAAAGAGGTTGATTCTGCTTCAGTTACTTTTTCCTGCTTAGAAAGAAGGCAGTTCTCACTAACCAAAGTTCCTTTTCCACCTAACTGCATTGTTTGCCAGGGATGGCAGTTTCCCCTATCTTAACTGTAAATGGAATTCCAATCACTATGTCATCAGGTTAGAAGCAAACCACTGGGTAAACCATCACCACAATCAAAGCAGTGCCATGCAGCACAAAGCAGGAACCAGCAGGTGCTTCATTCATTGCATAAAGGTATGCTGTTGCCTTAGCAGAGAAGCAGCAAGCACAATATTATCAGATTATCTTTTCCTTGAGTTCAAAATACTCCCTCTAGAGAGGTCACCTATACCACTAAGAAATGCTCAGGCATTTGGTGTTATGTAGATGTTATTTTTTCTTATTTTTGCATTAATAATAGGAGTTTGCTTTGGAAAGGATGCTGTAGTTACCCTCAAATAATTGAATTAAAAGCTACTGTCTTGCAGGGATTAGAAAGTTATACACATGGATAATTTAAAACATTGTCTAATACATTTGTAGGAAGAAAGGGTAATCGTTACATTTTTTACAATTTTGTGTAAGGTATCATGTGATATGATATTAAAGTGAACACTGTTAGTCTTCCCCTGCTAGTGTAATGCACATGCAATTGGTCAAAATCAATCATAAAAACTTATTTTTTTGACAGGTCATGACTAGATAAAAGTTGTTTGGGTTTTTTTTTGTAAATTCAAGGTAATTTGCTGACAAGCCAGGACATTTAAAAGGCTATATCAAAATTTTCAGGTTCAGTTTGGCTTCTGCAATTTGTTGTTTTGTTTTTTGGGTTTGTTTTTTTTGTTTGTTTGCTTGTTTGTTTTGTTTTTTGGTTTTTTGTGTGTGTGTGCGCGCTTGGGTTTTTTTGTTGTTGTTGGGTTTTGGTTTTGTTTTGTTTTGGTTTGGTTTTTTTTCGTTTTTCCTAGGCTCTGTAGAAGGCTCTGGCTCAGGCAATGTAATTTCCCTTTCATAGTCTATCACAAGGCTCATGATTATTTCTTACAACAAAATATTCAGTGCAACAAATTAGTAGATTCTGCTGTGTTGGTTAGGCTGCATTCCAATTCCTGCCTTAGTGATGCTGGCTGCCTTCAGCACTGCCAGCACAATAATTATTGCTGCGTTTTCTAGACCTCATGAAACCAGCAAGGTGATCACCCCCTTGGAACAGCTGGGGATATGAGGTATGAAAAAGTGGAAGGCAATTGCTGCAACTCTGTGCTATCTTGCCAGCAAGTGCCACTTGAATGATGACAGCTATTGGCAGGGATAGGCCTCTGCTGGAGGAGAGCTTGCAGCAGTCCCAGATTATAGCTTTTGCTGCTTCCAAGAGGAACTGCTGTGGGCACCGAATTAAAGCAAGCAAATTGGAAGATGGGGAAAACAAAGATTCGAAGGCAAATGTGGAAGGGTGGAGGATAAATTCTGACAAGGAACCAATTTTTTAGTTTTCTGTGTGATTGGCTCTCCTTATGAAGAAAAAGCCTTCCACAAGCACTGTCACATCAGCCATGCAAGTTTTTTAGGCAGTCCTCTCCAGCCTTCCTCACAATGTTGAGGTACCAACTGGTGTCAGCAAATGGACACTATTCTTCTTTCAATACAGAGAAATATAGTATTTTTATCAGTTTTTTACCATATGAAGAACAGAAAGAAAGTTTAAAAAGTCTTTTTTTAGGTATTTAACAATATTGTCATCATTGAAATACCTTCTGAGAATTTGCCACTGTGCTTGAGTACATAGTTTGGGTAAGCAAACGAGTTTAATCCAGAACACAACACTAGCCTTCAATGTAAAAAATAAACATCCAGTAAAAATCTGACTTTAGTCTCAAATAAATTGATGTAGATTATTCTCATTTAAATGTTTTTGACTGCAATAAACATTTATGCAAATGAGCAGGCAAATTATATCCATCTTCAGTATCTCTGCTTCTTTTCCAGTACCTCCCTTTCTTTTGAAAATTTAAATTTTATTCCAAATACATTTTTTTTGGACAATCTACTTGCATGGAAGTGTATATTTTTACACCATTCTCAAGTCTCACTAACACCTATTAGCTCTATACAGTATATCAAGCATTCATCATGTGTGTTTATTCGTCAGGGCTTTGTATCTATCCTTTTCCTTGTCCCTCACATTTTAATTTTTCTGTATAACAGACTGGGAGGAGAGCTTTGTGACTCACCAAGTTGGAATTTTAATATAGTTGTCCATTTTTCTGTATATGTTAGTTTTTAAGTTGATAAATCTTGGGTGCAAATTTCAGAAAGAGTGCATTAAGAGAAGGAAATATTTGTATCCATACATTAATTGACTACTAAAAAGGAATTCAGCACATCTAATTAGTACATTACTCATTACAGACTAGCTTTATATTAATTGCATTTGTCATAGGGGCTAAGGAAAAGGAATGATAAGACTGCTTCTTAATTTTATTGAAGTGTTAATGTTGGAAAAGGCTAGAGAATGAAACTATAATCGGTACTGCTTAGTTATATTACAGAGGCTGTGTTTCCAGGGGCAGGTGATAGGTTTTGTATTTTTTCAGACAGAAAGCTTAGCGTCCCACTCATTTAAACATATTGCTTCATAAAATCAGGAAAACCCACCTCTGTGTTTTCCTTGAAATATTCAATTGGGGCAGTGTCTGACTGATTCACTCTAGCTGTCCATGGGAGTTGGAATGAGCTAGAGTTTTCTTGTAATGACAATGACAGTGCTTCATATGCTGTTTTTCCCCTTATAATCATGTTCCAAAGAAGACTGAATAAAAATGATGAAATATTGAAATATGACACAAATTAGCCAGTTCCAATCAACAATTCCTGAGTTGGATTAAGTATTGAGCTAGCCCATCAGCCACTGAATTTAAAGGCGCTGGACCTGGGAATTGGGAACACTGGACATCTGGAAGATGAGATCTGAGACCTTGTGCTTCTCCCTTGGACTCTGTGTAGAGACCAGATGAAAAGTCTGACTCTAAGGTAGCCATGTTGCAGAAAAGATGCCTTGATTCCTTCCACAGTACTTGGATTTTCCTTAGGATAGGTGGCTTTATACACAGGTAATAGGCAAAGTTCAGCAGGTAGAAACTTTTCTGTGTATAACTGATGTCAATTATCTTTCTTCCATAAAGTGATCTGCATAGTTTAAGTATCAGTTTTCAGGGGATGCCAAGGCATGAAAATGTAGCAGGTGTTTCAAATATTCTGTGTAGTAATGATTACTCTGGTAGAAGCATCTTAAGAGAGAGATTTCTGTAAGGACAGTAAAGTCAGCATTCTACTTATCCAGGTTTAGTTGTGGAATGAGAGATTACAAAGGAGCCCTCTGTGCCTTACAGTTCTGACATGGACTACTTGTCATTCTCTCACCATGTCACTCTCTCTCTTGCTTTGTGGACACTCTTATATGCCTGCATACAAATAAAACCACCAGGACACAACAACTAGTGACTCTACATTGGCTATTTTCACTTGATATGAAATCACTAAATGCCTGGTTATTATTATGAGACTCAGTCCTGATGAGATAATGAGTGATCCCTGCCAACTCCACTCAAAATAATTTGGCTAATGAGGTTTCTTACAGGTGTGCCTTTCCTGCTGAGAACTAGAGACTAATTTTTTGCTGTTGTTATAGGGTAATTCTTTTTCAGGTACTAAGCCAGATTTTGTTCTGGACTGAGAATCATACGCAGAAGATAGGTTCACTACCTGATGATACCTGAGATACTTCCTTCTGTAAATTCCATGACAGCATTATCACATCTTTTCTGAGTTCACAAATGTAATATAGTATAACTTGAACCAGCATGTAGAAACTAGTTGTATATTTTTGAATGAAACCAAGACCTATTTTTTTGATAAATATCTCCATAAAGAGAAACAATTTGAAAGTATTTGATAAGGCTAATCTTTCTGAATGATCTCTGAATGCTTGATTTTGCCTTCAGGCTTTACTGCAGGCTAATTCAGACTATTCAATTATAAATTATTATTAAATCGTAATTCAAAAGCATTTTTACATTTAGAATTGGTTCAAGCTTTCTCAACAGGGTTAGTAAAATTAAATTTTGCCACTTTAAAGGAAGGTGTGGGTGCCAGTGCTTCGATGTTCTTTTTAGAAGGATGTGAACAGGGAAGAGAGAGAGAAAGATTAAGAGAGAGAGATGGAGAGAGAAGTAAGGGTTAGCCAAAAAGATGGAAAAAAACTTCTGTGTTGGCAGTGTTTAAACTAATTCCCACTGGTGGTCACTAACCCATCTGTCATTATCTCTCCTTTGGCCACAGTCACAGCTAGCCTTCTTGTTACACTCCTTTGCTGGGACTTGGCAGTTGAGCATTTTGTGTTATAACGTCGTCTTGGTTTTAAGGTAAAAAAGAACCTCATAACTTGACCTAATTTATTAGTTTGAGAGCAAACCACTTTTATGCACCTCTCCCTGGGTTTGGTGGAGTGCAAATACATCTTATTAAATAATTACACTTGTTATTACAAGTGTTCATGAATAGGAAATGAAATGCATTACAGGGATTACAACTTTTAGCACCCGTTGCTAAAGTTCATCCTGTAGCTGAACTACTAACTTCTTGATAGTCTCATGGGTAGAAGAGTTTATGCGAGATGGATTTCTTAACTTTTCTTTCAGACACACAAAAGGATGTGTTCTGACACATCTCTAATTCTTGCCACTGGTAGCCAGCCAGAAACAAGAAACTGTTGTCTTAAAGCATACACATATGCACATGCACAAAATTTCTTGTATCCTGATTTTGATATTTGTGATCTAATATGTAGCAAGACCTTTATGCTCTAACCCATCTAAGCAAGTCATTGAGATCGAGTGTGCAATTGTATTCAAAACTAAGAAACAAATAAATGAACTGAAATGCTCTGCTGGTTTCAAGAGGATTGAAATCTAATATACCTCACAAATTCTGGATTTTTGTTGTTGTTTTAAATATTAGCAAAAGTGAGTTTGGTCTTGAACAGTAAGAACTATAGCCATTTGAGGCACAATTATCTTGACAATGTCATGTAGATATGCTTCTCACAGCTATATAACAGTAAACCTACTGTAGTAAACTTGTACTTGCTATTTTTTTATTATTGCTGTGCTCAGTTATAGAAGGCAGCAGCTGAGACTAAGAGTGCTCTCGGTACCTGTGGAGAGGTTTGTTGTCCTTAGTAGGTCACAGCAGAAATCCACTTACACACAATATGATGCAGGAATGTGGTCCTACACAGGATTTTTAAAAACTATGATTACCTTCTTATCAAGTGTGGTGGAGGCCTATTCCTTCTCTCAGCAACATCAAGCGGATTAAGGATGGTGCCTTAGTACTATATATGTGATTCCTTTGAGGAACGAATGGACAAGTGGAAACTAATTCCTTCTTGATTTTAGCTTGAATTACCGGTTCTCACTCTGGTTTTGATGGTTTATATGAGATGTGCCATTGTGTCCTCAGCTCTTCACAGGACTTCATTTTAGTGTTGCCTTTTTTCTCAAAAAAAAAAATTGTTTTTCCATTTACCTTGCTGTCTTGCAGTAAAGGACTTGACTCACACGCGCATGCACACTTGCAGATGTGTTTGTGTATTTCGTATAGATTTGACTTTCAAAATATTAATCTGTTTTTCCGCAGGGTGACTGTGGAGAATTTTCTGAGTAACTGGGCCCTCTATCTCAGGATACTATCTAAAAATTTGATGAAAAATTAAATGAACCTCTCTAAGGAATGGCACAAATAAATGCATTCTGCCTCAAAATGATGGAAGTGCTCGAGGAGTGTTGGCTGGGGATATTGTAGTCATGCAGGCAGGCTTTAGCATTAGAAATCATTCATAGGCTAAAGGCCTAAAAATACCTGCATTTATTTGACTCTGTTTAATTTTCTATTCCATACAGCAAGAACTGAAAGTCATTTAAAAACTTAAAAGGTAACTGAAAAGCAGAAGTGAATTTGATGGTGTGGGCATCTGATATAACACAGTTTTACTGAGGGGACTTAATGAGTTAGTGATTAGAGCTTAATTTCTTTAGCTTGTTCTTAGCACCAGTCAATGATATAAACCACAGCTGTTTAATTCTCCTGCACTGTAATTTAAGTTATTTAAGTATTCTTCCTTTGGAGTTTGTTGAGAGCCTGTTGCCACCACTCAGCCAGTTGTGTGACCGTGCCCAAGCCCTGTGCTGAGTGCCTGCGTGCTGTATTTGCTGTCCAAGGACCTTGGCTGGCAGGGACTGTACATATCCTCTTGTGTGTGTCTGCCTATGTGAACTTTAATTTATATCAGTGCAAAATTTAGATTCTGTATCATTGTAAAGTAGTCGTGGTTGACTTTTCTCTCAAGGAGCTTTCTGAGCAAAAGCACTTAGTCATTTTCCATTTCGGAGTTTGTGTTATAAATCATCTTTTGACTGGCTTCTCCTTTGTGGTTCCTGTCTGAAATTCTAGTCCAATCATATACTTTAAGAATCATCTCCAAATGTTTTTCATTTTCCTCTGGAAATTCAATTCATAGATCCATCAAGGTCAGTAAAACTGTTAACCTATTAACAACCAGCCTCTGACAAGAATCTGGAAAATTTCTGAGCTATGCCAATTTGACAGCATATGGGTTCATTTTATTTTGTATTTATTTTTACAACAGTTAGCAAGAAAAAAATAGTGCATTAGTAAAATTATTTTTAAATAAAGTCTTCTGTAATTTTATCAGTGAATACATCAAATAATCTGCCTAAGAAGACAATGTCGTGGGTGTTTATTTTCTAACACTAGAACCTGACTGTCCATAACACTACAAGAGTGAAGTTGAATTAAAACATATTTTTCTTTTCTTACCGTACTATACTTTTTCATCCAAAGCATCCATTTTTCCTTTTTGAGCTCTTTTCCAGAATTATAGAATCACAGGATGGTTTAGGTTGGAAGGGACCTTAAAAATTATCTAGTTCCAACATCCCTGCCATGGGCAAAGCCTCATCCAGCCTGTCCTTGAACACCTCCAGAGACTGAGGAGTCCACAACATCTCTGGGCAACCTGTTCCAATGCTTTGCCACCCTCACAAGAGTTTCTTCCTAATATGTAATCTACACCTACCCTCTTTCAGTTTAGAGCCATTTCCCCTTGTCATGTCATTACATGCCCTTGTTAAAAAAGTCCCTTTCCAGGTTTCTTGTAAGCCCCCGTTTTCTACTGAGGGGCTGCTTTAAGGCCTCCCTGGAGCCTTCTATTCTCCAGTCTGAAGAGTCCCAACTCTCTCAGCCTGCCTTCACAGGAGAGGTGTTACAGTCCTGTGACCAATTTAGTGACCCTAGTGGACTTGTTCCAATCAGTTAATATCTTTCTTGTACTGAGGACCCCAGAGCTGGATGCAGCACTCCAGGTGAGGTCTCACCAGAGCAGAAGGACAGAATCCCTTCCCTTCCCCTGCAGTTCATACTGGTTTAGATGCAGCCTTTCTGGGCTGCCAGTGCACATTATCAGCTCGTGTTTTGCTTCTTGTCCACAAACAATCCAAGTCTGTCTGCTTAGGGCAGCTCTCAATCCATTCTCTGCACAGTCTGTATTTGGGCTTGGAATTGTACAAATCCAGAAGAACCTTGCTCTTGGTCTTGTTGAACTTTATGAGGTTCACACAAATGGACCTCTCAAACCTGCCAAGGTCCCTCTGGATGACATCCCTTCCTTCCAGAGTGTCAACTGCACCACACAGCTTGGTGTGATCAATGAACCCACTGAAGGTGTGCGAAACCCCACTGGCCATGTAATAACAAAAATGTTGAACATGCTGATACCAATACCAACCCCTGAGGAAGAAGAAAGAAAAATCCTTGACTTTAAAGATTAATATTTCTTGTTAGTTCTTTCCTTTCTCTCTGTAATATCCTTGAAACATCATTAAACATTTTTCGCTAGTGGGCATGACTTGAAGAAGTGCAGTTATCTAACCAAAAAATTTTGAAGTAAAGGAATAAAATGCTTTCAAAATCAGATCTATATTTTCTCTTGCTATGTAAGGAAATCCCTTATGATTCTTACATCTGTGGAAGAGGAGGAAGCTACATAATACTATTTTTAATAGTCTTTGTCACTACTTTGTCCTACTTTCCACTTTTCTCCTTTTAGAAACACAGACCACATAAGATTTTTTAAAAGCAATTCATGTAGAAAGTCTGTATTATATTTATGTTCATTTGTGGATGAGTTTTATTTTGTCTCCACACTCATCTCTTCAGGAAGTGGGAATGAAGATCTAGTTTTGTCCTGTAATTTCCATTTGATAAATCCACAAGGCACCTTGCCATGTTAGTGTGATCTTCTAAGGAAGATTGCATTTCCACAGCATTTTATCTGTGCATACCCAACCAGAATGCTGCCATTTCACATAGCCAGCAGTCCCCACATACAGTTGATTCCTTGAAGTGATGTGAGAAAATCTAATAGCAAGTCTGCCTATGGAAAATGAGTGGTAGATATACATGGACAGAAGTGGTGCAGACTTGTCTTTTTTCTTCTGTATTTACTCCCTGCCTTGCATACCCTGCTTTCTGGTGTTTGCTCACCCCAAGTTCAATATGACCACAAAATCAGAGAGTGGTTGCTTGGTACTGAAGGAGTTGCTTGTAATGGGAAAAAAACAAAGAGTACATTGGTATGTGAAAAGGAAAGATTCTCACAGAATAGCCATTTATCTAATGCAGTCCCATAAACAAGTTTTGGTGGAACTGCATCTTTCATCAAGACAAACAAAACAATATTGATGCATGATAGCACACTTTCTTTTTAGACTAAAAGTCATGTCAGGGATATGAGGTTTTCTACTTTTTATACAATTAACTAGCATGCTGCAATTTTCCTCTATAATTGGCATACTTAACTGGATGATCTCCTGCTGTTTGAATTATTTGCATCTTCACATGTATCATTTTTTGCTTGCTGAATCTCTACTGTTACTAAACTAGAAGTGAGTACAGTCTAGACTCTTTGCTACTGCTTTGTTGTTCTCATTTACTCTGTTTATCAGATGAAAACAAGAGCTCTGTGCTCAGAGGGAACATTTTCCCTTTGTTACCTGTTTAACAGCACTTAGGTGTAACAGGTCTTTTGCTGATACACCTAATAGACTTCACACTGACCTGAACAATAGTGCTTCATACCACATGTTGGCCTTTTTAAAAAATGTAAATTACTGTGTCTGTATTCAAGGTAATATTTCTTAATGACAAACTTAGAAGCACAGGCAATCTGAGCTTTCATGAAGTTCCTAATACAGCTTGATCTTCCTTTTATTTCCTCATCCCATTGTCGCCATTAGACATGTCTTGGGATTCTGGGAATCCTTCTGTGACTTTCCTCTGCTAGGGAGAGTTGTAGGATAGCACAAATCAGTTCAGAAAGATTTTGGATAATGTAAGAACAGAATGTCTTTCAATAAATATGTAAAATTAAATGGTAGTCAAACTACTAAGACTGGTTATAAGAAGGATGCATTGTGTGAAAGCGGTCTTTGCTGAAAAGAGAAATTCAATGTTTGGCATGAAACCTGAACACTCAAATTTGAAATTATATGGCTGACAAACTTTCCAAGGATTATTTTGGAAATCTCCATCTCAAAGTTCGACAAGTGTCAGTATATAGTATATAATTAACAGCCTTTTTACATTTACAATGCTGATGTAAATGTGGGCTGTCTTTTAATGAAAAGTTTTCTTACTTAATTTCAAAAAGAAAGTGTTGATGTGATAGTGGACTGTGGCATGAAAACTGAAAAAAATCTCCCATAGCTGTATCGTACAAGAGCAGTCGTTAATTACTCGTTTAGTACTTGATCTCAGGTGTTATTTTTTAAATGAGCAGAGTGATTGGCACATAAACCTAATTCAATTCATCCACAGCATAACATAAACTCAGTAGTCAACTGTTATTTAATGAAGCTACCAAGAAACAACAACCCACTCTTTTTTTCCCTTCCTCTCTTTTTCTCTTTCTCTTTCTCTCTTTCTCTTTCTCTTTCTCTTTCTCTTTCTCTTTCTCTTTCTCTTTCTCTTTCTCTTTCTCTTTCTCTTTCTCTCTTTTTTTGTGCTGTTTGTATTGCTGTTAATTATTAGTAATAAATTTTTTGTTTTATTTTCATTATTCACATTTTTATGAAGTTCATCAATACACCATTCCAGTTAGTGAAATTGTTGGAATGCTGTCAAAGAAACTCCTTGATCTTTCGGTCTAAATTAATTTCACCATTCTATTGCCTTCTAATATTAACATAAATATTATTTTTGTCAAAACATGTCATTTTGTCTATGGGTTGGGCTACAGATCTGTATTTTTACATAATGTCAAAACACCAGTTAAGGGACACCTGCTATTGGAATTATGAAATTATTTCTACTGATACTGTTAGGCATTTTTTTTCTAATATCTGATCTATCTGTTTGGAATGGTGTTGCTCATAAACAGTAATCATCATCCTGGAATTGTTCTTCGATTGATTTTTTAAATTATTTATCTAGTCTTGGGGGAGTTTATACTTCCACTCATGTTTGTGACAGTGGAAGAAGGTAAATTAGAGTCATTATCAGTGGAACCAGGTCAAAAAGTTGTATGTATTTGGTTACAGGTAAAAGCCCAGTGACAGAACATCTGGGATAGAGAGAAGAGATAAAAATCTAATGTGGGGAAATTGTGGAAGAGACAAGACGAGGCTAAAGGATGGTGTTGTGAATGGAAACAATGTAGCTGATAAGAAGTCATAAACCTATCACATATTCTCAGCACTGATACCCTAAAACCTTATAGCATTTGCTAGTGCATATAGCAAAGTGTGTTTCTCCTCCTGCAAATGTACCCTTCTAGTTTTGTATCTTGTTAGAATATAATTCAGTAACCAGTGAGAAGTACAGGTCATTAAAACAAGAAGTTCAAACATTAAAAATTCATTTTATGGTTTACAGGAATTTTTTTTTTACTGAGAGCATTTGTCTTGGATATGGGAAGGGGAAATATCTTCATATATGTTTTCTGGTTTGTTCTAATCTATTTATGCTTTTGCTTTTTAATCATAGGTTTCTGTGCTCGAGAGGCAGATATTTGACTTCCTTGGTTATCAGTGGGCACCCATCCTCGCAAATTTTATACACATTATTATAGTCATACTTGGCTTATTTGGAACCATCCAGTATAGACCTCGTTACATAACAGGAGTGAGTATTTAATTTCATTTACTTGCTTTGATGTGCATGTGAAAAAAACCAAACTGAAAAGGCCTCCTAACTGCATCACTCATAAAACAAATAGAAATCTTATCTTGGTTTAATTTTCTTCTGTAACATTTTACATTTACTTACTGTGCTTTTGGGACACCTGCAATAATCAACTGGTAACATTCTCCAAAAGTTAAAAGTCAATATGATCATTAGCTGCACAACAATGTGAACTTTCAAGTGGAGTCAGCTTTAGGAATTACAATGTCTTCAGTATTAGGGGAATTTAGAGCTGGTCTAAATGTTAGCCATAACTTTCCTAGGTACATTGGACCTCCCCAACAGAGGCATGATTCATTATAGTTGCTCATTTTTGTTATTAACTACTGTTGCTAGAGTGCTTATCTGTTATGTGCATGCCTCCTAGAATTTATAATCCAACCTGAAAATGAGGTATGATGATATGGTAAGAAATAATGGACTGAGGGCTCCAGTATGAAAATAAGGATTTAGACCTTAATTAATATTTTCAGTCTATTTCTTTCCTTATTCAGCTACCCCTTATAAAGAGACTTAGTATGCCTGTACTCTCTGGTAAAATGCAGTATAATTAAATCCTTATTTCTTACTCTGGGTTTGTGGGGTTTTTGCCATTTGTTCTTCTACAAAAAAAGAATAACAGCAACTCTGAAAGCCATCAATCAGAATACCCTTTGTTAGATTTTCATAACAATATTACTGCCAAAATTGACTATTAATTCACGTAAAGCTTGTATACGTTTCAGAGGCCGGAGTTTAAAAATTTGCCCATATCCAACCATATTTTCATGTCAGAAGAAAACAAGGGAATCTTAAAATGATAGAATGGTTTCCATTGGAATCAAGCTTAAAGATCATCTTATTCCAGCCTGGCAGGGGCACCTTTCAGTAGACCAGATTTCTTTAAACTCCATTCCAACCTGGTCTTGAACCCTTCTGGGGATGAGGCATACACAACTTCTCTGGACAATGTGTTTTAGTGTCTCACCAGCCTCACCGTGAAGATTTCCTAATATCTGATCTAAATCTACTTCTGCAGAGTCTCTTTCTTAACTGTTCCCTCATATACTAGCAATCAGTCAGAATACAGAAAGATTTTTCTTTTAACCTTTATGCTACCATCCATATTGCAAAACTGTGACACCAGGAGAAATACATTAACATTTTTGTCTGTGTCTGTGATCTCCTATAAACAGAAAATTTTTATCCACATGTGCAATGCCTTTATGCATGCAAACAATTTAATACATTCCAAAAAATTTACTATCAACATTGAAAAGTATGTTGAAAGTCTTAAATATTTTGTTTTCCTTCAAGTTACCATACCGGGAGTCATGTGAACTGGAGTTTCCTTTAATTTCTGGTACTTGGACCAGTACCAAAGACCTGGAAATAAAAATGCGAAATTCGAGCACTCGTTAAAGAAAAAAGGTTAAATGTTCCATCCCAAGACTATTCTATGGCATAAAATGAAGCATGAGCAGAAAATGTATAGATGAGCTAAACAAAAAGTTAGATTTAAATGGTCTGCTACTATAAGTGCATTGTGAATGGAGAAGAACACCAGTTTTGTAAATTGAGTGCATTCACTTGAGTTTCTGAATGATATGGCTTGTGCAACACTGTTCTAACTAATCTTCACATGGATCTTTCTTAGAGCTCACCCCAACTGTGTAGCCCATCTGGCTTTGTGAGTTTGCCTCTCTGCATCATCTCATTGATTTGGATAGAATCTAAGATTGAACTGCCTTGCACAGAGTTTGTAAAAGACACCTGAATGTGCCAGTTATCACAGACTGTTTGAATAAGAAGACAGTGATAACAATTTCATCCTTTATTTAGTTGGATCAACAGAGGAGCTCTGTGGCCCTCAGGATGAGCATGGCATGGACCTGTCAGAGCAGGGCCAGAGGAGGGCCATGAAAACAGTCAATGGGATAGAACATCTATCCTCTGTGGACAGGCTGAGAGAGTTGGAATTGTTCAATCTAAAAAGAGAAAGATAGAGAAGGTCTTTTTGCCAGGGCCTGTAGTGACAGAAAAAGGAACAATAGGTTTAAACTGAAAGAAGGCAGGGTTAGTTTTAACATAAGGAAGAAAATGTTTAAAATGAGGATGGGAAGACATTGAAATAGATCAGCCAGAGAATTTGTGTATGCCCCATCCTTGGAAGTGTTCAAGGCCATGCTGGATAAGATTTTGAAAAACCTAATCTAGAGAAAAACACCCATGCCCATGGCAGGGGACTAAAGGATTTGTAAAGGTCCCTTCTAAACTTATACCTGGTCACATTAAGTCTGGGAGAAAAGGATAGATTATTAGGAGTACATTACTTAACCTGTAAGTGCTGATATGCCTGTAAAGAAAAAAAAAAAAAAAAAACCACAAAGAGAAAGAGGCGATTACCTTATGTCTGAGCTTGTTGCAGCATCATCAGTCTGCCAAACCATTAGGCCCCAGAGAGTACAGTTGAGTTAATCTATGTCTTATTAAAGAGTAGATATGGTCAATCACTCAACACACCTAGTGGGATCTACTTAATATCTTACATGACAAGTAGCCCTGACTCTACCAATTCAGGTTTGGAGTATTTATGTTGTAGATTGAAATGTTTTGTCTTCCTTTTTGAAAACATGTTTAAAGTGGTAAGTAAAAATGGGCATCAGTTCATCTACCATACGTACATATGAGAATACCAGCCAACAATTGTAACCATGCCATGGGAAATTATAAAGCCTCTGTACTACCTTTCTGGATTTTAAAGACAGTATCCATATGGTAAATGATTTGGTCAGGATTTTTGGTGAGAAAACATTTCAGAAGACTGTTTTGCTAAATCTTGTTAAGAGAACCAATTGTCAGATAAAACAGTTATTTATAATAAAAGGATTCTTATGCTTAATATTTTTAATAAGTGAGTTCTGGCATTAATATACCTTATTAACATTTATCTTCCATTTACCTTTGATTTATCTTCCAGATAATGGCTTTATTTATAATAAGAAAGTGTGTCTACTCAAGCTCAGTACAGAAATTGTTAAATATATTTTCACAGAATTACAGAATGGGTAAGGTTAGAAGGGACCAGAATGGATCACCTGGTCTAACTCCCCTGCTCAATCAAGGTCATTCTAGAACACATAGCACAGGATTGCATCCAGATAGTTCTTGAGTATCTCCAGTGAGGGAGACTCCGCAACATCTCTGGGCAACTTCTAGTGCTCATTCACCTGCAGAGTAAACAAGTTTTTCCTCTTGTTTTACTTTTGCTTTCTTTTAGGTGTTAAGGAAAAAAATATAAACCTGTTAAATAAAAAGGATGAGTAAATTAAATAGAATGGTCATTGTGCATCCTTGTGAGCCTGCAAGACACAAAATTGTGAAGTTTGTGAAGTCAGACTCCTACCTGAATCTGCTCTCTGTAAAAGGTTTTCTTAGGAAGTACTTTTCCATTCTGAGACAAACCATTCAGTGCTTCAGCTTAATTGTCCTTACGTGATGATTTACTGTGTTGCAACTGAAATGCAGACATTTATTTATAGAAGGAGGCACACAGGCACAGAAATTACTTCTCTGCTCAACACAACTTTTCAGAGCAAATGATAATTTGGGAACATAAGCAATAATTTTATGCATAATCATTTTGAGCTAATGCCCAATAATATTATAAGTACAATTAAGTAAATGACCTTGAACATTTTAGTTGTAGCTCTGTCTGGTGGCAGTCACAGGAGTCTGTGAATCAAGTTACTGATTCTATTTCAAACTGTGCCATTGGAAAGACAATTTGTTTGTTCAAATTTGTTCAAGCACACATAATAATATTCTTCAGTTTCTTCCTTGATTCAGTAGTTTGTCACGGATAATAATGAATGGGAATGGTTTTTTCTGCAGTTCATAGAATCATAGAACCATAGAATGTGCTGAGTTGTAAGGAACTCATCCAGATCATTCAGTTCAATTTCTGGCCCTGCACAAGACACACACTTGGTGCCTGAGAGCTTTGTCCAAACACTTCCTGAACTCTGTCAGGCTTGGTGCTGTGACCACTTCCCTGAGGAGCCTGTTCCAGTGCTCAACCACTCCCAGGGTGAAAAACCTTTTTCTGATATCCAGCCTAAACTTCCTCTGTCTCAGAATTATGCCATTTCCTCAAGTCCTGTCACTGGTCACCAGAGAGAAGAGATCAGTGCCTATCCCTCCTCTTCCCCTTGTGAGGATGTTAAAGACCAAAATAATGTCTCTCCTCAGTTTCCTCTTTTCTAGGGCTGAACAAACAAAGTGACTTCAGCCCCTCTTCATAAGAGGCTCCAGACCCTTCCTCATCCTCGTGTCACTCCTTTGGATTTACTTTAACAGCTTAATATCTCTTATGTTGTGGTGCCCAAAACTGCACGCAGGGTTCAAGCTGAGGCCACCCCAGTGTAGAGCAGAGTGGGACAAAGCCCTCCCTTGCCCAACTGCAATGCTGTTTCTGATTTACCCCAGGACAAGGTTGGCCCTCCTGGCTGCCAGGGCACTGCTGACTCAAGTTCAACTTGCCACTGACCAGTACTCCCAGGTCCCTTTCCATGGGGCTGCTCTCCAGCCTCTCATTCCCCAGTCTGTACACATGGCCAGGGCTGCTCCATCCCAAGTGCAGAATCTGGCACTTGCCCTTGTTAAACTTCATATGGCTGGGAATTTCTCATCTCTCTAATTTGTGAATGTCTCTCTACAAGGCCTCTCTGCCCTGAGGGAGTTGACAGCTCCTCCAACTTGGCGTCCTTGACAAACTTACTTAATATTCTTTTGAGTCCTGCATCCAAATCACAGATGAAGATATTGACGAGCAGAGGGCTGAGGATGGAGCCCTATGATTTTACCAGACACTGAAGTGAGACTGACAGACATGTAGTTTCCAGGGTCCTCTTTGTCCTTTTGAAAACAGGGACAATGTTAGCTAGCTTCCAGTCAACTGGAAGTCAATGTCTCTGGATTCCCAAGACCACTCAAAAATCACCCAGAAAGGCTTTGCAGTGTCATCAGCTGGCTCTTTGAGGAATCTGGATGAATCCTGTCAGGCCCCATAGATTTGTAGGGATCCAGCTGTAGCAGCAGATCCCAAAAAAGTTCAGGATCCACTGGGACCTGATCATTCTCTCAGTCATGGTCCTCTAGCTCAGGGCACTGAGACCATCTTAGTCCATCCTCCATGTTGAAGGCAGGGGGAATGAATGCATTAAACACCCTGGTCTTGTCTCTGTCCTTTGTTTATGTGTTCATAGCTATATATTCATTTCTGTATTTCAATGTATTTAGTTAATGAATTAAATATTTCTAATGCTCACTGGATTTCTGGTAATTTTCTTTGTAATTTGAGTAACAAAACAGTTAGTTATTATATCTACTATATTTCAGAGAAGACCAGCTCCTTAGATTTGTATTTTTTGGCACTGTTGGGCTTAAAAAAGCAGAATTTATTTCCTGCAACTATCACTAATACAAGCAACAGAATGATTAAATTTTAGCATATTCTGTCACTCTATTTGCTAAAATCTTTGCTGAATGTGAGCTAGAAAGCAAGCTGAACAAAACTGAAGTAAATCCACTTAAAACTGAAAATGGTACTTGTATGAAATATTTTTCATTATCCATGCTGTTCTCAGTGTAAAAATTTCCAGGATTTATTTGTTTCACTCAGGTTGAAAATAATGCGATGAAAGGTGGTTTATATTTTATTACTTACAAGCCAGATCAACCAGGAAGTGTGTGACCACAGTTATATTTCCATGTTAACAGGAAAATCTGTGTCAGTGAAAACTTAAGTAATTACTAAAATGTCAGGAGTAATCCAAATATACACCTACCCACTGGAAAAATTAAAACAAAACAAACAAGAGAGATATCTCAGGGATAAGCAATGAAAGATAATGTTCACAGGATAGCAATTTCCTCTGATTTAGTAGAATTCCAGGAATTAAACTTCACATGTGCCTTAAACAGAGAGGACAGAACAACTATTTTATTTGAGAACTGCATGTATATTAAGATGTTCTTACACTCAGGAAGGAAAAGTAGAGGTCATCATCCATTAGTTTCAAGTTGCTGTATCATAAGCACACTACCATTACATTCTCAATCAGAAAAATCAAAAAGATTCAGAAAATGCAAACAATGCAAGATCAAGGAGGTGATAGCAAGCTCCAAAGTGGCCTTTATGGAAAGCTCTGCCTACATCTAAATAGAGCTAATGCTCAAGTGAAATTTTAACAAAATAGTTCCTCAATGCTTGCTCGTTTTATTCTTGTGGCTGTTGATTAAAAATTAGTTATGTAAATTGTTTTCCTTCAGCTGAAAGAAAATCAGATGATTTTTTAAAAACAGAATTATATCAAGTCATCAACTAACAGTGACTAAAATATTAATGGTCACTGGTACTCAGGAAGTATAAAGAAAAAAATATTTTTGCTAACCCTTATCTTGGTGAAAAACGAATGAATGATAGAATCCTTAAGATTGGAAACAATCTCTGTTATCATTGAGTCCAACCATTAACCTAACATGGCCAGACCCACCACTGAATCATCTCCTATTTGCATTTTCTTTAAACACTTCCAGGGGTGAGGGAATAGAATATTGCTTTAGGATCCCTATAAACTCCCAAATTAAAGAGGAGACAAAGCAAGGGCGAAACAGCACACTCATATAGCTAGTTAGTAGAGATAGTTAACTATAATAAACATTTCTGAGAAAGGTTGTGTCTGATGAAATAATCGAAAAAATAAAATTGCTAAAACTATTGCAGCATATTACATTGAAGTAAATAAAAGCTTTGAAGTGCAAAATGTGTTACCAAGATGAGGACAAAAAAAGAGTACAAACTAAAACTAGTAAACTTAAAAGAGCAGTAGTAAAACTTGCAGAAACTTGTTTGGGACACTGGTAAAATTCCATAACATGAATTAAGACTCTTACAATCTGGAGAATCCACCTCAGCCCTGAATTAGCTTTGTTTCGTTCATGGTTTAATTTTTGTTATGCCTGATAAATTGATGCTGAGGAAGCACTTGTGTTTTATGGTGTACTAGTTTCTGCATAGGGGCATTTTCTTGAAATGCTTTCCATGCCACAAATAGCAACATGAATTCTCCTTAGCATTTTTTATTATAAGTATTCAATACTTTCAATTCATTCAATTTCACTCCAGACTTTAATATTTTAATTGAGGAATGCTTGCTGTTTGTCAAAGCTCTTCTTCTTAAAAAGTATCCTTTATTCTGGTCACATTTTCAGTACTCCTTTCTCAGGTCTTGTCAGTGTTTTCTGAAATATTTCCATGTTCAGAAATATCTGGAACAAGAGCACATTATTGCAACTTTTTTATCTTAAAAATTCTCATAAAAGATTAGTGACACAATTTGGATGCCAAGGAAGAGTAGAGTTTGGGATTCTTTTTATAGCCTGTCATTTTGCTACCTCCATACAAATGACCTCTGTAATGTGGCTAACTGTTACTTTATTGGAGGGTTTTGCTCACTTCTGGGAGATGCTGTGAAAAATCAGTAGGGATGTGAGTAGAAGACTGCCCTTTGGACTTTGAACAACATATGCTGAAAGGGATTTTGATTCACAGGGAGGTAGTGCTGTTTAATAGAGTGCTTTTGCTGCTGTTGTGTTAAAAGACTAAATTTTAGTATGTTCTGGATTCAAATGTACTTTAATTTATATTTAAAAGGACGGACTCAGCAGTTTACTTTTGTAACTGAATCTCGCCTGCTTTAGGTTAGGGATGGGAATGTGAAGGGAGTAGAATTTTGTGAATAGCTGGCTGGTCAGTGTCATAGCACCTATCCAAATTTTGAGTCTACTGGCTAACATGCATACAGAACTTGATCAAGCAAAAGCTTAAGTATTCCAGTTTTCAAAAAGTAATTTTTTCTGTATGTTTATCAGTTAGTTTATTGGCGGAGTATTAAATACAAGTTTAAAACAAATGGCCTTGTTTTTTATCTGATAATCAGTCTTGAAAGTTGGTCTAAGATTTGATGAACCAGGGCTTTTGACCTCTCCTTTTAGATTTATTTTGATAACTTGCAAGACATGTCAATGGATTTCAAATTCTCAAACCCTGGGCATTCAGCTAAGTCTTGAATAAATATGCTCAAGAATCACTTCCAATATAATATTATACAGAGTGCATCTGTCTTGACTGTATGGAAGTAGATGAAAGAAGATAGTCTACAGTAAATTTCTCTGCATTTTCTGTCCTTTTTTGGCTCTTGATTTTAAACTTTTCGTATTATTTAGGATAGAGTATTTTTTCCCCTATAATTGTCTGCATGAAGTTTGACTTCTTTTGTCTGCTTTCTTCATTGTGACTTTTTTACATGTGAGGCATTGAGAGTACAAATAATTAATCTAAAAGAAATTATGTAAAGGATGGCTCTTCTTTAAAAAGTGTAAAATATTCTTTTAAGATTAAAGAGTACTCAGACAGTTAATCTGCCAGCCCTAGGAAAGCACAATGGAAAAAAAAAAAAAAAAACAAAACGAAAAAACAAAACACAAAACCTCTGCTGGTCATACAACTAGTCAAGACATAAAAAAGAAGGGATTCCAGATAAGAACCCCTTAGTCTCTGATTCCTCTAAATTTTGTGTAGGACATTGCTTTCTCTGAAGTTCTCTGCTATTAGAAAACAAAGTTCTAAAGAGCAAAAGAGAACTGCCAGAATCCAAGAGGCTTTTTAAAAAGCAAATATTTTAAAAATACAATGTACTCTTCTCACTTATTTGAGCATGAAATCTATTAGGCTCTTAAAGCCACTGATTCCTGAAAATTAATTTGATATCTTTTCAGAAAAATTATTAAAGACACTCTGGACAAGACTTCAGTACAGAATTTACTTGAACAGTTCTGCATGGAGTTTTCTTTTCTTGCAGACTGAGATGGATTTTCAATAATTTAAGAGTGTTTTTTAAATTTCCCATTATAAAAAAGTCCTTTTACAGATACTTAGCTAATACTGCTTTTTTAGTGATTAAAATGTTGATTATTAGAAGATGAAAGATTATAATTTGCATCATGTGTTACCAAAGTGCAGCTTTGGTTCCCAGGAAATTTTATGTAGAACCTGTTCAGTGCAGGAAAATTACTGATACTTTTAATTTAAATCCACACTTATTAGTCTCATGACAGACTTGACTGGTGTAGAATTCAGCTATATTCATCCTTTCCTAAAGCTTTTATCCCTTTTCAATGAACTGTATTCACATTTAAAACATAGCCATTCAAAATGGTTCTCTCTCTCCCATTCCACAGAAAAGGAAGATGGTTTTCCAGGGAGTTGCCACTGACGAGTAAAGTTCCATGTAGAACTGAAAATAATATATAATGAATACTGTATTTTATTTGCATTCAAACCAGAGCGCTCACAATGGAAGATTAAAAATATTAAGTTCTTCTGCATTTCTTTAGAATAAATTCTCTGTTTTGTCACTGTAATAATGAACGGATTTTTTCCTACAGTGGGGTCTGTGTTTCATTTTTTAAATTGTTTTATTCTCTTTAGAAGAACTAGCAACCCTTTCTGTTAAAATAATGTCTAATTGGCATTTTGTTGTTGAAATACTATAAAGAGCATGGAGAATGAATGACTTAGCTGATGAAGTCTTTAAACAGATATAGAGAGGAAGAGATTAGAGATGAAATCTGTGGGGTTTGCTACCTCTACCTAAACTGCAGTGGAAAGCGTTAAAATTCTCTTGGGCATCCAATAGCCCTGGGCAGCTAGACATAACAAAAATTCAAGCAAGGATAAGGTAATGTTTTCACTGCTCTGAGATGACCTCTGTAGTTCAGTACTGAATATTTATCTTATCTAGTGTAATCAGGTTTCCTTGTATTTCCCAGATTTATGCCTGTATTTGTTTCTGTGGATTTTCACATTATTTGTTTAGCATTTTTTTCCAGCTGGTGTATATCAATTATGCTGACATTTGCTTGTCTAAAAGGTTATAGCTCTATCTTTTAATCTTTTATTTTTTTATAGCATGCATTCATGGAGATATCTGTCCACTTCAGAGCTTTTAATGTCTCTGTCCTTGTGTCACGCTACTGGAGTAGGGAAGTATTCCCCCACTCTGCTTTAAAGCATGGGAGATGAAACACTGAAAGTCTGAGATATTTTCTCATTATCAGATGAAAAGCTGTGATAGATAATCATGTGAATCCATTTTTCTCAAGTTACAAGCCAGTGTTTTACTCAGTGCATCCAGCCACAAACTGTCTATAAAGTCTAGGAATAAAGACTGGAATCACAGCTACCTAACAGTGTGGAATACTTCTGCGAAAAAAAAAATAGATAAAACAATCTTTGGATAATATCTCTCTGTCCCAGCTGTCAGCTATGTCCCATACAGCCACGCCCCTCTGCTGGGATGGGGAAGAGAATTGAAAGGGTAAAAGTGAGCAAACTTATGGGTTGTGATGAAGACAGTTTAAGAGATTAAACAAAATCTGCAGGTGCAAGCAAACCAAAGCAACAAACTGATTTGCTGCTGTCCTACTGGACAGGCAGGAGCTCAGCCATTCCCAGGAAAGCAAGTCTCCATCATGCCTAACCATTATTTGGGAAGACAAATGCCATCAGTACAAACATCCCCCTCTTCCTCTCTCTTCCCCCCACTTTATACACTGAGCATGATGTCATATGGCGTGGGATGTTCCCGGGGTCAGTTGGCTGGTTCCCTGCTGGTGGAGCGGGGTGCGAGGCAGGAAAGGCCTCGGTGGGCTGCAAGCACTGCTCAGCAGTAACAAAAGCATCTGTGTTATAAACACTGTTTTCAGCACCAACCCAAAACATAGCTTCATACCAGCTACTCTGAAGGAAGCTATCCCAGACAAAGTTGGTACATTCTTTCAGCAAGGGAAAAGTTGCTGATGCCTGAACCTGGCTTTGTGGTAACTCTTGTCGGACTCGGTGGCTGTTGCAATGCCTACTGGCATCCTTTGTTGTGCTCCTTCCAAGAGATTAATATATTTCAATTTACAGCTTATAGCACAGTGAAATATACATTAGAAAAGAACAGGAAACATTGCCTTTAGTCCAAACTACCTGCTCAAATCACATTCCTCTGCTATGCTGCCTCTCCTTTGCAACTGGCTCCTGGCTCTGGGCTTGTTGTGGAATACCATCACAGAGAAAGTCTCCTGCTGCTCTTTGTTTTCTAGCTCCTTTTGTACTTCTATGTCTCCCTCTAATCTCTTCACCTTGATTCAGTTGCTAATCTCTACATGTATATTTGAAATGGTATTGTACTGCATGTAGCTAAAATTAAGTTTTGGCTTTAAATTAAATGAAGTCTGAGCAGAACTGCTTACCAGTACTGTACTGAAACCATGTTCTTCTGACCAACTGATTAGGATTTATGCAATTTTAGTAATTTGAATGAAGATGACTTTAGTCATAGTTGTCTTATATCTCTGCACAAGATGACTTGAAAGTACCTGGAGTCCACCCTCATATTTTTTTCAAGAGGTTTCTTTTCTAGAAAATGTGCCTGATTCTTTTTTGTGAGCTTCATTGTCACCCTGAGGTCATGCTACAAGAAAGGTGCATTAAGAATCACACAAAGCTATACTACCCTATTCATTTACAAATCCCCATCTCCAATTTTGAGAGAAGATAGAGATGCTTTTCTTCAGTTATATTCCAAATGTGGCCTTTCTTTTCCCCCCTCATCTGAACAAGAACCTGCATAAAAATAATTTGTAAATCATGTCACAGATCTCCATTTCTGAACTTCAGAAATGTTTTTCTCTTCCCATCTCTACTTACCTTTTAAATTTTTTGATGTTTTCATTATGGTTTTCAGCTCCCAAAACTCCACAAGAAACAGGGCATTCTTTCAGGTTTTGCCTGTTGCTGTGAGAACGTTACCAATGGAGATACATTTGTCTGAATGACACTGAAAGACGGGATAAAAAATGAGTAGAGTTGTAAAATGCACTATTAAACATATTCCAAAATTTCCAATGCTCCCTACTTCTATAATTTAGCTGTCAAGGACACTATTTATTTACATTTTGTTTTATGGGTTCTTATGTATGTTAGGCATAGATGTTAATGCTACATACATTCATGTTAGATCATAGTGAAGCAGCATTTTACATGCTATGAACTCAGCAGGCAAGATTTGAATTATGAATGCCTCTATGGACAGAATTTAGCATATCAATATATATTTTACTTCTAAACAAGTCTAGTAAAGTAACATTTTAGTTCGACAATTAAATGGCATGATTCCCCCTATACCAGTTTGAGCTACCAATAGTGCTGCTGCTCAATTTGGTTCCTAGCTGTAATTTCTTAACTATTTCCAATCATCCTGTTTGTTAGATTTCTATTTCTTTATTTATTATATTAAGCTCTGCAGCTTTTTTCATTTATTTCAATATCAATTTTGGGTGAATGAGACATAAATAATTTTTGTTTCATGCTGTTTTTATCAGCTAGTAGGCCAGTTAAATATTCTGTGCTGATTGTACTCTGAAACTCTTCATTTATGGCTCACAAAATGAAACATTTAGCTGGTGGGTTTACTGTCCAACTGGAAAAATGCAGAACTCATTAGAAATACCTACAGAATTTTTCATGTTTATTAAATCACCATCTTTTGGAAGAACATATATGTTGTACCCCGGATAAAAATTTTGTTAAAGGATAGCATTATGTAAGCAATGCATAAATATGCAAAATCATAGTGGCCATGTGTCCTTTGTTAAATAGTTTGAATAGGTGATAAATTTGAAAACAAAATAATAAATTTTAATTTGGCGTCATTTATTTTATCAGCTCACTGTTAATAATTTTGGCTTTTTTAGTCTAGATCTAAAGTAATTTTCAAATGTTTCTGTTGTGAGTAAAAAGCAAAAAGTTATTAATAGCCTATGGCACTGAACACTCTACATATTTAATTTTGCATCTGCCTGAAGAGCAAATTCCTATTTGAAATATAATGTTGAAACAGGCCTGTCACTGATTTTGTGAGTTTTGTTTTACCTAGCTACTACTTCTACTGTATGTGAAACAACAAGCACTCTTCTGTCTTTAGTCTTGTTGAAATACCTATTCATAGATTTGAAAGGTTTTTAGTGACATAAAGAATACAAAGTTTTTGGGTCCTACACCTCTTAGTTTTCTAGTTAAGCCAATTTATTTATTTCATATTGATGCTCTGAATTCTGTAACAGATTCAATGAGATTCTATTTCTGTATTGAGACTTACCCTTGTAATAAATTTAATTACTACCAATATTAGTGGGTTTGTCTGCATGTCTTAGGGTGATTGACAGTGCTTTTCCCCTCATAAAGATGTCATTGTTAAATTCACATAGGTATAGACACAGTGTGAATAAACAGCCTTTTGTCATATGTGTCTGTTTCTATAATACATTGCTGTTTCTGTGTGAGAAGTCTCTTTGATGAATTTATTGACACTGCCTTTTTACCATTTGATATTTGAGTTCTAGGATAACAGATTCTAAAAATGGCCAGTTTTATTTATGGTCACAAAAGTTTTGAAAACAGGCACTGACCATGGAATGAGGTAAAAAGGTTTTGATCCTTATATGGTGTGATTTGCATTCAATTGCCCTTTTAAAGATGTTCATAATAGGAGAACTCCTGCACAAACCACATCACCAAGAGTCTGTAGAAACTAAAAAGCTCTGGTTAAGTCAGGGGTGTGTTGTGTATGTTCATGTATGACAATGACTGGGAATTTTTAACAGTGGTGCCTTTCCTATAAAACTAATCTTCATTCCACTAGTAGGAAAGATGATGAGACTCAGATTTATCCCTTTTCTGTCATCTGGGAAACAGAACTGCCAAATAAGTGCTGGCATTGAAAATCATGAGGACTGAAACACATTGAAATACATGAGGATTTTTTATTTTTTATTGCCTTAAAGAAGCATGTATCACCACAGCGATCCTGAGAGTAAAATTTTCTTGTCTTGAAATCAAATAAATAGAACATGGACTTAATCACGCTGTATTACTCTTGGCCCTGTTTCTCTATAGAAAACCTTCATTTAGTAGTTGCAAAATGCAATTAATGTTCTCTCTTCACTGTTAAATGACTTAGGTCACTGTGTTTGATCTTGTGCTCAATAATGTAGGCAATAATGAGATACTCTGCCATCTCTGCTCTCCTGGACTTTGCTGTGGTGCAAATTCTCTGCTCACTTCCCAGTCTCAAAAATGGAGCCTATGCAGTTCTGCTGCCTATGGATCTGTGCTGCTGTTAAACTATTTGTAAAAATTATTCCTTCAAGGTTCAGCACTGGGAGCTTTTTGTGTCTTCTGTTTTTCCATTTATTTTAATCCTCTTATCAGCCTTCTTGTCTCTGTTGAACTTTCTTTTTGGACATACCAAGCAAAACAAGTTTGTATGATAAAGTACAGTAGTTTTTCATCGTCTTTCAACATCTGCTGTGTTTTGGAAATTCAAGTTTTTCTTCCTATATCTACAAACCAAATGGCATAGCAGTTTTTTTGTTTGGTTGGTTTTGAGGTTTGTTTGTTTGATTGACTGCCTCTTTGGCAGAATTACTACTTCTTACACCTGGGTTATTCCCTGCTAATTTCCTCTGAGTCCAGTTCAAATTGGGTGGTATACACGTTGAAAACAACTGACTTCAGTTCCACATCTGAATTTTGACTTATATATTCCAGACAAACTGTTAGACTCTTTCAGTTTTGCATTTTTTTATTCTTCAGATCATTTAAACAATGCTGATGAAATGAGCTGCAAAATATTGTCATATTTTGCAGCTCTGAAATCTAGAGTGCTCCAGTCACATACTCCCAGGGAGTTTGGAGTACATTAGAGAACAATATGTTGGACAGACAGCATTTTTATATTAGTTGCCTAATATTACCTAAGTATTTTGCCATTATTTGAATGGCAAAATATTTCAGTATGTTTCTGTGCTTTCAAAACACTAACTCAGATATCCCATGTCAGCTTTGACATCTAGCAACTACACAGGTTTAGCCCAACAAATTTTGCAATTTGCTTTTACTATCAGTAATGTACAGTGTGTTTTTCACAGAAACTGGCATTTATTGATGTTAATGGTTAGGATTTGCTTTCATCAGTCTCTCTCTAAGATATCTGAGTGGACATAGGAATGCTTCAAGCTGCATTTGTTTGCTAATTGGACCATGAGTTTACCTCATGACAGAAGAAAAGTAGCTCACATTCACTAGCATTTTTCATTTGGTTTTGTTATTGCTTGAAGCCTAATTTTATTACAATTTAAATTTGACATGGTAACATATTTGTTTTGACGATGAATTTGTTTCTACCAAGATAATTCAAATCTAGCTATGTGAGGAGATTAGTAGGGAAAAGTAGAATTACTCAATACATTAATGACTGTGCAGCTGATATATGACGGAAAAATATCTAAGTCTCTATATGCTTTGAGTTTCTTCTACACATCCTGGGCTGGTGCTGTATTATAAGGCCAGTTTCTTGACAACTTCTCTTTAGTTATCTTTTTACACTTTTTGGACTTAGTTTGTTGTTTTTTTTTTTTTTTTCCTTCAATACCCATTGAAAACAAATCTCAAATATGAAATCTCATTTTGCGTAACTGGAATGGATTTGGGTGGGTTTTTTTTGTTTCGGATTGGTTTGATTTTAGTTAGTTAGTTAGTTAGTTTGTTTGTTTCTTGGGTTTTTTTGGGGGGAGGGTAGTCCAGCTTTGGTAGTAGTATCCTGTGGGGGGTTGTTTGCTGATTTGAGTTTGGATTTTTAAGTGAGGTTTTAGACTAGGTAACTGTAACATTTTTTGCCTCCTATTTAATTTAAATCTATCAAAGTGGTCACAGTCGGATCCTGCCATTAGTTGAATTGGAGGACAGTTTCCATTTCTTTACAGTGTAACCTTTATCCTGAGGGAGTATAAAAATCAGAGAAATGTTAGCCCTCTCCCAGTAGGACTTGACTTTCAATAAATAATCTATCATCTGTCTCTCCATCATTTTTATGTAATCTATTTGAAGCTGCATGGTGAGTGCTGAGTGCTGAATGTCAATGACAACTGTGTTAAGACAGCCAGAAATATTCATTAATATGCTTGTGCATAGTTTGCTATTTTATTTCACTGATACTTGAAACTATTTCTACTCACTTATTAGAAAGCATTTACACTAATCAATGTTTTTTTGAGAACTTATATATGGAAATTAATTGCTTAGTAGAATATATTTATTTATATTCTTCAAAGATCCACTGCCCGTTAGGACTTGTTGGCTGATCAGTGTAAGATAGACAGGGAATCACATTACTTGTTTTTGATCTTTTATACCAAAAGTAAAAAACCCTTTTCAAATTATTCAAAGTGGTTGAGATTTGCACCAAATCTTTTGAAACGAGTGTTACTCCCATACCTTTAAGGACAGGATTATGGCAGGATGGATAAAGACCTTGATAAGATCTGGATAAGATATTTGCCAAGAAGGCAAATTCCATCCTGGCTTGTATCAAGAGCAGTGTGGCCAGCAGGACCAGGGAAGTGATTGATTCTCTGTACTCAGCACTGGTGAGGCCACACCTCACGTAATGTGTCCACTTCTGGGCCCTTCCACTTCAGGAAAGACATTGAGGGGCACATTTGTGTCTGGATCACAGGTATTGTGAGGAGCAGCTGCAAGAACTGAGGTTGTTCATCCTGGGGTAAAGGAAGCTCAGGGGTGACCTTATTGCTCTGTACAACTCCCAGAAAGGAGGTTGTAGAGGGGTGAGAGTTGTTCTTTTCTTCCAGACAATTAGTGACATGACAAGGGGACATGGCCTCAAGCTGCACCAGGGGAGGTTCAAGTAGGATGTCAGGAGGAATTTCTTCACTCAAAGGGTTGTTAAACATTGGAGTAGACTGTTCAGGGAGGTCGTGGAGTCACTATCCCTGGAGGCATTCAAGAAACAACTGGAAGTGGTACTTAGTACCATGGTCTAGTTGACAAAATAGGGACCAGCAAAGGTTGTACTCAATGATCTTGGAGATTTTTTCCAACATAAATGATTCTGTGCATCTCTGATAAGAGAGCTATGCTGAGTTCTGTCTTACTATGTCTCCCTTTGAAGCTAGACTGCACTGCTTTCAGTTATACTTCTAATTACCAAACCTAAGAAAACCACATGACAAGGGGACATTTAGAAAGCCATGGCATATAATGAGTATGCTATGCTGCAGTGAAAACTGATTCTCACCTGTCTAAGGTTTCCCTGCTGTAAAGCTGCTGTGAGAAGTAGCATGGTAAGAGAATGGAGAATGACATCCTTAATGGTTGAGCTATTTGAAGTTTTCCTGAGCTATAGATGAAATATTTATATCTGGCAGAAGGAGAAATGCTATTAATCCACTCCTTATGAAGGGCTTTTAGTCAATAGTTGTGTGTATGCTGTGATTGTCACCAGTGAAAATGGAAAGCTTTTAATATACATAACAGATAACACTTGTAATTGAAATTCTATTTCTTTCCTTTCACTAATCCAGGGAATAAACATCATCTTAAAAAATAAATAGCTGCAGTTTGGCTAGGTCCTTATTTTAAAATGCTTCTCCAATTGTAAGTTTTCTCTCTCTGTATGTCCTTCCTGAATAAACACTCATCCAAAAATTTGTCTATGCTTTTACCAAATGAGGAGAATTTTGCTGTAACTAAATTACATGTGACTTCAATTTGAGTCTAGTAACAATTGCAGCCCTTAAAATGCGGGGCATAACTTGAATATTAACTTCTAGCTTTTTCTTTAAAAGTTAGGGGCCCTTTTGGAAGAATAAAATGGGTACAGAATATCACTATTTTACCAGTTTCCAGAGTCTTTAGCAAGTATAACAAATATTGTGACAAGCTACTAAGAATGTTAAAGGTAAAAAAGGTTAGTGTTGATGCTAACACAAGATTTAATTAGAAGGTTTTAATTTCACTAATTTATTAACGTAGTTGAACTACTAATTTTCTATGAATAGACAGCTGTGTGGAGTAATGAGATTCTTGCTGAAGTGAACAAAGATATTCAGACAACTAAGTAATCAATCCTACATACACCCACGTGCACATTTTAACTTTTTATTTATCAGCAAAACACTGAACTTATCAGGATTACTTAGGTATAAAGATAAGTGTGACCACGTTTGGAGAATTGTGGTTATAAATTCTGATCCACATTATGATTGACTGAAGAGAGAACTTCTGCTGGAATTTATTATAAAACTAACACAGAACAGAAAAAACAACTTCTCTTTTAATAAATCAAATTTAAATGCAAATCTACAATGTGAAAGCATTTTTTGCCTACTGAGCTCTCTAATCTTCTTAAACAGAATGATGACTTTGCATTTCAGATCTATGGAGGATGTGCACTTGTAGCATGAATTTTGAAGATATTTTACCAAAGCAATATATCTGTTCAATCTTGCAAAAGCACTTTTGATGGTATATATGCAACATATCAAAGACTTTACATTGCTCTCTATGTCTTCCCTTCGTGGGAGCATTCCTTTAAATGAATTTAATAAGCATGAAACTTCAAAACTGAGAGACAGAACAATCCAATGATTATAATCCTGTACATTTGAATATTAGTTGAACTTGAAAGCAAATCTTAACATTCATGTGGAATATTCTTAGTTCACTATATTGATTGTTTATGTAAGTCAAGCAGCTTTGCTTTCATGTGAGTTCTGAAACAGCCTGAACAACAGAACTAGGTACTATCTTGACCAAAACAACAGAGAGAAACAAACTATTGCTGTTAAGTTTGGTGTCTAGTAGCCAGTGTATCAAGAAATTGCCGTATATGATGTTGGAGTCGAACTTTGAGTATGTACAATATATTTACAAAAATACATTTTGATTATTTGTGAAGTAAAAAAGTCCAGCTTAAAAAATTTCATTTCTATGCATTTGCAATTTTTAAAGGGCATTTCTGAGCATTATCACCTACTTTTGCAAGTAATAAATTATACATTCTATGAAAAAGTGCAGACTAATTTCACACCTTTTAGTTTAACTAAGCTTTCTTGTCAGAATGCTGGGATTTGAATTATAACACGGTAAAATGCACGGTCTGTAAAGCTGCTCCTGTTAATATCAATCATTATGAATCACTTTATTGCAGTAAATTCTAAGAGCTAACCAAGAAGGTACTCTGTTGTGCTAAACAGTGTATAAATACAGCCATATAAATAAAGACAACTTGGAGAGAGAAGTTAAAAGTGAGAGAACGTAGCAATCACACAGACAAAGGCAAGAGCCAACCCAAATGAGGAGACACCTGTGTGTTATGGCAGGCATATACCAGGCTGCCATTTTGCTAAGATTCCCTGTTTAAATCCTAACACCTAATGACCATGCACTAGGTGAGACTGGACTTTTGTGGTGATTTCCTGTGACTGTCAAACTCCCTGAAGATTCTGGAATGCACACCCAATGCACGCTCTCAGCATGCTGAAAGATGCTGCAGGGACAGAAGAGAAAAGCATTGACAAGCAGAGCCTCAGCACAGAGGATTCTAGTCATAACTGCAGAAAGGTCTCAGACTCTGATGTTCCCTGTCTGGCTTCTTTCTGTGATTGTAAAGGCAGGAGAGTCCCTCTGAAGTTTTACCTCATTTGCCTGGGGAACAAAGAGGGATCACTGTGACTGTCCAGTGTCAGCTATTTGAAGCCTGCTGCGGTACAATTATTATGGAAGAGTTTATTGATAATCTTAAAAATAAGAGCTTGCAGATAAGCGTCTTTACAGCTTTGTCTCCTTTTCTAACAAGATGACATGTTAGATGCCATAGACATTATTAAATGTCTAGCCTGTATCAGATACAGGATGTCACAAAGAGATGACACAGTTATCACAGGCCAGCAGACACGAGGATTTAAAATCCTTGTCTGGATTATAGCCCTGGTGTAAATACATGGGAAGCTATTGCTTTCAGTGGAAGTTAACTGAATGTACTAGCTAAGAATTTGTTGTTAAGGGCTAAAAGTAAAGCTGATAAGAAGAGGTTTTTTTCCCCATGGTAAATGAAAAGAAATAACATCACCACCACCAAATTAGCAGCATAACTGTAGGAGTATTCTATTAGAGCCTTAAAATAACCAGTATCTATTTTGTCAACACCTTCCTCCCTTTCAAAAATCTCATGATATTGCAGGTGCAGAATTTAGTTCAGGACTTGCTTTTTATTTTTGTTACATGAGTTTAATTATCATGGAAAGAGACAACTTGATAGCATTAAAAATTAAGTCATGTTTTTTTTTATCCTCTGAACAGCCACGAGCATACTGTAATTGACATCTGTGTTAGCATCTGCATTATAACCTGACAGGTAGCTCATCCTAGGCCAATAGGTGGAAGAGTGGATTAGTTCCAATAGTAATGTATGTAAATTTTCAATGACGGAATATTTCAAACTTTGGCCTGTCTGCCACATATAATCTGATCAAAACAGGTATTTTTACAGCACTCAACACTGTAGTTTCTAAGTGCTTCACAAATATTTCGCACTATCAGCATTTTAAAACTGAGAAAATTAGGTCATATTTTGGAAAAATAAATATATGGATATAAGCATAACATATTTCTTCCAGCATAAACTGGTGCTTTAGGAAGTTTTTTAATATATATTTTTTCTTTGTTTTTCTTTTCTGTTTGCTTATTTTTATTCTATTGTTTTTATAGATGAGGTTTCATAACATTATTGCAAACACTGGTAAAGGAATTAAGTTTTGATATGTAGTGTCTGTAGTGTCAGTGACAGCCACTGAATTTAATAAAACCAAAACCCAAAGTTCATTCTTCAATATTATAACATTTAACATTGCATTTTGTTCTACCAGCTATCTCATGCATACTGAGTACTTAAGTTCTAATGATTCCAATGGACTTTGCTTAAAGTTAATGATTTAGATTTACATATATTTTCAAATGAATATTAAATTTATCATGCTAGTTTAAAGCATTAGATAACAAAAAACTGTGTCTTAGCCCTTGTAATAAATATTACCTGATGATGATCCTAGAATTCCTTCATTTACTGCTGTTAACTGAAGCTGTTTGATCTAGTCACAGAAGAGAAATGGTTAAGAAATTTTTGATTTGTCCTCTTTAAATCTGTATATGTTTGGACCTACATTTAGGATCCAGTTTGAAATTCCTGAGCCTGCTGTGTAAATGTTTTCAGTGCCAGCTTAATATTTTTCCACTTGTCTTACCACATAGAAAAATGTACTGTTAAATTTTGCACTGTGTGGAGCTTGCTAAAGGGGAAGCACAAATGGACATGCAGGAGTGATGTATGGCATGCACAGAGAGAGAGTGTGAACACTAGCAAACAGGTTCCACAGAAACTCCAGTATGGGTCATTAAGAAGTGAGAACTTTGCAGAGAAGTCACAATAAATTGCAGTGTTGTGTCTATGAGTTTTAGCTCTTGAAACCAGTGAACTGTGAGTCAGGTTTTATCATGAATGCATTTGGGTGGCAAAAGGAAAGATACTGGGCAACATGAAATTAAACAAAACAAGTGAATGCTTGTGTGGGTGGTGAGGAACACAAGAGTTCTGTTATGAAGGTAGAAACCATCCTCACAGGTACAGAGAGAGCAGGTTGTGGAACTAGTTAAAAAACTTAGCCAATATGTGACAATATTGCTAAAAGCGAGAGGAAAATGGAAAAAAGTGCTGGGGAAAAAAACCCATCATGGTGAACGTCACAGTCTACAGCTATCCAGTTTTGCTTTCAAGGACAAATATAGCAGGTATTGCATCCTCTGATTTCCATGAATTTGTGAAGTCATGACTTTGCTTACAGCTGTATGCTCTAGGAACAGAACATACAGCTCAGGACCTAAACAAGTGTAGTGGTTGAAATAACTGCCAACATTTCATTGCTGTTCAAAAATTCTTTCACATCAATAACCTTTGCTGCCTTTAGAAAAGGCTTGAAGAATTTCTGCCAGGAATCATAATGAGATGATGCTGAGGTTGTTGTTTGTTTGCTTGCTTTTTTTTCCTTTTTAAATTATGGAATCTCTTTGAAAATATGGCAACATTTTTTTCTGGTTCTTGAAAATGAGTCAATAAAACCATCAAAGCTTCTCACATACTTTGTCACAAAGAAACAGAAGTTTAAAGATAAAACTGTAGGCTTTTGGGGGAAACAGTTGTTGGGTTTTTTTGGTAAGGAAATTACAGGAAGAAAATAAGAAGGCAACGTTATGGGAATGCAAAAAATAAAAATGAACATAAGTAGTTACTAAGACAGGGAAAACATTGAAGACTGCTTACCTGATCTTTCTTAGGATAGCAACACAAAGCAGCAAATCTCATACTGCTGAGAAATCTTTAAATATGCCAGAAGCAACTGACAAGTGTAAAATTATTCTTGGAGTAAAGCAAAGCTACAAACTAAAAAATATTTCAACAGCATGTCTGACAACAGAATTAAAAAAAATAAAGACCAGTTGTAAACTCAGTGTTGGAAAGAAATGGTGTTAGGCTGATATTTGAATGCTACTGTCTGCACAGGTGATGTTTGGAGTCTTTGCTCTTTATATTTACACAGTTTTCATCATACCATTTTAAATGAAACTGAACTAAACCAAAAATATCCTTATAAATAACAATGGACTAGGACCTTTGTACGTATAATTTTTTTTAAAAATCTCATTAATGGAAAGGAGGATAACATGGTAATGAAGCAGCATTTATATATATATATATTTATTTATTTGAAAGAAATTAAAATAGTGGTATAGAAAGGTTTAAAATTAATTACCTGAATTAATACAAGCTGTTTCAGAATTTAGGTGTTTTGGGCTGAGATCTTTTTAAACCTTTTTACCTGCCATTGTTGGGGAGGTTGAAGGGAACAAAACCTGTATAAAGTGACCACTGATATTTTAACTTTTCTTTTTTTTCTCAGANATTTATTTATATATAATCAAGGCTAGTTTTCATACTTTTCTTTAATATGTGTTCATCTATGGAAATGCCACAACCATTGTGATAAATGTTTCGAAATACAGCTTTGTGGCTAATAGTCTCAGTGTCTTCCAGTTGTGAAATTAAATGAGCCCAAGCCTTGTCTTCTGCTTAGAATTAATATAAAATGAGAAAATGAGGCATAGTTCTATACTTCACCTATCCAGTTTAGCATCCATTTCTTAATTGCTTTCTAACATGTAGGAAACAGAGGTAGCCAACTAATAACAAAAAATTTTTGAATTTTCTGGACAATACATTGTCTCTTTCCATTGAATTCCTGCAATTTATTGCTATATTTGATCCACAAGATTGGGTGTCAAAAAACACATGGAAAGGAGCTTGCCACACCAAACAGATCTTCTCACTTGATCTGTCATATCAGTGATTTATACATGCTGGCTACATATCATTTTGAGGAAGAATTCTTAACACTGCAATTCATGTCAGGATTAATAATTTAGAGACTAACATGTTTCTTTAAGTTAAAGATGCAGGACTTTTTTCTGTTTAGGTAGGTGCTCCCATATTGTTCTTCCATCAATAAAATGATGAAAAGGCTGGAGGCTTTTTAAGGCCTAATTTCTGCAGGTTTAGACATATAGTAGTCTTTTACTTTCCACAGCAAAATAAGATATTAAGACAGAAATCCCTGCTGAGTCAAAACTATTGTACAGACCAGTACTCTCTTCACTGAAAGTTAGGGGATCACATCTCCAATCTGCACTTGACACCTTCTCTAAGACTTGCCATCTATTAGTTTTAATGTTCTGCAAGTATATTCCATGGGATAACTCAAAAAATATCCACTTCATTGCTTCCTAATACATGTTCAGCTGGCAAAATCTTCAACACACTTAGAGCAGTGCTGAGGGAAATAGGGAATGCAAGTTAGAATTTGAGGCTGCACAGGAGCCTCTCATGCTGCTTCATCTGCTTTCTGAAGAATTTTGTTCAAAAATGAGTGCCTTGGGAATGTCACCACAACAGCAGGCTCTCACTTAAACTGGGAGCAGACAAGGAGGCCACAGTATTAATTCAGCCAAAGACGCTACAAGTGTGGGAGCTTGGCAGAGTACCAGGGAGCACTAACCACCCTTTTCTTCCCATCTATGCACCTCCAGGCAAGTGCAGTCTGAGGTTGGGTGAGACAAGAAAGTGTTTAGTAATGGGAAAGGACAGAGGTTTCTAAGTATATTCCTGTTTCTAGGTCTGCATGTGCTAAAAACCCAGTTAATACAATGAGAATTTACGTAAGTCCCCAGATGAATCCATATTTATACTGGCTCAGCCAAGACTTTCTGATTCCTTTGGACCAATTCTGTCTGGTAGGGGAGAGTTTTCTAATTTTCTAACTAGATGTATGTGACAAGTCTATGTTTGTTCTAGATTTCCATCTTTTCATTTTAATGCCAAACTGCTTTGCAGTTGATTTCACTGCATTTCTGTTGGAAGGGTGGTCCTTCCGTTCAGATTGGAAACATAACTTACTTGTTCTTTTATCTTTCTTGCCATTTCATTAATGTTCTGGGACAGAATCCAACTGCCATGGAAGTTTTCTCAACGTTTTTGGTTTAATTTCTTGCTGATCACTACTCACCTGATAATGATACTCTGACAATTCTTTTTTTTTTTTTTTTTCCTTTCTTTTTACTCCTTGGTGTTTTTGAGTTTTATACTTATCTTTCTGGCTTTTGTTCCCAAGTGCTTTCATGAGACACAGATCCTGTCTACATTTTAGAATTATCTTTTTCTTCTGACAGTAAAATCACACTTTATATGTTTTGATTCTTTTAAATGTGACCATACTCTCTAATAACCTCTTATGGCTTATATATTTGAACATTATCTTATTTACTTAACCTTTCACTTAATTCTTTCTGTTTTGAGACTTTATATCTTTTTGCAGTATTAATACTTCTATCTTCTCTACCCTCTTTACTTTGGAAGCTCTCCTGTTTGTTCTCTGTATTACTAATACTACAGGATACATTTAAAGTAGAAAGGAAGGCAAAGGAATATTTAACAATGTGGAGAGATGAACAGAAAGCAGCAGCAAGATTTGGGCAACTTATTGAAATTTCTTGTAGAAAAAGGACAGCAGATCTTTTCTATGGGACTGTTTCTCTTAAGTATCATCAATGAATGGGGACATATCTGCTGAATATTACTGAAGTCCCAGCAGTGCATTTGTTCAACATGTGAAGTTCAAAACAAGGCTGGGGAAAAAGAAATTACTGTATCTATTTAATGATTTCCAGAGTGACAGTCAGATTTAGCAATAAGTGTTTATATGTAAAGCTGTCCAGCAGTTTCTGTTACAGAACCTTGATATTTAGCCACTTTTATGAATGGACTAAATTTAAACCCTTCAAACTAAAGTTTTGCCCAAATCTATTTATTATTTTACCGTCAAGGTGACTCAGCCTTTCTGATCATCTAGATTGATGGAACTAAAAACAAAACAAAACAAAACAAAACAAAACAACAACAACAACAACAACAGCAACAGCATCAACAACAACAAACCAAGAAGTTTTTTTGATGTTTTGACAGCCTTTTCAAAAATATGATCTCATAATTCTTTCTTGCAAAGTCAATGTGACATTTGACATGGAAAGAAAGAGGGAAGAGATGCCACAGAGCATCATTTAAGGTTGTCCCTTGTCCTCATTGCAAGTTCATCTAGATCTTTTAGAAAGGGCAGTGGTTTAAAATCAGGGCATGGCAACAAACTCTAGGCAAGAGAGCCAGGATGCAGCCATCCACCCAACAAGTGAGCCACAGTGCTGAGGGAGCAGGCTGTGCTCCTGCTGAACAAAGGGATGAACCCTGGGGGCTGCTCAGGCCCTTACTCATCCCGTCTCTCCTGGCTCAGGCAACTGGCACCTTTGTAGAAGGGAGAGCAAAGACCATTTTTCTTCCAAACAGTGGTGAGTGGGAGAGGCAGGAAACCATAATTCAGTGTGGGGAAAGATGGGAGGGCAGAGCACAGAAACCTCTAGTCCGTATAATTGTGGGTGGTGGGGTGTTGTCTTCTGTCATTTTGTTGCCTTGATTGGCAGAGTTTTGTTTTGAGAGGCTGAGTCTTTAATGGCTCACACGTTTACCAGCATCTCTGTGTAACAGTGGTTTTGGGCTTCTTTTTGTTTTCAATGTGTCCTTTAAACAACACAGAAGTATTTATACCTATGTATTAACAGAAGACTCATCTGGGAGCTATTATCAGCTCATGTGGAAGACACTGATCATCACACGTTATTAACTGCGGCTACTTGACTGCCTAACACCCACTATCCACAGTACAAGTGCAGTTGAGAAAATGCTTACACATACACTTTTTCAAGCACTGAAACAAGAGTCTATTAAAGCTGCAAATGGGGCATCCGAGACCAAGAAACTTCCAAAACTGAGGCTGCCTGTGTGACCTTTATTTAGCCACCTGTGTTTTTGAATTATGCTACAGTCTTTAATTGTGTGATCAAAGTGAGCATCTCCTTATTAGTGCACAACATGGTTTTCTGGCACTTGTAATGAATAACGTGGTTGCCTTCAGCACCCCAGACTCATTTGCAGCAGAAATTTCTCATCTCTGACATGGGACTAATAACTATTACCCTGCCCAGCCAGTGTTTCAGGAAGGTAATCCATGCTTAAGATGCACTCAGAAGCTGCAGTAAGTCAGCTAGCCTAAGAAAATCCAACAAACAGATGAGTTTTGAGGATATTTAGTAAATAAAGCACAAATATGGACTAAGTGAGGAAGGCAAAAAGAAATGTTGAGCAGCAACATTCAGTGAACCCCTACTGTGATACATGAGAAAGAATTGGATGTTGATGTAAATTATCATGGGTAGCTTTTAATCATTTTCTAAGTTTTCCATGACTTTACTTAAACTTGCCTTTGGATGCTTGGAAACATCTGCAAACATCTTTTGTTTTCCTTCTTCTTTACTTTTGTCTGTGCAGGGAATATGTTTTTGTGCTTAGACGGAAATATACTTTTGAAATACCCAAGCAATCAGACCAGCAGAATATTCTAATTTAATTCAAGCATGAAATATAAGCCTGAGCATTAGCTTGCGTAGATGCAAGATTTTTCAATGGTCACAAAATTATCTTGTTGATTTTCAGGCAGCAGCAGCAATTAAAAAATGACATTATTTTCCTATTGAGTGTTTCAGTACTTATTTACATGTACTTGGTAGAGTGTGCACTCTTTCTGGCACTTTGAAATGAAATTTGAGAGCAGGAGAAACCTGTTAAATTTTCATTATACCTTCTAGAATTTGGAATAATTCAGTCTAGTCGCTTAAAAAACCCAATGCTTTTCCAAGCACATTTATCAGTTTGTCATGATGTTGTCTCCTGTCATAAAACTGTCATCACAGTCTCTCTGATGTGGCAGTGCTGGGGGCACTGGCAAAGCTTCTTGGCTCAGCTGTGCTCAGATTTTGCATGGCAAGTTGGGTTGCTCCAGTGATAGTCACATAGCTCTTCTGCCACAATGTGGGAGCTACCGTTCCTTTCATTGCTAATGTCACCAAATGCCATCTTGACATCTGGATATATTCCCATCCCATTTGAAGTATCAGCTGTTTATTCCCTCACTGTTGACCTTTCTTACCTTCTTATAGTTTTTTGAGCTATCATCCTTTCAACAACCTGCTATTTTTACTTTTTCTGAAAAGCTCTGGGAAAAGATCTGTGTATCACTGAGTGTTTATCAAAATAATGTGTATGCTTTTCCATCTGAGCTGTGCATAGGTCATAATGCCAAGAAAGATATGTAAGAATCAAAGAATCAGAAGAAAAGCTGGGTTGGAAAAAAACCCTGATAAACATTTTACCAAATATCCTTCTAAAAGTGAAACAAAGTTCTGTAATCTGATGTTTCAAGGCAGTTTATGGACCCACAGTCACATCGTTAGTTTTCCTGACTATATTTGCTGTATCTCCTAATGTTCTTACATCAGAAAATATGCTGCAATTGATTGTGTTTATGGTACATGACAAGTTCATACACATGTTGTACACTGAAAGTCAGTTTAATTCCCTCATCATGTGTTTCTCAAGATTTTTTTAAAATACTTGTTTAATTTAAAGCCTAAATAATCTTCTTAGATTCCAATTTGCTGAGTTAGTGTTATAAAAAGAATATGAGGTCTAGTCTTAGACTGAAATAATTTCTACTCTGAACAATGGTCCTGGAAACAAAACTAGCAGATGATGTTTAAATTTCTGTTGGAATTGTGTGCCATATCTTTAGGACAACTAGGGTTATTTTCTATCTCAGCTCTATGATTTCCTATAACAATTTACTTACTTTCCTCTCAATCTAATTCAATTCCATTTGCAGTTTTCCTGGTTTCAAATTTTGTAAAATGGGGTGAGTATATATTTTTTTCCTTATTTTTATTGCTTTCAATTAGAGGCATATGATGCACAATACTTAAACCTGCCCTACTCTCATTTTATCTCATAGTGGCTTTGTTCATCAGTGTCTTATCTGCTTTTATTCTGTTTCACTCCCAATACCATAGTTGTCTTTGCTAAAGAGATGCAAAAATAGTGATGGCAAGATGGCCATTTTCAGTGAGTGAAAAAATAGAAAAAAAACGGAAAAAAAAACCCACAAAGGCACAGTCTATTAGTATCTTCAGCCCTGGCATTTCTTCCTACAAAAGAAATGGCACTTTTGTGGCTATACAGGCTACCCATGTAGAACCTTTTTTTGGCACCTCTGTGTACTGAAATCGTCCAACTAGCTGATAAGCAGGCACCATGCCACCAAAGCAGATGGGCATAGCTGTAGAGAGCCAAAAGACAATGTATGTGCATCAAGTGTGGATGTTGATGGCAGGCTTCCCAGTCACTGATGTCTTAACGATTAAATGTCTCGAGTTTTTTGCATCTGCAGTTACAGAGATGCCAGCCTTACTGCTGAATGGTGTTTGAAATTTTCTCCTGATTTGTTTATAAATTATAGGGAATTCTTTGTGAATGCTTGACCTAGAAGATACTTGGAACAAGAAGGTGAGCAGTAAAGGGAACAGTAGCAGTAATTTTTCCCAGCCCTAAAGAGCTACATGTTCTTGCCTAAAACTAAGCAAACAAAAATTCCAGAAAGTGAAAGCATTGTTCAGGGTATTTGAGATATGCAGAGGAGAGAAGCAACAGGTACTTTAAGAGAAAGAAAATAAAATACAATCACAGATATAAATTTACCATAATATTGCCAGTAAAAGGATTTGGGGGTGACGCCATGAAAGAAAGACTCTCAAAGGCATTAATAAAGAACATTATACATTTCTTTGATCATATCACATTTAGGGAAATAGAATTTGACCAGTCTATATATATTAAGAGGGCTGGACCACAACATTATATATCTTCATCTCTAATTTCTTCTTAGAACTGCAAAAACTCGGGGCATGGAATGTTTTTTAGCTAATTTTTTTTGATGCAAGTTGAAAGACAAGGGAAAGGCAGTTTCCCTAATATCATCTAAGAGAAGGACTTTCTTTGTTTCCTGAGTAATACAGAGAAAACTTGCACACAGAGCCAGATATAAACCTCCTTGAGGAAGGCCGTAAGTCATCCAATGAGCAAAGTGTAATGTGTTTTGATGATTTGAGAAAAATCAGAGATTGATTGATAAAGAAAATACTTTTAAAATAGTACTTCCTTTGAGTATATGCAGTTGGGTTTCAGCACAAAATTATTTTGATTTTAGACAAACACAAATTCCTAAATCTCCCTGAAGAAACTAAAAAATCAACTTAATTTTGTATTTTATCCTATTTTTGAAAGGAATGTTTGTGTATCTACATTCATTGTTAAAGCTTCAGATTCCTCTTTTGTTTAATTCAATAGCTTCAGGGTTGAAAAAGACTGAAAAAACCCACTTTGTTGTATTAAAACACACTGATCTTGACAAATCAGGCAGTCTTGCCCATCAGATTTACTAGAAGGGAATAAGGGAATTGGAAGAGTATTCTTTGTCTTCTCTCCCTCTGCTCTGGTTCATTAGACTCACTCAGAGAGCCTGCTGCACAGAAGTGACACTCTCACAGGTGTGCACCCCTACACAAGGAAAATGTGTCTGACCCTCTACTCCCCATGCAGTTCCATGAGGCTTGGTGTTGTGCCTCCAGAATCTGGCTCCATCCCCTCCAGCTGCCTTAACCTCCTGAACAAAATTCAGCCTGGCTCCATTGCATGGCTGGCCGTAAACACCCTGCAGATCCAGTTTCTCTGTGTTATCTCCAAAGAATGGGAAGTGACCTTTGCCATTGATTTGTACTCTCAAAACAGCTACTAGCCTCCAAAACAGAGTTGCCAGCCAGTGACTTTGTATGTCTGTGTGCTCCATTCTGCAACTCTGAAACACAAAGTCCCATTTTTTTCCGAAATTTTGGAGTGGTCTAAGGAATTTCTTAAAAATTGTGCTGTGAAAAACAAGTTTGGAGAGAGGCAGGAAAGAATTTGATGGTCCTCATTTATTTTTCCAGTGGTAAATCTTTAGTTAAACCTGTATCTCCTTTGAAATATGAACATTAAAGCCCACACTCAAAGCTCTGTAGACTCAACCGCCAGGCTTCTCATGACTTTGTCAGTTAAGCCATTAAGCCAAAGAAAACTGAAGAAAGAAAACAATACCTAGGAAGCTGAATAAAAACATCTCAATTTAACAAAAATATATTATTATAAACGGCTTAGTTTTAGCAAGAATTTCAGTATATTCTCTGAGGGAGATGTATTCCCTTTATAAATTGATGTAGTTGGCACTCAAATACAGAGGCATCAATAAACGAATCTAAATAAATGTCAGTAGACTTGTGTTCCTAGCAACAGTAGCTATTGATTTTATTTTTTGCACTCTGTTAGAAATGAACATTGAAAGAATTCTGATTTGTCCTTATTTTTAATAGAGAATTCAAATGGGAACAGCTGCTAAATGTTCCATTAAAATAAACTGTTCAATGACTGAATTATAATCAAGATTTTTCTTTTTGGGCGTTTCCGAAAAGCCCAGAGACACCAAGGAAACAGTCAATACATGTCTAGCTCCATCAATTGCTAATGTCTGAAGCAAATTACAGCTTCCCACTTTCCCAGTGAGAAACCCTTCTCGTTAGATTACAGCGAGGATACGTGTCTTATGTTTATTTTAGCTGACAAGAACACCTTTCCCTCCTCACTGCACATTGCCCAGTCCCAACTGGAGGAAGTGAAATATTCCTCCTGAGGGCTGGCCACACAGCAGAGTAGGCAGATTTCACCTAGGATTGCCTCAGGCTGATAAGGGTCCCCATCCTGGGTGGAATGCAAGCCCGTGGCAAGGTGAGCACAGCACAGAGCCCACATGGAGGGGCACTGCTGCCCTGCAGAGGAGCTGGGTCATCAGTGTGGCCTCTTGAACTGGCATCATCAGCAGAGCCTCTTAGCAAAGTGATCCCTGGACTGGACAATGGCAAGTAGACAGCAACCTCACTTCTTGGCAAGGGAGTATGCACATATTCTGCAGAAAAACAATTACATAATCCTCTTCAGAACGTTTTCAAATATTTCTTAACAACTGAGGCAGGCTTGTACATACAAAACCATTCTTCTACCTATCAATTTCATGCTAAATTTGTGGAATTTTTTTTTCTATTTTGCAGTGTGGTAATTCCACAGTAGTATTCACTCTTAGATGAAGCCTTTGTTAGTTTATAGTATCCAATGATCTTGTTCATGTTTGCTTTTCATTGGTAATTAATTGGTAAAATGTTCTAGGGAGCCACAAGTTACAGTGGAATTTTAGCACAATTCCTGCAATTTTCCCCTAAGATTTGTTATTGAAAAATATATATCAATTGGAGGCAGTTTGGATTCCTGTGAATGCAATTTCAGCACTGATAATTATGTATTACCTCTGAGGAAATCCAGGTCTTGAAATGCTTAGTATTTTAGGAATGTTCTAGAAGGAGGAGTTTGAATTTTTTTTTTCAAAATATTTCTAGCCATGTAATTCAAGAACCAAATGGCAAAATCATAATATTTTGGTTTCTTTTTCTTATGCCAACTTTAATATAAATTTAACAGCTGATTAGAACTGGTCAAAAAATAATGTAATTTCAAAGCCATTATTTCAAGTTTTTATATCTTGAACAGCATTGATTTCTACTGCCAGTAGCTCTTGAGGTAGATCCTGGTAGATTAATGTTGGAATTGAAGCAGAAAGGTTAAAAAAGGTTCAAAGCAGTGCTGTTTTAAGGTTGACTATTGTGTAAACAGTTCAAAGTTATGTCTTGAAATATAGAGATATAACAAGAATTCTATTACAAAGAAAGCCTTTTGAGTTCTATCTAAATGAGAACTATCCTTTTCCTGTTACTTGCATTTAATTAGTAATTTCTAATTTGATGGACTTTATAATCTTTTCTACAAACAAAAGAAAGAATACTGAAAAAGTATGGAAATAACATAAGAGGAAAAATATCAGTCCATCTGTGAACGTGTGTATGTATATTCATGTGTCTGCAGCTGGTTGGATATGTACTGTGCTGCAGTACACTGAGTATTCAGATATTTGAAGTTACTTCCTGCTGATAAATGTTTCACAGCAAAGATGTGATCAAAAGATATACAGGAATTGAATGATGAGTGAAGCCATACCAATTAAATTTCTTCTGCTATGTCAAAAGATCAAATAAATATGTCCTGTTAAAATTTCTGTCTTACCTTACTTTCTTTATACATAAAATAGACTTTTGTTAAAAAGCTCAAGAATTATAACATATTGATGCAGAAGAAACCTAAATCTCTGCCAAACCTCCCCCAAAACAAAAAAAAAAGAAAGAAACAAAGTAACAAAACAAAACCAAAACCAACAACAACAAAAAAGTCCTCTAACCAAGATAAGTATAAAAGATTTGAGATGAAAGGGAGAAAATTTCTTTGCTCCCCTTTTGGAGGAAGAATGGCAGAAATACTGTTTTTTTAAAGAAAACGTTTTTTAAAAGTAACTCCTCAGTTCAAGAATGCTTTCATTTGAGGGTCCAGACTATTTGTAACCCCCTTATTGTAACACAGTAGATTGACTGAACATTGCTATAGTGCTACAATGTAAACCAAGTTCTAAATTTTGGCCGTTCACCCTTATAGCATCATATTGAAAGAAATTATTATTATTATTATTTGTAAGAATAGAGTGGCTACACTGAGAAAATGTTATATATCTTCCTTAGGAAAGCTGTAGAAATGGGCTGGTATATCACCAGAATTGTTAGTAGTTTCTTGGAATGGAAATTTGTTATATAATGTTGTGGGTTGTATCTTCAGTGGTTTAGTTGGACATCGATTTAGAAGCTGAAGAACAAATGAAAGTGATGTAGTACCAAAAAAACACTTTTCTCAATCTTTTACACTAAAGCCTAAAGAGCTGTGAATCAAAAAAACAGGAAATTAACAAATCAATGTTTCAAGCCTAAGCATTAATGAACCATCAGGAAGTGTAGGTTATAAGCAACAGTAGTTCTCAGAACTTGTCTCTTCAGCAGTTCATCAATGATATTTTACCTTGGTGATGTTTACATTACTTTGGTCTTTTTGTTTATGGTGGGGAAAAAAGGAGTATGTATCTGCATAGTGCAGTGTTGCTATCTTATTCTTTATGTCACCAGTACAAGATTTTTAATGGGCTCTGTGACACTGGGCATTTTGCCTTTGAGAAGTTTGGCTTTCCAAACATCAAAGGTCGAGTGAACTGTGTCAGACACTGGGAAATGAACCGAGCCCTGAAAGTGCCTTTCCTCTGAATTGAATGTAATGGGAATCTAGATGCTGCTCAGAGGAGGACATCTGCATTGCAGACATCTAAATGTGGGCAGATGGATACTGCTCTGACAGTAATGTGCTCTGTAGAAATTCAACTTATTTTATGCAAAAGGAGTTGGAGCCATATCTTCAGAACAAAACGCAAATCTCTGCTGTGCTTTCTGTTCCCACCATGATTCTAGCCCAAAAAAAAGGGAAAAAAACAGAAGCAGCCAAAAGAAAGAAGTCCAGTGAGTCCCACTCAAGCTAGAACTCCCTGGCTATGAGTAGATTAAGGGCTGACTGCACATCATATCAATGTACTGGGCTCTGAGCTGTGCCTTTATCCATTCATGACCTGACCAGAACGTGCCTCAACTTTCCTCCTACCTTTTATGCATATGAATCCTTCTCATGCACATCAAGGGGGAAATAGAGTTAATAAATAATATAAAATCAGGGCTTGTAACTGAGTTCAAGGAGCTTGAAAGTTTATACATAGCCATGGGGTGTATGGAAGCCCCTGGAAAGAAATTTTAAGCAGCATTTGCTCTATATCTGCAAACACTGATTGCTCAAGAGAAAAAAAACATTCCAAAACCAATTTACTGTTTGGTAGTGACCAGTTCTGATGCACTTGAAAGTTCAGCATCTTTCAGTCAGTCTTGGCAGAGGACACTAATTATTAAAGTGTAATGGCAAGAAAATAAAATATAAGGCAGATTTTTTTTATCTGAGGGAACAAAGGAAAGGAGAAAAAAGATACATAAATGTGTGACTGATGAAAGCCTGAAGAGTCAAGGAATCATGATGCCAACAGGTAAAAAAATTCCCTGATTAACACAAGCAGTAAAGTAGACTGTCATTTGAATTTGAGACAGAAAACTACAGCAACTCAAAATGGATGCTTATAGAATCAATTCATATTTGCTTAGAAGCAGCTGCTCACAGGATCAAGGATGGACTCTGATACTATAGCCACGATTAAAAATGAAAAAAAAAATAAAACCTAGCAAGAAATATCTAAGTCTTAATGATAGGAAGAATTTAGCCAAGCAAAACTAGTGCAAGCTGAATGATGTGACAATCAACAAACAATGAAAAAAACCCAGAGGATTATGTCATTCTGCAAGAGCTTCCCAGTATGTTCAGGGAAGTCAATGGACATTTATTGAAGTTGAACTGGTCATACAAAGTCCTCTACTGCCAGGAATATTATTTATTGTCAAGACTACTGGTTTGGTTGGCCTGAGCTCTCTTCCAGTGAAGCCTGTAGGTAACTGCTGGGCAGGGAAGACTTTCATCTCAATCATTAAAAGCAGAACACGGTCACTCTTTGTTTTGGGTTCCTGAGAGCAGCAGTTTGGCTTAAAACATCTGGTCCTCATGCATTCAGCCACTGAATCTCTGCTGGGTGAGAATTTGACTTCAGAGTCCTCTTTGGAGTCAGGCTGTGGTTTCTGATCCTGCTCTGCATTGGAAGCTTCCCACTGATGTGTGACTCCTGCTGGGTTCTAGAACTAGGCTCTCCACCATGTTGTGCTGTCCGTATCCTCATCAGCTCTCCAGGAAATGCCTCAGAAAATAGGAATAGGAAGGAAACAGCAAAATGCACAGAGCAGATTAAATCAGAGATGGTGCCTACTAAGCAGCCATGAGAAGCCCCACTGTAGACTGATGTCATTTCTGCTTCAGATTGACTTCTCACAGGGAATGAATCCAGGTGATTCTATCCATTCTGGGCATATGGAGACAAGAGGCAGAGATAGTATATTGATGCCAAGTATTCAGAATTTCACTTTTTATTTTATCATATTTAATGGGGAAAAGATAGGTTTGAAAATTGTATTTCTAAGTGATATATCTTCATAGACTGAGGAAATTAAGGGAAAATAACTTTAGAAACAAAGATAATTATGTTGTGGACAGTTCTTACTGCATTATTGGAAAGAGATGCTCTTCCCAGACATGCTGGGCTCAAGGTAATCTTTGAACAACTCAAGAACTGTTGTCCAGATAGCATAAATAATAATATATTTAATTACTGTGGTAAATGTAGTCTTTATAATTTTAGAAATTCCTTCAGTTTCTTTTTCCTGCATGTAGCACAGAAGGATCCTGGGGAATATTTTCAGATTTGGAAGAATCTGAAACTAAAATTGTATACATTTCTAAAAATAAAATAAATAGCAAATCATTAATCACAAGAACAATTAAATTGCTTTGAATTGCACAATGTTGGTCTTGGCCCATGTTTCCCTCAGACAAATGTGTTTGTAACTGACTCACATATCAGAAAAGAATTTAGGAGCAATGCAAGAGAAAAGCTATGTAAAGTTCTGTGGAAAAAAAAATGCTTTAATTTAAAATACTCATAGCTATCAGAGTTCCTGACTTTATGCTTGGAAGGTATGGGACATATTTCTCCTTCAGGCAGTGTGACAAGTGTATTAGATGTGAGATCTGGTGAATATGTTTATATCAAAGGCAGCTGTGGCCTACCTGAACCTTTTTTTCTTGTGCCCTTGTGATCATTTTTTCATTTGGCTTAGGTATCAAGTGAAGTGATTTTATTTCTTTGACCACCAGTTTCCCTGTTAGTAAATTGGAGATATTGTGACAGCCAACTTTGACAGAAGCATGAAGAGAAATGTATAGGTTCTCAGTGCTGGTACAAATATTTTAATATCTCAGTTTTCCATTCCCCAAGAAAAAATATATCCTATATTAATTTGTGATGATTTATACACTGTATCAATAAATCATAAAGTACTTAATTCTTCTCAAAATTCTTTGCAGAGGATTAGAAATTCATGTTTACAATTCAAGTCTTCAGTCTTAACCTTCTAGTTATGCCTCTTCCCAGTGTGGATCTCCATGAAAATAGTAAGCTTCATTGTCATTGCTGTGCCCCTTCTCAATATCTCCTGCTTGGTCAAGTGTGTATTCATCAAAGTTCTTGTTTTGCTGTTATGTGACTGCTGGTGGCTTCTGTCAGATAATGCAGCTGTCTTGAACTCCCACATATGAGAAAAAAATACAGCTGTAGCCCTTTGAAGAACTCTTACAAAATGTGCTTCTAATTAGATACATATAATAGAGAGTGTCAGAGGGATTTGTTCACTGTCACAGACCTTCAGTGCTGAATTTCTTCAACAATTTGCTGAAGCGCATAGAAAATAAAAGGCTGTATGTGATGCAGAGAGATGTGCTACATCTGAAATTTCTGAAATAAGCAATGGGAAGCAGAAGCATCCTTGTATTTCAAGACAATTAAACTCAGTGTTTATCCACAGAATTCAGGCAACAAGCACTTAATACAGCATTTCAAAAGAAAGAAGTTTAAAACATACTTTTAAAAGACATTTTTAGCCTGTAGTCCAATAACAAGAGATTGTTGTTAAGAGAGTGTATCTAAATGGCAGATAAATGTGTCAATATTTTTGTGATAAACTTGGCAGTGAAAAAGAAAAGTTTTGTTTCTTCATATAATAAGGTTCTCTGCTGGCACAAGCAGTTCCTAAGTTCTTTGGAGTTTTCTGTTGAATTTCCTGAGCATGCTGAGCTTTTAAATCAGCTGCTGCTTACACCCAAAGGGACATGCTGTGCTATGAGCAGCTGACCCAATGAAACCTAGTTTCCAGTGTCTCTCTCCCACATTTTTCCCCCTTCATGTTGACAGATAAATTATGATCTTGTAAGTCTTTCTCTGTATAAGGACTTAATAGTGTCTATTCCCATTTGTACCCCATTTTCCTGAAACTGTTGTGGATATAAAATCTTTGAATCTTCTTTCTTTTGTTCAATCTGCTTAAAATTGTTCTGGAGCATAAAAATTTTTTCAAGGCAGCAGAAATTGCACATTTCACATCTTTGAGAAACCAATCTAAATGTAGTATTTAAAATTTTCACTTTAAGAAGTCCACCTTATCTTCATGCGTCAGAAGGAGAGTGTTTATTATCTACATGAGAATATATAACATTAAAGTATTACAATAATTGGCAAAAACCGACTAGATAAAGTGCTGCAAAGTTGGTTAACAAAGCCAAATTAAGGTTATTGAATCTAAATTAATGTTTTCTTCTCTTGTTTACTAGTTATAAAGGTACATGTTACATGTGAAGAGTGTGTACGGTGAGAAAGCTACAGGAAAACGAAATGCTTATTATGTTTAACGTCTCAAAGTTTTGCTTAAAAAAGTGGAGTTTGTTAAGACTCTCCAGCTGAACTAAGTTCCTATTTTCAGAAGTTTTATTAGCAGTCCACATTCAAAGTGTAGATGTGGATTAGCTGGGCCATCTCTGGAGATATTCTGACATCAACTGGATAAATCCCTGCAAAACTTGATCCATGCCAGCTGTGCTTTGAGCAGAGATTGGACCAGGTGACCTCCAGAGAGTTCTCCTGACCTAAATAAATCTGTCATTTGTGGCCAGAAAGAGCTGACTTATAAAGTATATGTAATCTGTATTCTTTAAATTACCTGAAATTATTTCTGTATAAAGCAATTCAAGCATTTATAGCTGTGTTAGCTTCCTTTAAATCAAAACTATTTTTATCATAAATTTTTAAAATCTAAACATGGTCCAACTAATAGCTAGGTTGTCTGGAAATTATTTTGTTATCTATAAAAATAAAAAATTGGAACAGGTCTAAATTTGGGTCATATTGGATATAGTCTCACTTTAGAGCCTGGGAAATGGCAGAATTGTTTTATTTTCACATTATTTGGAAGATTAGGTTGAAAATGCCATGTTGAATAATAGACAGTGTAATGCAGAACATCATGTGCAAGAGAAATGCAAGAAGAATCATGCATATGTGTTACTGAATGGAGAGAAAGAGATTGTCATTCATGACAAACAACAGCTTATTGTGTATTTTTTGGTATGGAATGGACAGTACACTGTCCAAAATGTAGACTGCTTATTCAGAATGGGAACACGTGGAGGTGTGCAGAAAATTGTGCTTCCTGATTTTGAAAAGGAGCTATCAAAATGTAATCAGTATGGTTTGGAGAAAAGGCTGCAAGACATGAAGAGTAAGTCTGAAAACACTTGTTTTCAAGTGGGAGAAGTGGAGTGGTGGTACAAAAGGAGAAAGCAGATCTCAGCTATAGCAGGTAGGGAATGGTGTCCTATCACTGTCATATCTAACATGTATGCAAGGCCTTGTGGAATGAAATAAAAAAGCATGCAACATTGAATTGTGAGCTAGAGGATGGCTACAGCAGCCATCATAAAAGCATTTGGTGATCCTGAAGTTTATTAGATGGTGGAATAATTTGTCAAGGGAAGTTCTTACATCCAAACACTAGATAAGAGTAGCAACAGCAGGTCAAACTTTATTATACAGGATCCTCCAGCATTACAGCAGGGAAATGTACTTTCCAGTCCTAGCACATAAGGTCTTATGAATACTAAACAGAAGCAGAATAGTGGACAGGAGACAAAAAATGTATTCCATTACTCAAATCAGATATATGAATAAGACGTTTGGCAACTACCAATGAAGAGATACTGCTTAAATATGAACTCTTCTCCTATACACTCTAAGATAAAATGAAAGAAAATTAAAATAATATTTAAAAACCCCAAAGAAACTGGCAATTTAAAATGAAGTCTGACACTTGAAGGTATTGAATAATTATGAACCGTGCTTTGTAAGGTCACAAAATAAACTGTGGCAGAGTTCATGAACAAATTCCCCCATACTTTGTAGATATACTGCAAAAATAGATAGATAGATAGATAGATGGATAGATAGATAGATACATAGACAGATGGATAGACATATTTTCTTCAGGTTATATATATGCTTGGCTTCTTGAGACTAAATCTGAAGTGTTGAAAAAATCCAGTGCTAGTTCAATTAGGCTGGTATTTAGTAAGTTATATATGAATGATCAGTTCTGCACTTCTAATATAATTAATACAATAATATAATAAGTACTACTAATAACTTTGATATTACATGCCTCTCTATTGTAGCATTACCCATTAGAACAAAAAGAAAGAGATACAGAGTAGTCTCAAATTCAAATGTTATATTTATCAACTGTTTCCTGAGATGCAGGTTTTCTGGTGTGACTGAGTACTCACTAGGTCACTTGAGACAGTGTCAGAGAAAGGGAAGAATTTATTTGTGATTCTCTCTTATGTGTAACATTTTTATTCATAGGCACTATACTTATAATCTGGTTTTGTCTTGGATTGAGCTAATGAACTAAGTTTAACTCAGTTGGGAGTGGAATTGTTAATTCTGTGTTTCTCTCTTCCTCCCTACAGTATGCTATCTGGCTGGTCCTTTGGGTTACCTGGAACGTGTTTGTTATCTGCTTCTATTTGGAGGCTGGAGACCTTTCAAAGGTAATTTACCACTGGATACATTTAAACCATCAACTCTTTGTTAACATGCCCCAGGCTGTGCTCTTTTTTACTCATTTTTTTAGTGTTACCTAAATGAGTGTTCTAGTATGATGGAAATTTGGAGTACTCTGGGTATGTTAGAAACTTTTAAACCAGACAGTAATGAGCATATACATTCTGATGCCCACAACAATAATTGTATATGTTCTTTAAAAGAAAATTACCTCTTTTTGTTCCCCTCAGTAGCCCTGCAATGCAAATTTCACTCACAAGAGACATTAATGAATGATTTCATGAATACAAAACATTGCCATGTCAGGGGCAAACAAATATTTATTGTACTTTTAAGCTTGCTGTTACTTAAATGGATTCCTTTCAGGGGCCTTATACATCGTATAATAGTTATAAAAGAAGGGGTCTTTCATTAAATTAAGATGTAAACTGAGGTGCCAGAACAGATTGCCATTTGGCTTCATCAGTGTTTTTTAAGCTTGTGCTTCTGGTAGAATTGTTTTCCTTGAACACTTATACACAGTAAAAATCCATAGGAAAAATATAAGAATGACATATTTATAGAGTTTTATTGGCAGTGTGATAAGACATAAATGGCATTTGGTAATGGCCTGAACCTCAAACTCCCACTTTCTAAGGTGTTCGCAGAAAGCTGGCAATTTGTGGAATAAAAGGTTATCAGTGGCAACATTTTTTAAGGGCAATATGCTTCAACTGAGTATAGATATTGCTGAATTATGCTCACAGTGCTATGAACTGACCATCCCTTGTGTCAACTACATCACATTCTCTTCTTGACTCAGATTTTAATTTTTGTTCCTGATTATAGGGAGTTTTGCCCAACTTTAAATTACAGATGTAATCCTCTGATCCTTTGTGAGTTACTGATACCTTATTATGCAGAAGGTTAAACACAATTATTGGAAGAATAAATGAGGCAGAGATACTTCCTTGCCTGTTGTTTCTTTCAAATCACCCCCAACGTACAAACTACTAGAGACAAGGTATTTCATACCCATGTATTCTTTTTCTTCAAAAGATGCTAACTTCAAAAGGATCAGAATTTCATTTCCTGAGGGTGTAAAGTAATTTTCTGCAGGTAAAATGTTACACTTTTCTGGTTTTATACTTTCAAATAGGCCCAATCTCATTAAAAGCTTGGCAAAAAAACATAGCAAATAAAAGAACTGGCATGTATTATCTTTTATTTGGTCAATATTCTTCCTTTGTTGCCAGGATAACTAATATATACATAAAAAAACCTGGAATTTGTTGTGCAGTTATACTCAACCCAATCTACCCTCTTGTCACCTACTTGTTTCAGCCACCTGCATTCCTAAATTTGTAAATGTTGGGATGCTTATCTTGCCTTGGGAAGTGATTGGGGGTGGGAAAAAAATGGAGAAAGGAGAAGTAGCTGTTTAAGCACTGGGTATAAAAACAGAGTAAGAACACTACTAAGTGCTAGTTGGAATAAAATTGGGCCATAAACAGTATCTAAACCATGAAATAATTTTTTTCTGAAGTGTAGAAATCATCATCTGGAATGTTTCCCAAACAACTGTAGGGTTCAGGTCTACATTTGAATGCAGTTTAATCTTTTATTTGGTCTCTAGATATATTATTTGATCCAGTGATCTGATCTGCCTTGAAATACCCAGTAGAGTATATTCTTTCCACTTCAATTGGCTTTCAGAGCACCAGAGGTGGTAAAGAGAGGGAGAAAAGGAAAAGTTCTGAGAAAAATGGATTGTAATACATGGGAGAGATCAATTCATGACCTACAAAAGACCTAATTCACTTATGGGGCATCATTCTCTTCTCCTTTTCAACTCAAATGGTATGTCAAGACTTTCCCACATGGGAAATATTCTAGAAGATCTAGCACTTGGAAATATACATCTAATACAAAGATACGCAACTGTTCTTGTTGATATAATGTACACCCCTCTTCTAGATCCTTCAGAGGCTCTGGCTGTTTTACAGATGTAGAGATGTAGGTATCTTAGAGAGTAGATAATTTCAAGTGTAATATTTCTCAGGCATATTCATAAATCTTGCACTGAATCTTCTTTATTATTTATATTTTCATCTGAGAATAACTGCAGTTTTAAATGTCTGGTGATAAACCTGGATATTTTCTTTGTTTGAAATGGCATGTTGAACCTTGAGAAAAGCTCTGGGTCTGAACTAGTTCTAAATAGAGAATAAAAAACAACCTTTAGGCAAGTACCAGAGGGATGCCTCTGAAGTTGTAAACCATGAGAGAGGATCCTGTACAGCATGGCTATAAGAATTGATAGATTAGAATTACAGCCTAATAATAGTTCGGATGGGTATAGTTTATTTTTATATGTATTATTTATAGCTTGCTATCAAATAAAATAAAAATAAGGCTGATTTTTTTTCCCAAAGTTTTGAGAAAGCTTTTATTCCACGTGTGGAACAATTTTTCCATCATCACCTGCTGAGATAATGAAGAGGACATATTCCAATTGTTAATATAGTTATTTTACTTGTGGGAGTAGAGGTCTTGACATTTTTACTTCTCCTTATTAAACAGAAACAGGTCTGTAAAAACTCAGAAATTTTTAGAACAATGAGATATTAATCTCTAAAGAGATTGAGGAGATTCAAGGGCTATTTGTGGACATCTATGTAAATCTGTTTGCATTATACACCATGACAATCATAGATATCTTGTGAAAAATGGTGTCACACCAAGTATTTTCTGTCCTTGAGGTACAGTTATCTTTGCTGAAACTATTACAGCAAGATGGAATATTTATGGTTTTGTAAGAAAGGTTTGAAACAAAGAAGTACAATCACTGGTTCTTAACCTTGATTTGTATGTGGATCTGTGAATAAATGCTTAGAAAACCCACTTCTTAGACTTACTTTTCAGTATTATTCTTCAAAAATATTTAATTAGTCCTGTGTGTTGTTTTGCTTTCTGGTAACTGCCATACTCTATAAGGAGGACTTTAAGGTGTCAGGACTGGCAATGTTTATTTTGATGTGTGGCTGAGCAAATGTAGCACATGAAAAGCATAACCTCTTATCTTGAATGAGGCACATCTGAAGTAGAGCAGTGAAACAAAAACAAAAAAAAAAGGAAAACATAATAGAAAGCATTTCTGAGAAAATGTAATATTCCTGTGATTTTTTTTTTAAAGCCAGGAAAGTACACAAGGAGATTCAGCTACCTCAGAAAATACTCATGTGATTAAGAACAGCACTCTTGATTCAAGCATTTGAAAGCTTGCCCTAATGATGTCGAATGATACCACAAGCAGAAAATAAGCAGAATGAGAACTATCATACTCCCATATTTGGTTTTGAAAGGAGTAAACAATTTTGGCTGAAATAAACCCTTTCCTGAGGTTGCACTGGTCCCATGGCAAGCGTGAGACTGGAGATGCTGTTGCAGTCAGTTGCTGGAACTCAAGGCAGAGGCTGGGTTTGGGGTGCTGAACAAGGGGGACCTCAGGGTACAAAACAGCCCTTGCTGGGGACCCTAGAGGGTCCCATCCTTGAGTCAGTACTTCTGGTTCTCGCTGCATCCAGTTCTATTTGTGTGACCAGATCTAAGAGTCCCTCTCACTGGCTGAGCTGGAATCACCTGGCTGAGCTCTGGAATCACTTTACTGTAGTCCCCAGTGTACTATGTGAATATGACCAAGAGTATGCTTCTGAAAATCTCATTTTAGCTGTCAAAATTGGCTTAGTTTCTATTTTTTTGACATTTTTGACACCTTCTTTATTAAACCTAATAATATGCAACATTTGCATTTACTATACTAAATCATTAAGTTGTACTTATTTATTTTTGACACAAAAATTAGGTGTTTGAAAGTCAAACACTCTGGTGTCAAGAAATGCCAGAATTAAGATTACTTGACTATGCGTGATTTAGCTCTCTTGTACATTGACTTTCACATACCTTTTAATTATGAAGTCACAAGCGTATATTTTTCTTTAATCTCTGTACCACATAGCCTATTTCAGAGATGAAGTTTTGGGAGTTGAATGAGGCTGCCATACTGGATCTTCCTTCATATACTGCAGCAGTCAGAAAAAGCTTAATAACAAATAAAAATGTAAATTCTGTATTTCAATTCTGATCTGAAAACATGTAGAATAAAAATATGAAAGGTTAGGTACTGAACTCTGGCACCTATGATCTCTAAACACAGAAGTGATATTGTGAACATAGATCACTAGGTGCAGTCAAACTGTGGTTCCCCATTACTCATTCTTCAGTCCGAGCAACTGTTCTTAATAAAAAATTTTAAAAAAATTGAAAAAAAAAAAAAAGGTTTTTTTGCATTCAAATCATGTTACTTCCTTTCCTATATTGCACTGTACTGCAACAGGGGGAACATGAAAGAATAAGATTAAAAAAATGTACTTATTTAAAATTGAAATTGTTAAATATAATACAAAGAACTGAATTTGCTGTAGTTATTAAAATGTAAACTAAAGGAAAATATGTAATCGGGTTGTTTTCTGCTGGAAGTTTTAAGGGAAATTAAAGGTTTCTGAAGACTTTCTCTCCTCCCCACCACAAATAACTGGAAATATAAGATAACTTAAACTTACAAAACCACAGACTTATTCATGCTGGAAGAGCTCTCTCAAGGTCACTTAATCCAGTCTCCTGCTCAGAGCAGCACCAACTTAAAAGTTCTATCATGTTTCCCAGGGTTTTAGTCAGTCAAGTGTTAGAACTCCTCAAGGATGGAAGTTTCACAACTTCTTCATTTCTTAATCATTCTCATTGTGAAAAATTTTCTCCTACTATGCAGCTGAAATTTTGATTGCTGCAACCTGTGACATCGCCTCTTGTTCTTCCACTGTGTGCCTCTGAGAAGAGTCATGCTCCACCTTTTCTAACATTCCCTTTAGGCCTAAGTGAAGCCAAGTACTTCATCTTTCTATTTGTTCTTTCTGTAGTTTACTTCGTATTTCCAACCACAGATAGTTTGTTGCACTTCACAAGAAAAAAGCTAATTATCTTGTAATAAATAATCAGTTCGCTTTTCATACTTTTGCTTTACTATGGGAGAAAAATGAAGGGTATTCACATATATGTAAAGCTATATAGTATCTTATATAAAACATGGAAAGATATAGGTTGTCCATGTTTGGAAAAAGTAGTAACATATTCAAAAAGAATTAGAGTCCTGTAGTTCAAAGACAATTCAACTTATATTCAAGTTTCCTTATATTGTATTTAACAAACTACTGAAAATCTTCTGTACAAACCCTGCAGTCCAGTAAAATGCTGCAAATATGTAACTCTTTCCTATTCCTGCTGAGGTAAGCAAATCAGGAAGGTTAACCAAAACTTGGTGAAGGCTCCTGAGTAACTGCTAGGGAGCATTAGGAAAACAATATAATGGCATTGTTGGGGATTACCCTTGGGGAGAGAGTCAGCTCTGCAAAGCTGGAGGAATGAAGATTTAGGGAGAAGATTTAGGGATTTTTCTTCTATGTTGTTATCGGCAAGTACTGCCCACTCTGTAGCTGAACTGCAAGCTAGTCTGTTTTCCATATCATGAAATCAAAGGACTGAAGACAAATGTAAGGAATCGTGTCCAGCTGCCAATGTGCACTCTGTTTAATGTCAGTGTTTACATACTCATGGGCATGGTTCATAGTAAAGTAAAGCCAGAAGGGACTTTGGGACACAGCCATCAGTTCTCCTGCCTCCAGCCAGGCCCAGCCACCAACCTGCACTATGGGAGAGCAGCTGATGCAAAAGATCTCAAGGAGGAAATGAGCAGTTTGGAAATCCACCTACAAATGATGCTCATGCATTTAGCAACTTTTCATCACTGAGAAATCCTCCTTTCCCTTGTTGATATGAAATGTTAGTTCAGGATTAGCCAGATATAGCTTTTAGTGGCTGTAGGGCAGCCCATTCTTTCTCTTTTCCATTGGGTGACTCTAATGAGAAGAGGAAGAGGCAGCAATGGTCATAGCATCTCCTGTCAACAGCTTAGCACCAGTTCTGCATTGCTGGTGGAAATAAATGGAAAGAGTAGGAGGAAATATGGAGCCTATTTTTCCCTCCATCTTATTGTCTTCTCCCTACCCTCTTATTGTGCAAAATTAAAAGGAGCAGCCAGAAATAGGCACCTTATAGTAAGTAGTATTTTTCCACTTGAATATCCCAACCTTCACAAGCACACATCCACCTATGTGTCTGACTTTCACATACCACTGCTTGGATTGATACCTAGTTGCTCAGAAATCCAGTTTATATCCCTATGCAAATTAGCTGCAATAATGCAAATTACTCCAGGATATGATTTGCATAGCTTGTCACTCAAGCTGCTTAGAAAAACATGTTGTCTGTGAGGGCTGAGCACTTTATGCAGCTAATATGCTCCGATTTTAAAGGGAGGGCTTGATACATAGGTGAAGCTGGGGAAAGAATGAAACAATAGAAATGGGTAATTCATCTTCAGCATAACTCAGTTGTAACAAAGCAATGAATGTGGGAAAAAGTTTGAACTTACACCATTTGTTATGCATTCGTTCTACATTGCTTTATGTCCATTAGTATAATCATCAAACTGCTTTGATTCCACATTTACTAATTATTTTTGTAAAGCAGTGGTCATTAACAGTTAAATATCAATGTCATACATACTCTAATAAAACAACCTGCAGGATGGTTAATTTTGTTAATATTACCTTCCTTGGATGTTGTTTTAACAGATGTCCTGTTAAGATAACAGAGAAATTAAATTAGTTTTCGACTCAAAGCATCTGGTTAACTTTGTAGGTAAATGCCTTTGAGCAGTAAATCTGACCAGGGTTTTCAGATAAATAGCTATCGGACTGTTTTAAATAAATTACTTTATTTTTTCTCTTCTATTACTTAGGGCACATTTGACATGCTTGATCATATATCTAACAGATGAAAATTGAAAATAGTGCTGGCAACCAGCAGTGTTAGGTTATTCAGGGGGTAGTTTCATGGGAAGATACTATTAAGCATGCTTATGATTTCAGAAAATTTAGTTCTGCAGCAATTTTTAAACCTCAAGATCTTTACCAGCTGGAAGATAACTGATTATAAAATGTAATCTGTTTAATACTGTAGACATAGCATATGGTGGAATACATTTAGATAAAAGTGGAATTTTTCATCTTTTTAATGGTGAAGGAAATTGTGATAGGAAATCATTCAAAGTATAGAAAAATATGAAATATTATTGCATATATTTTGCTAATTGTAACAATTTTATCTTTTAAAATCCTGGGACATATTTTCTGTTGAGTTTATGAATAAACACACATCTTCCTGTTGATTTATATATGTTCACTTTTCCCACAATTTAATAGCTTTGCACCGAGTACAAGGACACATGAAAATAAATGTAGTGATTGGTTAGATGATAATTCCATATGATGATTTACTTATGTGTGTGTTTACATATATATTGAGTACCTCAGTTATACTGTTAAGATTGGTAGGAATGCACTTTAGCATGTATCTTAAAGTTGCATATATTACAGTTACATGGAGGCTTTCATATATATCTAAAGGCAGTGCCATTAATATTTCTTCAAGTCTTTCAAACGTTACAGCCAAGATATTGCAGAAAAATATCCAGATATGTATTTATGAGATTACTTTTGAATATTTATTAATTATATTGCAGTACCATCTAGTGGCTCCATTTTGATATCAGGGTGCCATTATACTATGAGCCCTAGATACATAATATAAATAAACTTTATCCTAAATGGTACATACTCTTACTTTGTGATTCTGTGAGAATGGGAGGTGGAAACCTAAAAATAGTGGACTGCTGTAAGAATCCAAAACAATATTATATATTTGGAATTCTTCATGAAGTCTGGATTTTCACAACTTTCTTGTCCAATTTTCCCCAAGTTTCTCATCTCTGTGAGGATTCATAGTTGAGTGACACAAAGCCCTGCTCTTACAACAGTTTATGGTCTACTTTGGTGAGGAAAACACTTCTGTATGCTTTAGTGCACCATTGCTAAAATTTCACCAGTTTAAGGCACTGGGGGAAAAACGGTAGATTTTGCTTAAAATGAAAGATCAGAAGCTAAATTTATTTCTAGTCAGGCAGATACTCAGAAGATCACAGCTACAGAAAGCGTGTTTGCTATGACAGCTTGTCTGGGGGTGGTCCATGCCTCTCATACACAGTATCTTTGCTATGGCTGTATGAGTCAGCTATGGACAAGGGCTGAAGGGGATTTACCATAGTTGAAGGTAGGGGTGTCTGCCAGAGCAACCACTTATCTTTTGTGTAATCATAAAAACATACAAAAATGTGCTTTGTTTTGATTTTCACTGTCTCACCGTGTCAGCCTTGTGTTTCATTATTTATTCTTTTGGGGTACAGATGCAATACTTGAACACATCCCTAGTGATTTTTTGTTCTAAATATGGATGCAATGGCTAGAATATACTTTCCCCACATCTACTCTTCCTATAAATATAAGTATATAATTAACCTTCCAGTTGGAATCTATCAAATAAATTCCATCTTGTGAACCAGGGGTCTACAAAAAATTTCAAGGCAGCACTAAGCCCATGCATTTTCTGAGGAGCTTTGTGTTATTTGGAATTTCTGAAGGAAGCCATTCTGATTCTTATGTCACTGAAAATTATGCCAGTGTTAATCCAGTAGGAAAGAAAAATTCTGTATTGCCTTCAGCATCTTTTTACCTATGGATAAGCATTTATTGAACCTAGGAAAGCAATGTGAGCTGTGAAGTGCTCTCCTTTTTTGATCCTGTTTCATACAGAAGTCCCATACTCCTTTCTCAGCACGGCAGTGGTAACAATGGGCTCACAGGCCATGCACTGAAAATGGCTATGGTGACTAATCACCTCTTACAGGGATTCATCATCCTATAACACTCTATATTTGCAGTTTCCCTTCTGCTGGAGGCCCCCACTCCCGTGGTCCTGCCACTTGAACACTCATGATCTGTCTCTGGGCTGAAAACACTGGTGTGTCTTAAGGCACTTTGAGCATTCATTCATTCAAATTCATGCTTACATGGACACAACTTTGCACTGAAGCATGTGAATAGCTCCTACAAAAGGCACTAAATAGAAAGTAACAGTAATGTGTTTAAACTGTCACAAATATTTCAATGAGAATGTCTACCCTAGTCACAGAGTGACTGCTTTCTGCACTGTGAGAGCATTTATACTCACTATATAAATTTCCTTGAACATTTAAACAAGTATTTCAAGAAGCATGTTGGAAAGTAGCTATTCAAGACAAAAAAGAAACTAATTTTTCCTCCTGTAAAATTGATACCTCAAAACTCTAGAATTATTTTAAATATTACTAATCTTTTTCACGTAATTTTCTTCCTTTCTCATTCCCATGAAAAGGTTTTTTCCAAAACTGGTACTGAAACGCAGTGGTTTGTGGTATATGGATAACTGAATTAAATCATGTCAGCTTCAATAATAGTGTAGGATTAGATGATGATTTTTTAACAATTGTCCATAGTAAACAGAAACAATATTCTTTCTCATTGACTTCAGTGCTGTCACACTGCAGTTGACAGTACACTCACAGCTAGTTTTATTTTGTTGATTCTATATGCTCAGAATGAGGAACTAGCTGTGAAAAATATTTTATGTCCTTTTCTAATAACCCATTAAACTAAATGATTACCTTAGTGAATTTATCCCCAGAGAATGTTTACTCTAGTGTTGGTTTCAAAACTTGCTGCTGCTACTTCAATGATAGTAATTTTAAGGGGCATCCTATCTGTTCAGGAGTGCTGTAGTACGGTACCACATCCCACTTACCAGACTACCACAAATACCTGTTTGTTAAGAAATTGGATTCCCCGTTTTGAGGGTAGGATTTGATTGATTGAGTAACCTTATGAATTGAACTAAAGTGTGGTTTATTGTGGGTTTCATACTAGGAGCTTGTTCTTCAGCAGGCCACAGTGCAACTCAGGCTATTTTTCTTCCACCCTACCTATAACAGGTGGGTAATTCAGCAATAATGAGGTGATCAGTAATGTGCTGTGTCTAAGTATCTCACTGGTGTCTTTAAACTGCCAATGAATCCTTTTATAGAAAAACTGCTATTTGGAATGCAGAGGGAGAATAAGGTCAGAGTGTTAAAAAATATCTGAAGAACCTCCTCTATGGATAATTTGATATATACCTCACTACTAAAATGAAAAAATAAAAGAGGTTAGATTTGTCAAGCTTTTGATCACATCTTAAAAGTGAAGGGCTCTCCTTTCATAGGGCAGTCTCATAGAAGGGGTCCTTCAGTGAATTCCAATCAGATGCACAAAGCAAATCCTCTCTTTCCCTCTTTTCTTGGCAAATTTATATTTGCCACTCCTCTCTTTTCCTCCTTCAGCTTATTAAAGCTGAACACTTTTTTTATCTTGGCTTTGCTTACCTCTAACACATTCCTCTGACACTTAGCACATCCAAGGGTGTTCTATCTTGATTTGGCTAAAGTGGCCCGGGGTGTTTTTTATTTGAGAGCACAGGGAAACACAGTATTTGAGTGAATATTCATTTTGGTATTTCTCTTTAATCACCATTTACAGAACACACTAACTGTTTTTGCTCTTGACTGCCCACTGGAACCACATGCACTAGATTCAATGTGTCCCACAAATGCTCTTAAAGCACAAGTACAAGACATTTGTCCTGCAGCTGCAATGATGGAGATTGATTTACATTAGGTGGAGAAGTTAAGCAGTTGGAACATATTTACCTTGAAGTTTGACTTAAAGACATCTTTTTTTCCTCATTGGAATGCCAATATGAAGTTTATGTCATACTCTGTATGACATCATAATAGAAATTGTAATGAAACCTTGTTAAATATATTGCTGATGTAATCTAAGTAATATACAGTATAAAAAATACTTGCACAAGTATGCACATAAGAATTATGTAAAAATTGATACTGAGGGTTGTGGAAAGCTTATCTGTGATTATCATCTACCCAATTGTACATCATCCTAGGTGTTCAAATGGCCATGTAAGAAACACTGCCAAGAGCAATACTGAAAGAGGTTCCTCCAGTGGAAAATCTTCTCCTTAAGCCTAGAGAACTAAGCACTTGTTTTTGTTCAGAAACAGGCTTGTACATACATACATACATACATATATATTAGAACAGTGTTTTCCACTTCCTTTAAAGTATTTCAATCACAAAACTACATCCAACTCAGCATAAGGATATACAATGCAGCATAATTTGCACAGAAGTATAAATCTTTGGAGTTTCTAATGGTGCATTTTTCATAGTTAACAAACAATGACGGGATTAAAACCATGAGATATTTCCTTAAAAAACAACTTCTGGTTGTTGTGTTTGCCTTCCTGAATTCTGTGGCTTTAATTTTTAATAAAGGAAAAAGTCGTGAGTTTAGACAGCTGCTTGGAAGAAGAGGCTACAGGAGAGCTCAGTAACAACAGACTATGATACTATATAATTATGGGGTTTTTTCTCTTCATTAGCATATACAACCTGCTACAGGAATGAGAGTATAATGATAATTGCCAGACTCTTGGGTTTTCACACTTAGAAATAGTGCAAAGTACAAACCTAAAGTAATAGGGATTACTTCAAGAAATGTCTCTGTCTGCAGAGTGAAAGAGGAGCTTGTAGCAGACTAGAGATTTAATTTTGATGTTAAATTTCTGGCAAAACATCTCCAGGAGATAATAGCATTTATTCTCATTCTGGTCTCAAAGTGGAGACGAGTGAAGTACTCGTTCTTTAACTTGCCATTAAAGGATGTTTGTCTGTGTCACAGCATGTAGCATTAATGAGAGATTCTGAAGAAAAGAGTTGCTACTATATGAAAAGTAACTGAAGACTAAAGTTTATTGAAAAAGCTTACATGGGAAATTCCTTTGATTCCTGTACACATTCTGTTTAGCTTTAGGCAATATTTTCATTTTTCCACTAGCACAATAATGTCTCTCTTAAAAAGAATTTATAAAAATAATATATTTTTTTATGCTGATATCTCTGTGTATAAGACAGTACTCCTTTGTTTCCTTTCATAAAGAATCATGCTTTCAGACTTGGTAAGTTTCAAGTACCATCTCACAGAGGCAGTGCAAAATACTAGGAGGACTTGAGGCAAATGCATAATAAGTAGAGTATTTTTTCACCTATAACTTTAATCTTTAATAATCCTAAATTTAAAAATTACTTTCAAATACTCAAATAATCTCTCTTCTAAGCAGGGCATGGTGTGGTCCTGGTGTGCTGCTATCCTTCCATACCCATAGGACATGCCCCTTTCCCGTATGTAATTCTTCAGTCTCTCTTACTCCTTCTTTTAACATTGCCCCTGTTTTCCTGGACACCTGCCTGATGCAGGTGGTGCTGGGCTGAAATATTCTTTGGAGATCCCTGCTTCTCTGCCTAGACTGCCAATATAGCTCAGAGGAGATACCTGACTTCTAGGCAGTTGAACTTAAATGAGCTGAATCCAACCCTAAGTGCTTATCACCCACTGAATTCATGGTGCTTAGGCACTAACAGGATACCTTCCTTTAACACTGAGCTCCTAATATATTTAAAAATCTGGTGGCATGCAGCCTAAATTGCATTTAAATAAGAATTTAAGTGTTTAGTCTGTTAGTAATTTCTGAAAATTAGGCTAGAGTCCTAGCAAAAAAATCCCTATCCTTTCTTGAAAATCCTGCATTTATTGATTTGCCTTTGAGAAAAGGAGAAAGAATGGCAATGGTGGAGTTTTCATTTATAGACATATTGAAAAACTGCTTCTTGTTTTCAATTGGAGTTACATAGTTTATTTTATTCTCCTCCATCATTGATTATAATTTTGTTTCAGAGTAAGGCAGTGATGCTGCACATGAAATAAATTAAAAACCTGCCTACTATATCCATGAAACAATGGGAGTTGGTTTTGAAAACCTAACAAAAAACATCATACTGACATGCATATGAATAAAGAGCTTTCGGCTCAGAACATGGAATAGCTGAATTTCAAAACCTGAAATCCTTAAAAAGGCAAATGAAGTAAAGTGCATGCTTCAAAGCAAAGAGCAATGTCAAGAATTTGCAGCTCTGTATTGATTAGTAGACACTTATAACAAGAAAAATGGAATGACTGCATGAAAAATTCAAAGCAAAAGATCTGATATGAAGATTCCCAGTACTGAGAAAGGGACATACATTCAGCATACTGAAAAATTTAAGACTAAATTTTTATTAAAAGCTGTTTCTTTTCTGTGGTATTTCTTTTGCAATGGGCTACACGGTACATGCTGCATCAGGTAAAAAGGAGAAAGAGGCAAACTTTGGAATATTAAAGTCCTTCAGCGAATAAATTTTACTTTTTTAGAATTAAATATCAAACTGAAGAAATATAGAACTCCTGTAGTTTATACATGGAAAGTCACATGGAACTATGCTAAGTATAAACTCCTTTGGGATTATTTACTTTATCATTAGAACGAAAAAGAAGAAGGAAAAAAAAAAACTCCACAAAAAACCAACCAGATAACCAAATTACATATTGATATGTTATTGATAAGTTTTGGGAAAAAAAATCTATGAGCCCAAAATGTCCTGTCTCTTTTTCTCCTCTATTAAGGTGATGTTAAATTGCCCAAAATAGAATTACAGAAACATGAAGATGGAAGATATCTGCTTATAATATTTGTAATATTTCTTGGACATAGAAATTTATAATGATATTTGAACTTTCTTTAATACTTGGTTATCTAAGTGATGTCTTATAAACTAATAAATTAATTGTGTATCATTACTAAGTAACCTGTTTTACATGCATGCGGTCCTTCCTAGTATCCAACAAAAATGGTTTTACTGTCTTGGACTTTTTCTTAATAAGCAGGACAAACATCCCCTTTATTATACTGTCTACATGTTGAAATATATTTATTATGTTGATTCTTCATTTTTATTCTGTTGACAAGGTAGATTTTTTTTCATGTTTTCTTATTGCTCATATTTTCTATGTATTTTATTCTTATTGTTGTCCTCTGTATTCTTCCCATATACTCTGAAGTCTATTTAGTATGGAAGATTTAAAAAACAGAAAAAAGCTATTTCAGTTAAGACTTCACCAGCACCAAGTAAAGCAGACCTATAGAACCTTTAGTATTTTATTATAAAACTGCCATTAAATGTTACTGAATGAGATTTTCTTGATTTTTCCCAACATTGGTTTTAATTTCTGAGTCACTCTTACAATCCCCTGCAGTTATCTGCCATATTTTACTACTTTGCCAAATGTTCCTTGCTCTCATTCTGTCTGATTTCTCCTGCCTACAGGAAACACTTTGCTCTTTTCTTTATTTAATTCACCTTGTTGTTCTTCAGTTTGCTGAGACCTGCCCTATGCAGCATTTGATATCCTTTTTCTGTGCAATATAAACAGGGTTAAATTCTATCATCCAATTCATTACTGAAAATATTAATTGAGTTGAATGTGGAGTGTACACCAACCTTCCTCTTCAAACTTTTTCTCAGCTGAACACCCAAACACTCATGAATCTCATGAATTTTTTTTTTTTGTGAACAGTTTTTAAACCAGATATGGAAGTTGTTCTGGTGAATTACGTGCACTATGAACTTTGTATATACAGGACATCACACAGCCCAGTGTCATAAGCTGGAATAAATTAGGTTCTATCTACTGTTCTGCTTCTCCAAAACCACTACAGCCAAATCACCAGTCACAGAAGGACAGTGCTTTTAGGAAGAATTGCTCTTGAAAACTCATATTTATTTTACTATTTCATAGGTGCAGAGGGATTGATGGATTAAAATTTTTGTTACAGAACCTCAGGATCAATTACTAATTCACTTTTCTAAAACTATGAAAACAATGGCTGTCTTTCTGATACTCTGCAGTTGCTCCATCAGCTTTTTTTTTTTAAATTTGTTCTGCTTTTTTTTCCTTTTTTTTTTTTTTTTTTGTCAGAAACTTCAGGTGAAATCATGTCACTCTTGAAGTCAATACATGGTGTGTTTTTTATTCCTTTTTACTACAATGAGACCAGGAGCTAACACAGACTCTTCAAGGGCTTCTCAAAGTGTCAAGTTTCATCCCTAAAAGCACAATGATGTCTTGAGAATTCTGCACATCAAAAACAATTTCATAATATAAAGAAAAGATTTTCATTTCACTGATATGGAAATCATGTTATGGAGCATGCATCATGAAAGCATTCTGTGTCTAAACTGACACCATGTAAGGCATGCATAGATAATTTCCATCCTCACCAAAATGTTGTTAATTTAGATTTAGTGAAAAAGATGTACTTATCATCACAAAACACAGATAGACATATGAGTTCTGTTTTCATTGTTTGCTTTTATATTTCAGAGCAACTGTAATATAAAAGTTGTGCAAATCTTAAGGGATCTGAATATGTACATGAAGAAGCAAACATTTATTAGTCTATTAAATATCATCTGCTCATAGAGTAAGCCAGTTATTTAACTGTGGAACAGGAACATGACTTTGTAGTTTAAATCACTTTACTAAGCCTTGGGAGATTTAATTCCACTTTTCAGCTCTGACTCAGATTTCCTGCAAATCACAGCTTGTACCTAAGCTTTCCCTGTCAGTTCTTGCTACTGTAAAACAAAGGTGCTTGCAGCTGCCTGCGTGAAAAGGACACCACCATAGTGAGGTTAAATCAGTATTCCTCAAGTGCCTCACAGTATTAGTGGAGACACCCCACTCTGCTGGTTCACCACATCTAGTCCTGTTCATGAAAGTGTAATTACTTGAAGCCTTGATCATAGAAAGAGGTCCCTTTAAGTTTTCTCATGCATGAATTTTTCCTTTTCTCAGTACATCTTCAGCCTACTGCTAATAAGACAGCTAGTCAACAGTATAATTAATCTTTCTTGTGCTAATGTTTGTGATGGCTTTATCATACTTGTATATTCAAATTATTTATTGAACTTCATGGGAAAAAATTCTGTTTTTAGAAACTGTTTATGGAATGACTGACAGTTTGGAGTTTGGTACAAAATATTTTTTGTATATACGGATTTGAATCTTATAATTGGTTTACATTAGTCTATTTGGCATATTGGGTTTACAAGAATGACAGTTAATGAAGCAATAGAGATAGTAAAAATCTGGCAGGGTGCTAATAATGGTCTTTAATCTTTTGGCTGGGAAACTTTTGCCTGGGCAAAAGTTTTGGGTGATCAGATCTGGAAAACAGACTTGGGGAACAGAACAACATTTTAGTCTATTTTGTATTAATTACATGCATCTGTAACTGCACCTTTTTTTCCCTTGTTACATCTGCGTTTTATGTTCTAGAAGTGATATAAACAATATTTTTCTGGAAACAGTATACTTACCCACTTAACTAAAGATAAAAAGTGATTAATGATGCAGTCTTCTAGGTTAAATGAATCTTTATATCTATGTTTCTTTCTTTTTTTTTTTTTTTTTTTTGTGGCACAGAAGAAATGGGAAAAAAGAGGATGATAAACTGAACAAGATTCTCTTACAATTTCAGTGACAACTGCTTAAAGTTATTAAATTATATTTACTTTAGGGATTATACAAGGTAAACATTTGTAGAGTAGTCTAAGTTCCTAAAAGAAATAGTCTGTTTTAAATCATGAAGATCAACAGCAATCAATTTAAATTAATTCTGATTCACCGAAAGTTTCTGCTTGTCATTTTTTAAGGTGTCATATTTTCCTATGGAAAAGGGGATTTTCCCTGATAAATACTATAGAAAGTCACTTTGAGAAAAGGAAGTTTAGTAGTCATTCCTATGGCATGAAATGAAGTACAGCTGACTTTTTAAAGAAGAATCTCAGAGGGAAAAAAGAAAGTCTGATTTATGCTTAGGCATAACTTTGTATTTTGAAGTATTGTAAACAACTGATATAGAAATCACATAATTTGCAGCTGAACCATAGCAGTATCTGAAGGCAGAGGTGTGAACAATCATTTTTATATTAGAGAAGAAGAGGGATATAATCAGAAAAATAGTTTAGATATGCAGAATATTATTAAATGTTTCTGGTCATCTACCTTGCTACAGAGGCCAATGCCTCTCTAAAAAATAAGATGGGATCTTTAGCAATCACAGATTCTTAAACATTAGATAATTTATCAGAACAATCATTGAAGGGAAATCTATCAGAAATTTGATTATTTTTCAGCCCAGTGTGACCTCCACCTACAGCTACCCTTCCAGGAGACCTGAGGGTTTCCCATGGGATAGAACACCTAGAGAGTAATATCATTTCAGTGGTGCAAATGTTATCAGATAGAAAGCCAGGGACTTTGCCATAATATTCTCCATGTAAAATACTTATTTCCATTTTAACTTATTTTTTAATTAAAATATCATTTGGTAATCAATTAGCAGATAGGACACAAAAGACAGAAAACTAAGAGAGAATTTCCACAAGGGTAGAATTGGCCAATGTATCCTAGCAAGATCTGTGCTAACCCTTTCTCTAGCAAAATATTCAGCACTGGTCAAGCAAAGATGATGAATAAAATAAGGTGATAGGAGTTCTGGAGTATATCAAGAACTTCAGGCTTTCCAAAGTTCAGAGTCTAGGTAGAACTGAAGAACAATCTCACAATCTTTGTATTTTACAAAGTACCTCATAGGACAAATTTGCCCTGATGATAAATGCCTCTAAATTACCTGTTACCACTTATGAAGCAGATCTATCATGTGACTAGGTGTTTGAAATCATCAATTCAACACTGAAAAAACAACCTTAAAACTTGCTAGGAAAGAAGCAGATCACCAGCAAGTAATGTCGTACTACTGACAAGCCACAGTGAACCCCAGTATTAGGTAATGCAACCAGTTCTGTTCATTTGTAACAGAAATAATGTATGAAGTTGTTTAAGAAGGAATGGGGATGCTAGATTAGTTTCATCGTGGATGAATGACGGTCGCAATTTCTTGGAGCAAGGAATATTTTCCTGAAGTGTCATTTTTACACTTAGAGTGTCAGGGCTATAGTTTCAACTTAGGCTATGGTTCTCATGTGTTTTGATTTTCAGGATATATAATGTGTTCTGATTTGTTGCTTGTAAATATTGTTCTCCTAAAATAGCAATAAAAAAAAATCCATCATAAAAAACTGAAGGATAAAGACAACTGGACCAAATTATTTAGGAATTTTCTAGTAATTGGATTTTTGTTTGTAGCTGATGAATCACTCTGCCTGCCTACCCTCCCTCTCCTCTTCTGCTCCAGTAAAGCAGAGAGGAAGACAGTGGTGATAATCCTTCTGGATGGAAATATTTTACACTTGTTTGGTAGGTGATAAATGCTTCATTCCAAGGGGATTAGCACAGTGAAGATTCACTAAAGGAGTGAGTGTTTCTGCATGCACACTAGACAATTCAGAGCCTTGTTGAAACAATAATAATAATACTTTTTCTGTAGGAACAGCTAATGCAGGAGCAATGACCACATTAAGTTTTTTGGTTTTTTCTTAAATTTTAATATTCATCTGCAGCTACTATGTTGTGAACTTGTTTAATTGTTGTGGGGATTTTACTTTCTCTAGTTCACACTAATCTTTTCAGTTAAACCTTGACGGAGTTAGTAAGAGGTATTGCATTTTCTCAGGAAATGAAGGCAATTTTAGGAGACTTAATGTTTTAAGCCAGATGAAGCATTTGTAATTGATCAGCATTACAGCCACCATAAAATGCTAATAAATGCATATCATGATAAATGCAAAGGGTATATTATAACAAGTGAAACATATCAACTTTTTGTCGATTCCTATAATTTCTTTAAACATTACACTTTCATTAAAACCCATCACTGAAAGAACATGCCCAATTTTGAAGAAAGGAAACTGTAAGAGCATTCTGTATTTCTTATCCAAATCAATGCATATTCTAAAATACTGTTGGGAGCATTCACACTTTTTCTTACCTTAATGAAAACAATGTATTAAGAACTACATGCATAAAAGGAGAAACTGATTTGATGATTATAAGCTGTTTTAGCACCCTTCTTTCAGATATGTCAAATTTATGCTTAAAACAGTCTGTTGCTTGGAATTTCTTCAGTCTACATAGAATAACAATACAAATAACCTATACTAACATTGAATCCAAACAATATGAGATTTAAAGGACAGTATTAAAAGAGTAAAGTGAAATTGTTTTCTGATTTCTTGATTTTTAACACAGAATGTAATAAAAATTCTAATGAAAAATGTTAATTTATGGACAATTTATATTTTACTTTATTTTTCCTATTCTGTCATGTACTATTCATAGTTATATCATAATGTGCAATCAGAAGGTTGCAGTAGAACACCAAGAAAAAAAAGAACAAATTAACCCATCAACCCATCTAATGCTGGATATTTCTACTACCAGATGGTACCACATGGATGTTTTTAAATTGTGAGCTTTCTCCTAAAGCTGAGTGCTCCATCTGTGACAGATTAGCTCCCCAAGTTGGAAATACTGCTTTCAGTCCATTTCCCTATTAGAGACTGAATGCATAACCTTTAAAAAAGCCGTGCTTTGAGCACAGTTATGTTTACTTTGAAGCACCATTGTAAGATAGTGTCCAGTGAATTGATGCCAACAGATTGAGCCATGCTTGCTCCCGCTTGAAGATTGCTTGTCTTGGTAATTTTTATATGGGTTATTGCCATTCATGATCTCAGTATTGAAATTGTTGGAGCAAGGGGAGATTTAAATAATTGTATTTTATTTCCCCACCTGTTAAAATGTAGTTTATGCAGTTCTGCTTTCAGCAACACTGGATTGCAGAAAAGGAAATGGAGCCACCTTGCTGATATGTGCTGTAGAAGAGAAGATGAAGGAATGATAGGCCAGAGTGTTAGAGAGCATCAGTTTGGCTGTGAAAGGATTGCTGGGAATCTTAATATATCTCCCCTTCAATACTGAGATACCTTCCCTTCACCAGTTCCTTTTGCAGGCTTTGTGCACATTTTTGGAGTGTACAAAGCACTCAGACTATACATACATTGTAGGCTGGTACAGGAGGAATGTCAATTTATTTTTTATAATTTCATGGAAATGTTAAGAAAAGCTCCAAACAAACTAATGAAGGTAGAATTCTGAAAACACTGAATTAAGAGTCTTTTCTGTTTTTAGTACCTTGACATTATTTGCACAGCTTAAATGATAAGCAATGCATTTAAAATAAGTATTAAGCTAAGAGAAGAAAATCCTGATAAGTCACAGTACTGTATTTTTCTGAGGAACATGTCATTTTTGCTATTTGAAAAAAGGTACCAGTGATGACTAATTAGATCTTAATACTGAAATATTGTAAATTTTTTTAAGCCATCATATATAAAAAGCCATCAAGAACTGCATTTACAGTGCTTGGCATATAATAGGTCATTTCATGGCTTTGTTTAGGCTTTCCAAAATGCAATGTGCTTATGATGGCAGAAGACAAAATGATGCCTCCTCTGCTGATTTAGGCTATAACATTTAAATGCTGCAGTAACTGGAAAAACTATCTGCATCTTAGTGGTAATTGTTAGTAATTTGTTGGACTGCTAAAAATCTTTTTGACATATGCAAAACAGAATAATAAAATTTTTCTATACTAATGGCATAACATTAAAATATCTAAATATTTTCATAGAACTGTTTTCTTTTTCATGGAATGTAAAGGTTTAGCACTTTAGACATAAATAACACTTGTGGCAATAAAAATGCACAGTATTGGAAAGTTCATTGAATATATTTTCATGTAGATGAAACATTATGTGAATTTTTACTTTCAGATTTCTGCTCTTAAAATTGCAATAAATCTTTTTAACATAGGATGATATCTCACAGCCAAAAGTAGAACTCAATCATCAGCCTCATGAGTGGGGGAATGTTTGGTGGAATTAGTCAAAGTCTTCTTGAACAAGTCATGTAATAATGAAGTTTGTGTGTTTCATCTTTGCTTAAGATATATTTGTAAGTAGTTCAAATAACAAATTCAGGATGTGAGTTGTTTGTTTGTGTGAGAATGATGACGGCTGGGCATGGGGTGACTTTTATGGTGTACATACTAGCACAAGAAGGCATAAGATAATAAAAACTGGTATATAAAATATTCTATGCAGGAAAATAAATAATATTTTTCTTCAACAGATCTGATATTTTGGGGTATCCTTGTTTTATTGACAAACTTGATGTATGTTCCTCTTTGTTGCCTCATTACACTGTTGGTGCAAATAGATGGTCAGGTGGAGGGGAGGCTAAGTCTTTGCCTTGTATAATCATTGACATTATTTAGTGAATTATACTTTTCAAATTCTGTTAGCATTATTAGACACCATTTTGGAGACCTTTATTAACAGGTATGAGATGTAAAGGACATAAATTATTTTAACAAATCTTTGCCTGGATAGTGGCATGATAAAAGAGGGCACTGTTTCTCTTCAGATTCTATATTGAATTTTGTGTTCCTTTATTCTTTTATCTAGAAAATATTTAGAAAAATTAAAATTTGAGCCATGTATTTAGTCTTTTGTAATTCTAGTATCACATTTGAAAGTTGCAGTAGATATATACAGATCTGTTGCAGAACATCTTTTTGTTGAAATACAATAGGGTTTTCCTTTTACCTTAGAGACCATAGAAAACAATGATGTTTCATCAGAATATGAGATAAAGTTTTTACTTCTGATGACATAAATTGTGATTATTAAAGAAGTTCATTAAAAAAACTTTTTTTCTTGTTCTTTTCAAAGGTTGCAGACATAAATTTAAATTTAGAATATTAACAGCAATTATAATGTAATAAGTGTAACAATACTGTGAGAAGTCACCTGCTTTTGAAAATTTTAGTATGTAAAAAGAAAGGAAGTTAAGAAAAAAAGTTGAAAAGTATTACAAGAGGTCTTCAATGCTGAACCATAAGGGCTATAAAATTATTTTAAATGAGAGAAGGAAATAGATTTTTATTGTTACTGTAAAGATAACATATTTAAGTAACCCAGTTTTAAAATAATGCGACTTGTCTTTAAAAAAATATGATATTCATGGATTTGTGGTGCTTTTTAATGGGAAAATCTTTTAATTTGGCCCTGCTTTGCCTCATCAGATATATTGTCTGTCAGAAAAAGTCATTAGAGTGGTAAATCATACTGAGAAAGAAAATAGACCCGTATTTTGTGGGGAAATAGTAAAAGGGTCAAAGGTATTACTTGAAATGTTAGGGGAATTTTGCTGCTACACTTGCTACATACTCTTCTGTTTAAAATTGCATACTTGTAAGCAGAAATCCATTTTAAGACTGAGAACCTGTTATGATCCTCTAGTTTGATCTTTTTGAATAACACAGACCTTTGAATTTCACTGAGTAATTTTTCAGATTCTGATGGAGCTTCTCTTATCTTATAGAAAGAAACTCACTGTAGTCAAGAAAGATTTAAAATTATGGGAAATCCATTGTTCTCTGTTTTATTGAGTAGGTATCTCGGGGTTAAAACAGTGCTCCTATCTCATCTAAATTTATTTAGCTTCTGCTTTCATCCTGTGGATCTTGTTATGCCTTTGTCTGCTAAACTCAGTGTCTTGTCAAAAATGTTCTGCTCATATTCATATTGTCTTCCTTCTTGTACCACTTGTCCTGCATTATCTTTACCAAGTTTCAACTATAAAATTACTGCTATTAAATGACTAAGTGATATAGATTAAAATTGTTAAATTTATCTCTGTAATTCAGAATTCCCAGTTCCAGAAAACTTTTTGAGCTGTTCACAGAACTCTTTTCCAATTTCCATTCGAAAGCAAGATGTGAGAGCTTTTTCCCAGTAATGGTCTCAGCAATGTAAAGAACAGGGTAAATAAAAAGTCCAGTTCAAACATACACATCCTACCTATATGCTCTGGGATTTATACTTTCTTCTTCATGATTTGATTCTGGGAATTCTAGTTCATTGATCACTATAGATCTCAAAATCCTTCCTGAGAATTATCTTCCTTCTCTCTATGTTGGAAAAAGATGGATTTTGTGAGTGGACTTTTAAATGGATAAGAATATTGTAGGATGGTTTCATGCAGAGAGTAGTGATCAATAGCTCAGAGATGAACATCACTGACAATTGGTGTCCCTCAGGGCCTACAGTGGGACCTGTGCTAACTAAAATCTTCTTTAATAACGTAGATGAAGGGATTGACAAATTTGCAGATGACACCAAGCAGAGCATTTTTCAACACACCTGAAGAATAGAATCTAGAGACATCTGGGCACTCTGGAGAATTGGGTCCATGGGAATCTCATGGTTGCACAAGACCAAGTGCAAGGTGCTGCACCTGAGTTGAGGCAGTCCTGGGTATCAACAGAGGCTGGGACATGAACAGATCAGAGCAGCCCTGCTTAGGACTTGGAAGTGCTGCTGGGTGAGAGGCTGGACATGACCCAGCCATGTGCACTCACAGCCCAGAAATCCAATTGTATCCTGGGCTGCATCCAAAGCAGCGTGGCCAGCAGGGTGAGGGAGGGGATTCTGCCCCTCTGCTCTGCTCTGGTGAGATCCCACCTGGAGCACTGCATCCAGCTCTGGGAGCCCAGCACAGGAAGGACATGGACCTGCTGGAGCGAGTCCAGAGGAGGCCACCAAAATAATTAGAGGGATGGAACACCTCTCCATAGAGGAAAGGCTGAGACAACTGGGTTTGTCCAGCCTGGAGAAGAGAAGGCTTTGGGGTGACCTAGCTGCAGCCTTCCAGTACCTGAAGGGAGCCTACAAGAAAGATGGAATATAATTTAAAAGAACATGTAGTGACAGGAAAACAGGGAAGGATTTCAAACTGAGAGAGAGTAGGTTAAATTCAATTTTAGAAAGAAATTATTTTGTGTGAGGGTGATGAGACACTGGAACAGATTGTCCAGAGAGGTTGTGGATGCCTTCTCCCTGGATGTGTTTGAGGTCAGGTTGGATGGAGCTGTGAGCAATCTGGTCTAGTGGAAGGTATCACTGCCCATGAGAACTTTTAGGTCCCTTCCAACTCCAACCATTCAATGATTTATGGTTCTATGATTCCAAAATTTCAGGCATCCATCATCTCTAATGCGTGTTCCTTTTTCCTCATTCTAAGATGTTAAAATTTTGAAAATCTGCCCTACTCTGTAATGTAGGTATCTGTGTAAAAATGTCTGGGCCTCATGAGTGTTCAGTATTCATCACTCCACCATTTTTTGTCAACTTCAAATTTTTGCTAACATGAATGTGCAAATTCTGGAATAATGAATATTATATAGATCAAGATCTTTGCACTAGCCCACTAAAAATTTCTTCTTTCATAATGGTTCCATATTAACAGCTGTTTTCTGAGATTAGCCAGTGAACAAGGTTTTCAAATCATTATTATGTGCTACAGGGAATTTTGTGTAGTGCTAATTTTTAATCTGAATGTTGTGCAGACAATTGCCCTTACGGAAGTCATATTATGTCAACACACTTTCCTCTGTGAACAGAACTTGTCACCTCATCAAAAGTTCTGATGAGATCTGTTTTCCATAAAACTGTCCTGATTGGCACTAATTATGCCATCATCCTTTATTTCTTTAGTACTTTTATGTTGCATCAGCTTTTCTGCGACTTTGCCAAGAATGGAAGTTCATCTAAGCAGACCATAATTACTTGGGTCATCTCATTTACCCTTTACAAAATATGCTACAATAGACAATTACTGCTCTTTTTCCTTTCCATTATGTTTTACAAATATAGCGTAAGGTCTCCATACAGAACAGAAAGTACAGTTTTGTGTAGTATGTCCTTGAAAAGGACTCGGGTTGCACGCCATGGAACAGCCTGTCTGACACATGGCAGACTATCTGCAATATATATGCTGAATATTGCTTACTTTCTCATGACAGAGTGCATACTGACAATGCTACTGGAAAGGTTACAACCTACTTAAACTCTTCTCTGCTCCATTAAGTTGTTCCATATTTCAGATAATCTCTTTCAGTGTGTCTCGCTTTGAAAGACAGGTATCTGCCAAGGAAGGCAGGAGCCTCTCTTGAATAGGAAAATGTAGACCCCCTCCCTCCAAATTGTTATAATTTTGAAATTAAGGGGTTCTCAGACAAAGATATGAGGATAGGAATAACAGTTGTTTACTAGTATGTATAAATAAAAAAACAACTACAAATTTAATAGGAAAATTAAAATAAAATGCAGTAGTACAAAAAAAACACTGACACTCACAATACAACCTGACACCCTGTCAGTCAGGGTGGTGGTGCAGTCTGATTAAATGGTGGCTGCAGTCCTCCTGGATGACAGATGTGGTTCTGTTGAAGCAGTGCTCCTGCAGGAGGGTGTAGCGATCCTCTGAAGGTCCAGTGGTGGTATAGATGGCCCTGGTCTTCTTCTGGGGATCCAGTGGAAAAAGGCTGCTTGTGGAGTTCTAAATCTCAGATTATATCCAGGTAAGAATGCTAGGCTCCTCCCCCTGGGTGGAGCATCCCAACAATGGGATAAAGTAATTTTATCAGTCATGCAGTGGGACTCAATGGCCCATTAACAGAAGATATCTTCCTGGAGGAAGGATGGGTCATGGAAAAGATAAAGATCACTGCCCTACCTGGTTTTAACAGATGGTGATAGAATACATACTTCAGGCTACATCTTGTACTGCAGCCTAAGACACAGTGGTATGTTTTCAAAGCCTTTGCCACAGTTCAGTATCTCGTCTGTTATGACAGGACATCACAGGATGCATGTCCCAGAGACACCATGAAGATGTATCAAGATCACTACACAGCATGTGTTGCTTTCGGTGATGATGGTTCAGACAGACTTAATTGTATTTAGAAAATATAATATTTATCGATTATGGATCTACAGTTCTCAATCTCATGATCTTTATGTAGTTATAATCTTAGGGACAGATGCTCAACCAGAATAAAGCAGTGTCAACAGGCAATGCCCTTTTAAATTACGTGATGTCATTATGATTTCTACAGCAGCTGAGCAGCCATAATCGTTCTGAAATGGCATTAACACAGTATTTTGCTTTTACTCCTGAAGAAGAGTTACCAGTTTTGTGGCATTACCAAAAACCTTACTGACATCTTTAAATATTTAGTATGCATTTGGACTATTTCGGTTTTTTTCAGATTAATACATCAAAAGGTTCCCTGTGAAGTTGTACCAGAGAATAAAACCCAGAAAATAGCACAATCAGAAAAAGAACACTTTGGGAAAAATAAATCTAATATTTTCATGCCTGCTCTTGCCCTTTCAGAGGTGCACTTATAGGAAAAAAGCTTAATTTCTCCACTTTACAAACCCAGTCTTCTCTTGTGCAATAAATGAGGTTGGCATGTACAAAGGAAGTAGCTCTGATTTTTAGTGTTATTTTACTAGCAAATCAGATACACATTTTGTTGCCATTTTGATCTTGGAAAATAATTGGATAACTGAGTGTTTTTTAAATGTGCCAGCAAAAAATAGTATGCTGGAAGTCCTTTTAGTTTGAGGTGGCAGTGTAATCCATCAAACATCAGCAAAACTCTAGAGGGATTGAAAATAGAGTGCAAAAACCCTAGTTTCTGTGAGGAAGAAAAAAAAGTGTAAATAAAATCTATTTGATTATACATATTTATAAAAAGTGTATTAAAATGTATAAGAAGCATAAATAAATTTTGGAGAAAGTAAAATATGATCTGCATTCTATGCCACAGTTGAGGATTCATAGCAGATATCACCTTGAGCAACTGCTAACCAATGTTCATGCACAGGTACGTGTACAAAGCTTAATCAAGATATTATTTCTATAATACATGCCATGTAATTTTCTCTTAAGAAAATGAAATCCAGAGAAGTGGTGAAGTTATGAGGCTAATGATAATTCATGTCTTAAATACCTGGTTTTTTTTATGGAATACCTTTTCATACAGAAAATATGTACTTTTTGGTTTCAGTCTGTCCTTAAGAATTGTTCTCACTGTGCTACTATCAAATAAATGGTCCACTAAATGTTAGATCCAAGATACTTTATAATCCACAATTACATTTCAAAATTTCCAATTCTATGTAGGTTTGTGTATATCCAGAAAAAAAAAAAAAAGTATAGCCAACCCTACCATATTGCAATTCATGTTATTGAATCATGAAGACTAGTATTCAGGCATTTGGAAGGGCAAGCCCTAATTTATTGTCCTTTTGTGAAGGCAATACTACATAGAATGGGATTAAATGGTTATACGCAACTTTTAAATTAGGCCCATGGTTACATTAAGTGCACAAAGTAAACTTTGTGGTCTAAAACAGAAACATGTTATTTCTGTTTGTGACATAACTTATTTGTTGCACATTTTGCACTGGATATGGATTTAATATGCATTTTCGTATTACACACTTGACATTGGAATGGGCTGACCAAGGGAGATGGTGGAGTCACCATTCCCAGAAGTTTCCCAAGAAACAACTGGACATGGTGTTGTGGTTTGGTTGGCATGGTGATGCTGTCAGTCAAAGATTGGACTTGATGATCTTGGAGATCTTTTCCAACCTAACTGATTCTGTGGTTTTCCAGTCTCTGCATAGAGTAGTTGCAATGTCCTCTTGAAGGTTGCCTTTATAAACACAAAATTTTCTTACAGAATAAGACGAATATGTATAGTGTCTAGCCATAATAAGGCCACCTTTTTCCATGATAAACTTTTATTTGCAAGCAATATAGTAACTATTAATTAAAGCTCATTGCATATCAGAAATTAATGCATGCGAAGGTACCCACTGAAACTCACATGAATAGATTAAAAATAGTTATGCAAACTGCATCCTGATAAGACAGGCCAGTTTTCTTTGCAAATGGTTTCCCACAGGCACAGTATTCATTTCAGCTCCCTGGCTACTCCTTGATCTGATGGGAAATGTTCCTTTAATCTAAATTACTTATTTTAAGGGTGCCTAATAATCCAATTACACTGCATCTAAAAACTCTGGCCTATCTTTCTAGGAAGAATGCCAGCAGTATTAACTAGGAATTAATGCCAACAATAGTCCAGAGTAGTTTTCACAAATTGTCCCCAAATATTTCATGGAAGTTTGTGTGTTAATGTTGTTCATTCAGTACTCTAAGACTGTAATGGCATGTACCAAATCCTCCCAGCCAGTTTAGCAGTTTACTGCACAAGCAAATCTTTGGTTTACATCCAAAAATGCTATTTTGTCTGCTCATATTGCAAGAAATACCCTAGATATTTTTTAACTGCAAGTCTTGTCTGCACTGATTGTGTCCCCCCCGGAAGCTGGCACACTGAGTTACCAAATGGTTTCTCAATACTATTCTGACACAGTGGTCTGCTACTGAACAGAGGGAAGAGTGCCAAATATTGAATCATCAGTGCTACTTTCCTTAGCACCTGGGATTTTCTCTGGAAAGGTCCCAACCTATTATTATGCAGGCCAGAATCTGCTTACCTTATGAGATCTGACGAGATCACAACCTGAAGAGACACAGATGGTGAGGCATTCCCATCATTACCAGCATCCACAAGCAAATGAAATGCATTTTGTTTAGATCTGCTTCTGAGGAAACTTAATATTTGATGGATATAATTAGGTAAAGTGATCCCGAATCCAGGACTAGATATAGAACTATATTTGCAGTGCATGGATAATAAATCACAGTTATGGACACATGGCAGTCCTAATATCTGAAATTTGTGTACACAGCAGAGGGATGTATAAGAACACTGTAATTCATTATATAGCTGGCCATAGGAAAGAAAAAGATTACACCAACTAAAGAAAAAAAACAAAACAAAACACCACAGTTCTACCAAATGGAAATAAAAAACCAAAACACCTTTCTTTGTGGGAGAGTTTCCATACCTTTTGGAGAGTATGGAAAGAAGAGTGTATATCCATGTATATATACATCTATACATACAAAATGTATGAAATCAAAGGCTGCAGACCTGAAAGAGTCATGGGAGAGATACAATCTCACTATCAGAAAAATTCCCTTAAATCTCCCCTCTGAAACAACTGAACTAACAGTGAAACCTACAGGAGTGATTCCACCCAAAAGGCAGAGGAGAGGTAAGAATAGATAGAACCTAGTATAATATGGGAAGCCTAATCGCAGGGTCATAGCAGTTATTCTCACTTTCTGACTCTGTGACTACCTTATCACTTTACAAACTGGAATAGTTCCCAACTGGAATAGTTTCCAACTATGAACTTACAGGGAGGTATTGCTATTAGATCTACCTGAAATTTCAGCCATCAAGTCTGAGACCCTTGAGTTTCAACACTATAGCTGATAAGAGTCTATATTTATCTGAGTGATGGGAGGGTCTAAAACAGGTCAAGGGGATTTCACATTCATTTTAACTCTTCTAATCATTATACTATCAAATATAGAAAAAAAGGCAAAAGAAATCTGTTCAATTTTGCAAGTAATATATCATAAGATAACACCTTTTTAGGCAATGCTGGAATCAGTTGTTTGAATGTGCTTCTCATTTGGTGTCCCACAAATATGGATTCTTGGATTCTGCAGCAAAGATAAAATGCAACGGTAAAAAAAAAAAAAAGTGAATTAACAGAATTGAAGAAATAAAACATTCTACAAGTGAAATGTTACTGTCCAAATTGCAAATACATAAAGTCAAGAATTTGTACCATCTGCCTCCTCCGTTTTTTTGAATGCCAGAAATTCCCATCTTTGCTGCCAGTTGTTGCTTTCCAGTCTTTTAATCTTTCCAAAATCTCTCTTGATTTTTCGTTTTTTGAAAGATATATTTTTTTCTTTCACAGGAGTCATTTTGTGATTCTTGTCTCCCTCCATATCAGAATGCCTTTCTCATTTAGTTGAATTGCAGTGCTTTGGCACAGAAATGTTACAATCCTTTTCATTGATCACAACCCATGACCCTCATGGAACACCTGCAATTCATCTACAGCAACAAAAATGAGTCTGCCTTGATACCATTTACCTGCCTCCTTTTTTCAGTAGCTTTGTTGTGGTTCAGGGCTATCATTTCAGCAGCAGTGAAGCTTTTCTTATAATATACATATTTCTGTCTGGAATGTAGATGAAAGGAATATCAGTCTGATTAATATGCTAAGAAATTATATCTTTCTGATTCACTATAGGGTGGGAGCAGACAAATGTCTGAAGAAAGATGTTTTTTGTTTCTCTTGTGTGTTCTCCAATCCATAAATAAATACAGGAAAGAATATAAGCTACCCAAAGGAAAGAAACACTCCCATAAAATGCTAAAACAGGCGTGCTTGCATACCATTGTGTGATAGCCAGCATCTCAATCCTCTCTGCAATTATGATAACATTTTGCTTTACAAGACTGCTGCAATTAGCATATTTAAACATAGTCATTTCAAAGTATGCTGTTTAGCTCAAATTTATCAGCATTTTCATAGCATAAAATTTCATCTTAATAATCCATGAAGGTCAAGCTATTAGCAAGACACACACACAAGCTCACAAAAAACATGCCTGAAGCGCAGTGGAAAATTCATGACACTTAAGTGACTTGGCTATAATTCCTTTTCATCTCAACAGCCTTTAAAACTCTCCACATGAAAACAGCAATAGCCTCATGACATTTGCAGGGCAGTGCATTTTCTGAACATTTACTTTCTTGACTTTTTTTAACCTAAGGGTAATGTTCAATGTCAGCATATTTGCAGAAGTTAAAGGCAGAAACAGAATTCAAAACTAATAATTTTTCATAAGAGCCTTACAATATATTTTAAAAAGATACACCTACGTAAATGCACTAAATTTGTATTTGCATAGTATTTTCTGTGGATAGCCTGGGTTTTTATGAACAGAAAAGAAAATCCATTTCAGTTCTTAAGTACTTTTTTATGCCCCACAATATTATTACTTATAAATATTTGTTCTCTTGACTTTCTGAAGTTTTTTCTGTGTAGTCTGCATGAGGCAGTGAACTTCAGAAGTTAATTTATCTAAGAGGAGAAGTTCTATCAGGATTATTTTGACAATTTGTGCTTTAATAGTAAGATCAGAAAATTAAAGCACTGATCACTAGGGTTCCCTGTGTTTTGATTTTAGCAATGTAAAACAAGCAACCCCCCCCCAAATACTCAACAATTTTATATCTACTCTTCTTCTTCTACAAATTCAACATTGAGGATCCAATTGCATTCAAATTTAACTCACTTTTCATGTCATGGATATAAATTGCCTTCTCAATGCCTTTGGCATTGGATTTAATGAGAAATTTTTGAAACATTTCATGATGTTCTATTTATGGTCCTAATCTTGATCTCCCGGGACCCCCATACTTTATTTTTAGTTTACATTTAATTCAGATTCATCTCAGATGATTTTTGCTGAATGCTATATGCACATTTTTTCTACCTTACTGATCCATCAGCTGTGCAAAATTCCATGTCATTAGTAGAGTTAATGGGGCAAGCAAGTGTCCATTGTCTAATGATAGATGCAACCTGATACAGAAGCACGTGAAATAACATTTAGTGGTGTTTAATAAAGAAAGGTGGGGGAGGTTACTGCTCCACAAGTGAGTGTCGAGAATGACAGTAGTCAGTGCTAAGGGAGTAGAAAACAGCCAGCTGATGTCAATATTCAGCCATTTATAATAATTAAGACAGATGCTCATTACCTGCTGTGTTACAAGTATCAGAGAATCATTTCAATCAGAAAAGACTCCTAAGATCATTGAGTCCAACCATTAACCTGACCCTGACAAGTCCATCAAATTCAAATAACTTTTCCCTTGCAGCTTACTGGTATTGACATGCCTTCTAAGGGGAATGGGTTGGTGTTTCAGGAGGTTTTTGCTCTTGTTGAACCAATTTTAAGTTCAGCTTAGGAATGCATTACACTATTGCCTAATCATTAATGACAAAATGGTTTCAGTTTTGAGCTATGTCCTTTACTGTGGTGACTTTAGTTTATAACTTGATATAATGTGTTCTGCCATGAATTTTTCCATGGTAAGTGTAGCTGGCAGGCAGGAAGAGCTGCATTTTGACAAAATAAATGCAGTGAACAGGCAACATGTTAGATTGCATAGCTTCATTATATCACCCACCCATAGAAATTATTGCCTCCTGTCCTGTCACTTTTATAGAACAGTTTACGTTCTTAAGTACCTATCCACAGGAACCAAGAAAATACAATTTTATGTATTACTTCTAAAGCTAAAAATAATCAGTTGGATAAATTCACTCATAGAGCCCAAAAGAACCCAAAATTATTTCAGCTTAGGTCATCATCTGTGCTCTACTTCTAGGGGTGCAAGGAAACAAGTTTTAGTCCAATGTAATCAAACAAAAAAAAATCTGACTCCAAATAATTACTTGCATTCCTAGATTATTTGTGATTATGATTTGCATTCCTTTGGGCATCAGATGCCTAAGTTTCCTTGAAGTTTTAATGACCAAAGTCGTAAGTCATTGTATTTTACATGCTTATATATGTTTCAAGTGTCTCTGTCTTTTGTTGCCTCATGCAAAGAGTCTGTGGGCCTAGCTTGATGTCTTTTACCTTTTTAATAGAGATGGCTGTTTGCTTAAGTACAAGAAGTTCTTTAGTGCTAGAATGAATTAATAATATTTACATACTTGCCTTGGTTTGGGTCACCCCAGGACAATAGTATGTATCAACTCAGAGGATTTTTGAATGAACAGAAATCATTAATGTAACTGGTTTTCTTGTTTTAACTAATATCTTTGACTTTATCTAATTCTGATCCATGGTGACCGTCTTTCATTTTTTCTAAATAACAAATTCTTAAAAGAGTTTCTAGGTTAAAGGAGCAATCTACATTTATCTTCAGTATACCCATCCTATTCTTCTGTTTTGTACCTTACTAAGAATGAAAGCAAACTAGAAGAGAAGGTTTCTTCTCCAATGAAATAGTATTGTGTCAAGAAGGATTTTATTATTTTGTTGGTTAGGGAATCCAGTAGGAGATTTACAAGTCAAAATAAGGAATTAACTTACCAAGAACTGAAAGTGATTGTAACTTTTAAGCTCACATGAGTCATAAGCTTAGATTATTTGCCCAGTAGAAGTGAGCCTGATAAGCTTTCCCTTTCTGTGGCATGTCAACTGGGTGTGTGTATGTGTATGCATGTGTCTGGTTAGTGGAAGTCAAATTGCAATTTTTTGTGGGATTGTTAAACTTTGCAAGATGCAGTGCCCTCCAACAACAAGATCGATTGTAAGTCTTATTTCTACCACCAGCCTCTATGACTTCATATAAAACTCCAGAATTCTGATAAACTGTCATAGGAAAAAATGATAAAATGATTTATACTCAATTTTGCTGGAAGGGAGAAATGCAGAGGCTGTCAGTCTGGGTCTTCAGAACAAATGAGTTACAGTTCATGAGGCAGCTCAATAAGGCTATCATTTCCCATCAGCTCCTATCACTGACAGCCACAGATATACTGGATGGGGAAAGAGAAAATGGCTGAGTTCTTGTGCCAGGTGAGTCGACACTATTACTCCATCAGCCAGACTTCTGTAGACAAGAGGCTACCATGAATATTTGATAGCAACTTCTTCACATAAGTGCCTGTAGAAAGTACTAAAGCTGTTCTTTCATTTGTATAAAAAAAGCCCTTTATCTCTCTGTTTGGATCCAGTTGAAAATGTCCATTTGTAAACCACTAATGTTTTTGTGATTTATTTTGTGAGTGTGCATTTGTTTCGTTCAGCAGTCTGTTTTGTGCCACATGCCTTATTTATAGCCCTTGCCGAAAAAGCAAAAGAATCCTCAATCTTCTGGGATTTCGTATACAATGCATTTGTCACTATCAGTCTCACAAGACTGCAACACAAACACAACCTCAGAGCCACCTGTGCATGCCCAGAGGAAAGAGAACTTTCATCTGCCACAATTACAAATTGTTAGAAATATCTATGTTCCAGTTCCGGGAAGAAAAATATTCAGGTCAAAGCTGAAGTACTTGCTCTGTATGTGTTCATGTTAAAATAGATCAGCATAAATGACTTCTATATTGTCCTGAATTTCTCTTGCACAGAACTTTCCCGGCAATTGTTGGTGTCTGTACAAAAAGCTACTATGTATGCTACCTGCATTTTTTATGAGGATGTTATGAAGCCAAATTTCTTAACAGAAATCCAGATTTGCTTTACTGATTCATGCTAAAATATTTAGTTTTTCTTTAATCTTTATTATCCGTAATGGATTTGATCCCTAGGTGTCAGCATTAAACATTCTCTTAGGCTGGACTGTTGCACTACAAGGGTGTGATAATAGAATTATAGAATCATAGAATATCCTGAGTTGGAAGGGACCAATCAGGATCATTGAATCCAACTCTTAGCTCTGCACAGGGCCATCTCCAAGAGTCACACCCTGTGCCTGAGAACATTGCCTAAACACTTCTTGAGCTCTGTCAAGCATGGTGCTCTGACCACTTCCTTGGGGAGCCTGTTCCAGTGCTCAGCCATCCTCCAGGTGAAGAACCTTTTCCTGATATTCAACCTTAACCTCCCCAGACACAGCTTCAGGCCATTCCCTCTGGTCTTGTCACTGTCATCACAGAGCAGAGATCAGTGTCTGCCCCTCCTCTTCCCCTCACAAGGAAGTTGTAGCAGCAATGAGATCTCTCCTCGATCTCCTCTTCTCCAGGCTGAACAGACCAAGTGACCTGCTGCTCATGCAGCTTCCCCTCCAGACCCTTCCCCATCCTCGTGGCCCTCCTTTGGATACTTTCTAAAAGTTTCATGTCTTCTTTATGTTGTGGTGCCTAAAAGTCACAGGTCTTATTGCCAGGCTGCTTTTTATGATAGAGATATACTCCCAAAGGAGAATTTAATTTGACAGTTAGAAACGAGGCTGTGATGTTCTCACTCTCACTGATACGTCTTGTTTATCTATGTGCAAGTCTATGTTGTGAGTCAAATTCTGCTACACCTCTATCAGTCAACAGAACTATATCCCTATCCCTTATTTATCTGCAGAAATGAGACATATTCCAAGTCTTTGCTTGTGTCCAAAGCTTAGACAAAAAAAATTGTTAAATACCTGTTCATTTACAGAAACTCCTGCCACCATATGCCCACTGGAAATAAAAGTTGAAGAGTTCACACAGAAAAAAAAAAATCTAATTACTATCAAATATGTCTCTATTATGTATTGGGTCTTGCTGAGATGGTGCTTCATTTCACAATCTAGGAAAACCAAGGCTATACAGGCATTGCAGGTATGACTAACCTAGTGCCAAAAGAGTTAATGATGACAGACTTTATTTGATTTCTTTTTATCTTGCTATGAAGATTTAGAATAATATTAAAGCTTTCTACATTTATGGAAAAGTAAAGATAAGACAAATATTGCTAATATTAAAATGATGGGTTTTTTACCTGAATTTTTAAACCACTGCTAGCAATTTTTTTTTTGCTTAGGTTATTTTCCCATGTGCTTAAGCCATTCCTGTCATTACTAATAGGTACCGTTTCTTTTTGCAAATACTGCTCTGCTTTCATTTGCTTAAATGACTGAAAGCTGTGTACCAGTTCTATCTTTAATCTTTTTCTCTTAAGCTTTGAGAATCTCAGTAAAAATACTTTCAAAAGTAGAAAAAAAAATTCAAAGTCAGATCAGATTAACAGGTTTGTCATTTCATAGACCATTTTTCATCTAGGAATAATAAATACAAAGAAACAATTTCTGATTTGTATTCCTTTCTCCTGGAGCTGGAGAGGGCTTAAAGGCAAAGTGTGAAAGGCAAATGGATCAAACTCTGTGTAGAGAGTAAGGAAAGTACAGGACAATTGCAATCATAGAGTCCTTATCAGTTTCATATCAGCCATCTATCCTCTTAAACTCTAGAGAACGTAGGGAACTACACATTCATCTAGTCTTGAGAAACCCTAACAAACCCATTGCCACATGTTTTTCCACTCCTTTTGGTTGTTTATTTATCTGAACACAGGAGATAGTGATCCTATGGCAGAGCCTAAAAATTCTCTATGCATGGAGCAGGAACACATGGGCATCCCTGCATTGCTTCAGTTTTTGTCTTTTTAAGTTCACTTAACTGATCATAGAAAGGGATAGCAAAGTGAGGTACTAAGGCTCCATGAGTATGATCTCACTGCAAGTTTTCCTGCTCTCTCCAGTGACTGAAGTGCAGAGTATGAGTTGGAAGAACTGCATTTTTTCAGAATATCAGATGATTTTTAACATTCTTGAACATCCTTTATCTCTGTGTGGTAATATTATGGCAGAAAGGCATGGCAAGGAAATGAAGAAGGGGATGAGGAAAGAAGGCAAAAATGAAAAGAATGAAAGAAGGAAAAAATTAAAAAAAAGCAGGAGGAAAGAACAGGAAGAGGAAAGGTGGAAATAGAATGGGAAATGGAAGGAGAAAACCAGACATGTCAGGTTTCTCAGCTAGCAGATACTCCAGGAAGAATCCTTAATTATAACTGGAGTTGAGGTTATAGTTCAGAAGTGGTTTCTCTTTGAATTTAATTCAAATTTCAAATTGATTTGTGTTTCTCGTAGCCTCAGCTATGAATCATGAGCTACGAATCACAGGTTTACGAAGACTTCCAAAATTTGAGGTGGCATAAATTTCTCATTTGAGCTAAGATTTTGTGTAATTTTATCCTGTTTTCCACTTTGCTAAAGAGGTATCCATCTTGACTGAGAGTGCTAGGAAAGTATTTTCCCATCTTCCTAGCTATAGCTGGCTATCAGACACACTGTTCTGAAATTATCTGAATCAGCATTTGAATTTGAAGAATGTTCTGAAATAGTCTTTATAAAGCTCTGAATGTATCTGGTACACCTTTAGTTTTATTTCCCAAATCAACTGTATCCTCTTTGAGATTCCGGATATCAAATGAGATTCCAGATCTGCAACGCAAGACAAAATGAATTTTCAACTTCAGTCCACAGTTCACATTTGAAATATATTTGTGTCTCAGAACCGCTATGAAAGCTGGCAAGGCTAACAGCAGAAGAAAACCAGAACTGAGATAATCAGGCAGGATGAATGTATAGCTGAAGAGTATCACATGGGCATTTCCACCTTGCCTGCCTGAGTGTCTTCCCACGATTTCTGGCACAGGCTCTAGTATATTTTTTAACATCCTGTTGAATGAGAGTCTTATTATTTGCCTCTGATTTTGTACTCGCAAGGATAAAAAACCCCAAATATGTGGGGTTTTAACCAAACTTTGTGGAGAACCAAAGGATTTGGAGTCATGCAACAATGCCCTGACTTCTATACTTGAATCAGCCCTTGTGTGCAAGTATTACATGTTAAAATTATCGTCAGGAAGAAGAAAGTATCTTGTGAATCTCTCACTTACAGTATTTCAGGTGACTATGTGCATGATTATATGACATTATTTCCATTTTATTTTCTAGTAAAACTTTAAGAGCTGTTACACATTGAGAATCTGTAAAAAAAAAAAAAAACTAAGAACTTACTAGAAAGTATTAATTGCTGTCACAGATATAATGGATTAATTAATTAATTAATTAACTCCTGCTGTAAAAATGAACTTGTAAGAATGCAGGTGCTGACCTATTTTCCATCTTTATGCAGTTGTACAGCTAGTGATAGGTGAATCTGTCACCAAATTGCATCACTCTACTTTTCTCATATAGACTAACGTGGAAGTCCTTTACAGGGTGAGAAATTGTGTATCTTGCTCAGGGATCAAATAATTTACTTTCTAGTAGTTGAATCACTGCTCAGATTTCTTTATTATATTCTCTATTTTCCAGTAATGGAGTGCTGTTTCTGTACAGTAATTCAAGGTATAACATGACAACTTTTCCATTTCTTGAAGTAAAATCATAATGGATAATATATAAAGAAGAAAATTGCACCCAACACGTGGTCCAGGTAGATGGGAACCGCAGTAGGCATGCTGTTGCTTTGTTTTTTTGGGCCTTAATAATCTAGATTTTCCAGCAGTGTTCAAGAATTAGAATAGAATCATCAGTGAGAAAAGACTGAAGTGTTTATAATAAAGTTGAGAAAGCCTTTAGAGCATACCATCCTGATACTAGCAAAAGGTTTGAATGTTAACTATCTAATGATAATAGCTTTATTCTCTTAACTTCGAATGAGCCTATGAAAGTTACTTGCTTTTAGATCATAATTAAAAAAAAAAAGAGCCACAAATAACAACAGATAAATATTAAAGGCAAAGACATGTCTTGATATGCATGATTTCTGTAAGGCTGCCATCATGCTTATGGCAGAGAAAATTCCAGAGAAAGGATAACTCTTGTTCTGTCTTTTCTGTACCACGTAAACAAAGGAAATTACACAGGGCTAGATTTATTATTTATTATTTATTAAATTTATATGCAATGAGATTGATTTGTACATATATGCCATTCCTCAGCCACAGTTCTGGCAATAACTGGATGGTGCAAAGCATTATGAAATACCTGTCTGTGAGGTGTAATTCACTTGAACATTGTAATGCCATACATGCTACAAAGCCTAATGAATAAGAGTTAGGGCCCAAATTGGAGTCCACATCTCTCAGCTACATTTGCTGCTTAGGCTAACATATATCTGGAGATGAAATAAAGGATGCTGACCACCAGCAGGAGGATAGGGACAATAGGGGTTTGTTTTAGCTAGTTTCAGAGATGCAGGTGTAACAGGTGCAGAGGTAATAGCACTGCCTCCCTCTCCCTGTCTCCAAAGTCATAGCTTGCAGTACCCTGAGGAACTGGTTCATCATCCCCATTGCATGGCTCCTCCCTGTCTTCTGCTTTCTTGTCCACAGGAACTTCTGCTCATTCAAACATTTGAGTTGACTCAGTGCACATCAGTAGTCTGCTTAGGGAAAGGATGTGAAATGCCTGGCAGTCCTATGAAATTCCTGTGAGTTGGCTTCTCAGAGCATGATCCAGACACCATCAAGGGGAGAAGCAAGGAGGACAGCTGCTGTAATACTGATGATGTACTAGAGGGAAGGCAATACGTCACTACAGTATTGATGTAATTTGCTGATGTGAAGCATATGCCACCCTGGGCAGTTCTCACCGGGTCAGGCAGAGAGCCAGTCCACAGGAACATTGGCTCTTCATTTAGCACAGTAGCACTGGGCTTACAGGGTGACATGGCAGTCACCTGCCGTGGGGAGTATTTCAGATTTTCCTTCTCTCCCAGGAAGTCCAACCCTAAACCTCCAGCCATACTAGAAAGTGATTTGGCAGCAATATTGTCTTTTGAAGTAATAATGCTCTTCATCCTTATAACAGGTTATACGCCATAGAATTCTTGATCATTTAGACTTAAGAGAGTAAAGGTATGGCCCTATGATTCAGAACATGGTGACCAAGACTGTCAGATACCCACAGGGATCTGAAGAGCATTGTCTCCTTCCTTATCTTCAAAAGTCATAGTAGAAGTTAGCAGTTTTGTATGAAATATCTTGATTTCTTCAAATTGATGTTTGCCAGTGGCACATCTCATTTGGTGAATTTCCATCCAGCTCTCTTTTGCAAGATGTTGAGAAAAATCTGACAAGAGACCAAATTCATGTCAAACTTCTTTTGTAAATGGAAATCTGTCACTTCTGCTGGCAACAAGAACTAATGATTTGATTGTCACATAGAATTTGTAGCAATCCAGCTCCAACAAGCTGGAAAATTCACTGACATGCAAGAATTCTTTGTCTGCCTAAACATGCAGATATATCTAGCAATAATTGACGCACATTATGTACCGTTCTTTGATTTGTCCAAAATATGCATTCAAAAATAAAGAGGCTTGAGGGTCCCCCTTGTTCCATAAAATGACAGTCTCCAGCCACATCTTTTAATTATTCACTGACTAGTTGGTATTTAGCATGACTGATTTCCTTCCCACTTGTATCTAGAAATAAGTTTTTAACCCTAACCAAACTACTCTTTTGAGAATCATTTTCAGACTGTCTTAATCACTTTGATTTCAACAGTACCACAGTGCCTCTGTATATGCTTGGCCATATTAATATAAGCCACCAGACCTATTGAAGGTCTTACCTGAAACACTCATAACTATTCTTGCTTGTAGCTCTTAATATTAAAAAAAATAAACCCTTTTGTATTTATTAATGAGGTCATGGGTTCATTAGCAGTTATGTCTGTTCTTTCTTAGAAAGCTTGCTATGCATATTGTATATTACCAGAACTATGAAAGACACAGATTTTCACTGCTTCCATAAATATTAGATTATTAATAGTTTGTTTCATTGGACATAGAATAAGAACACTAAGAATCTTTTTATTTCAGTTGAAAATTTTGTTTCCTAATTCAACTTTTAAATTTTGTGTTAATGATTTACAGTAGAAAACATCAGCTACATTTCAAATAAACGAAAAATAAAGATATTTTTATTTCTGACTAAAGCAGGCTTGCCTAAGTCTGCCAATTTTCTCATGGAACACTTGTATCATAGAAACTGAGTATATTTGTAACATAAAATGTTTCCAAAATCTTGATATATTTTTAATTGCCTTTGTGTATTTCTGACTGTGTTATGGAATTTTGTGAAGTTCCTCCACATTTCTCTGAGCTTTTGATGATCCTTTTATATTCTGTTTAGACTTTATCATTCTACACTGAAGAAATGAGTAAGGTAGAATTACACTCTTACACTGAGTTAATTCTGTGCACTTTCTACTGCTACTTACCTGCTGAGTTTGCAGCAGATAATTTGTCTTTATATTAAACTTATGTAGTTTCTTTTGATTTTGTATTTTTATTTTCATAGTGACTTCACTGTGCTTTCCTAACTTTACTAGTCTCTCTTTCTTTAGTTTTGTTTTTCTATTTCACATCACCATGCTTTTAAAAAAATTGTACATATATTTTACGATAAGTCATTAACTTGTTTTCTTTAACTTTATGATTATTATTCTAGACATTTCACTTTTCTTAATTCATGACACTTTCTTCGTTAAGGGATAAAACTTGACTACTCATACCTGACAAGACAATTAATGCAGTGCTTTTTGGGAAGATAAACTCTGCTTCTTTAATATGCTTGCCTTGTAGTAGTTGGAATTTTATTTCTCTGATTACATTGGCAGTGGAAAAAAGTGAGTATTAAATCTTCAGTGTAATGACAGATTTTACTTATTTTTTTATGATCTGTGTCTAGCTCTGCCCCTTGTATAAGAAAAAACAAACCTCTGTGAAGTGCATGTTATTAGACTGTGTTAAATTTTGAAGGTGTACACTTTTTCCTTTTAGTGTGATTGCAGCTATCAGCGTAGGTGGTCTACTTGCTCAGCTCACTGTTCTCTGACTCACATAGCAGGTGATTGACTGAAATGTTATGAATTTTCATCCCAGTACTTATAGACTATTTCAACAGTGGTATAAAATGGGCTTGTCTGCTCAGAGCAGACCCAAAAGTTATTTTTTCCTACACAAGAATCAAACATACTCAAATAAAGCTTGTACTTTTTTTATTTTCTCAATTCACCTTACTTTCTTCCCAGTGGGATGGAATAATTAATTTTGTTCCTTTCTTTAAGGGAGAAAATTGTTTTGATTTCCCAATTGGAAATTAAGATCTCCATGAATGCCCAAGCTTGTATGGGGCTGTGAATCTTGTTCTAAGAAACCTATTTCCTTGTTTTCATTTGACTTCGGGGAAAGGCATCAGATTTCCAAGGTTTACTTCAGTGCCCTTGAAATCAGCATTTGGATCATGCTTTTTTTTTTGGACTGGGAGACTTCAACTCATAGAACCATAGTATCTCAGAAGAGGTGAAGTTGGGAGGGAACTCCGGAAATCATCTAGTCCGCACATCCCGAGTACCACACTCACCAGGCAGGGTGAGCTGTAGCAGGATGTCCAGGATGATGCTGTTCCTGATGTGCCCCTGTGTGTGACAGGGCTGGCCTTTCTGGCTACCCAGACCCTGCTGATGTATATCCAGCTTTACATCGACCAGGACCCCCAAGCTGCTTTTTGGGGCACTGCTTCCCAGCATCTCACTCCCCAGTCTGGCCATACATCCAGGATTAGTCCTTCCCAGGTGCAGAATCTGTCACTTTCCATTATTGAACATTGTCATTCAGGTCCATTGCCTCTTAGTCTTTCACTTGGTGCTACAGAAAAGACTCTGGCTCTCTCATCTTCATTCCTTTCCATCAGGTAGTTTCCTTTCCTTGCTTCATTGATGAGAAGCCTTTTCCTCCTCCCTCCTTCCTTAGGGCTGCTGTGGAGAGGATAGGTCTCCACAAGTGCCGAGCTCATTAGGCACCATGAATCAGATTTTAGGCAATTGTTAATGTATTGTGGGTAATTACCAAGCCCCAGTCTCATAACAAAGTCAGTGCCTTTTGGAAAGAAACTGGAAGGAAAAAGGTAATACAGGTAAAAAAGGTAACTTTTTTTTTGAAATATAAGCAGATTATAAATATTCTAAGTGTGCCATTGCTCTGTAACTCAGAAATTAGTAGAAAGTAGATTTAAAGCTGTGAAAATGTCTGCTTATACTTGCCTCATTCTAAACCACCAGTATTAAGTTCTGTTTTTCACATATAGTTTTGAATCACAAACTCAAAAACATGTCCTGAGCTTAAGAGACTAGAATTTCTCCTAAAAGTAGGTCACAGAAAAAAGATCTGAATCATTAAATGATGCTATCCATATCAGAAGAAGAAAGTCAGAATCTTATTATGTACTGTTCCAGACTTTTAAGCGCTGAAACCTGAAGCTGAATTTTAGTTAACTGAGAATACCTTTTAAATTTGCAGTAAACAAAAAAAAAAAAATCTGTCAGCAAAAATGTATAAATCTTTGACAAATTCATCTCTCAATCCCAATCATATTCCACACTCAATGCATGCATAGACTTATAGAACTGTCACACAAATATTAAAGGAGTAATAGAAATATCAATTTATTTTATGTCAGTGAGTCCAATACTTCAAATGCTGAAAATTCTGATGCATTCTTAGGATAAAGCATTTTATCAGAAAATATTCATCTGGATGGTAAAATAAGGTGAGAGATATACTAGTTCTATAGATATATAGTTCTATACTACAGATAGAACACAGGTTTTGTGATGCAAAATGCTTTGGAGAAAACATTGGAGGTTCATTAACAGATAATAATAGAATGAGAAATGCATAGCAGGATGAAGAAATAATTAAAAGTTGGTTTTATAGAACAGATTGTTAGATAAAATAGTTATCCTATTTACTTGATAATTTGCTAATTTCCAGAATTTCATTCAGCATTTTGCATAATGTAAAAGTATGTATAGAAAAAGGGTTTTTTAAATTTAATCTTCTTGCACTTTTTAGCAAAATGACTGTACTTTTTAAATGGCTTTTTGGTGTTTGAGAACTTCAGGTGTGTATGTTTCAAATTGCTTAAGGGTTGGAAATTTAATATTTAGGTGCACAATGTAAGTGTTTGTAGGGATGCATGAAAAATAGATGTAGCCCAGCTGTGAAGCAATAGAGAAGACCTCTAAAATAATGTCAGAAAAACTGTCAGTGAAAAAAGCCAATTAAAATCATGATAACCACAATGCAACCTGAATTGTTCCGTGTAGTAGTTTTATTGGGATTTTTCAAGTTCCCTCTCCACATATATAATCATTGAAATATGATCCAGGTATGTTCAAAATTAAAACACTTACATTTAGAGTTGTCCAGAAATTATAGTATGTATCTTCCTTTATATAGGCAAATTCTTTTCATTAACACATATGCAATCTAAAGATAATGGGGAACAAAACTCTATTCTTTTTGCCATTTTGCTGCTGCTTGATTTTAGGAAAATCAATTAATATTTTGAGGAAATTTTGAAGAAAAGGTCTCTGAAGTTTGACTCCTGCATATTAAAAAGCTGCTGACATGTTTTTTGAACTACAGAATACACCTGGTTATTGTACTATCATTTTTATCTCAATGGATAATTTTCACATAAACAATCTATTTTCTAAAATTCATAGAGGAATGTTTCATCTTCGCAGTGAAAGACGGAAATAGGGCTGTTACAAACACTGGCTTTGGTTGAAAATTGGGAAATGTTTCCAAGGAATAATTTTATGGATACACTTAATGTATATGTTTGCCTAAAGGAAATTATTTTTCCAATTAGAAGAGTTTGAGGCTTTTTTTTTTTTTTTTTTGCCTTGTCTGTGTTTTGATTAGTCCAGGAATGATTGGTCTTTCTTGGCTAGGTTTTTATCTTGTATGGAGGGAAGTTTATACTTGGATGTTTTGCATATTTCAGAATGCTGTTTTCTACAGGGGCTGTTTTAGGCAAGAAAAGGAGGATATCATGCAGAGATGCAAAAACATTTCCCATCTCTCCATCTTTCACACAGATTCAGATAGAGTTCAAATGAGAAGAGAGTTCAAATGAAAACTCACGGTGTAATAGAAAGTCTAGTCAGCCATACTTATGGCAAATAATGTCTAACTCTGTGCCAAAATTAATTGTGTATGTAAATGAGAATACTGTAATAATGATCTAATACATGGAGCACTGGCATGTCACATCTATGGTCATTTAAATCTAACCTGAGGTTTTAACTACAATTAGAAAAGTGGCTTAGGGTTATTACCTGTTAGACAGTAGTCCCCCATTATCCTTAATAAAGAGAATATAATTTATCACAATTAGGTTTAATTGGCAATTCTAAGTCTGTGTTCAGCAGAGTATCAGGACTAAGACAGCATAGACAATCACTTTATTCCTTTCATCCTCGAAGGTGATTTTCCTCAGCTCAGTGATAAAGAGTATGAGCATCTCATTTAAAGAAAAAAAATAAAAAATTATAAATTCTGAATCTGTCACACATTTCATTCTTCTTCAAGGCATTCTAGGCACTTCAGTTAGGAGACATGACACTCAGAAGATACCTCAAAGTGTATTACATTTTATATGCAGAAATTGAAAAAATATGCTTTATATTACTTGCACTCATTATACTTGGCAATTCTGCTGAATACTATAATGACAAATCTTTATATGATTAGAGAGAATAAATAAAACCTAACACATCAGCAAGCTTGCCTGCCCCCAGCTCAGACTATATTTTTTTGAAAAGCTGTAGCACCATTCAAGCTATTTTGCCTCTCTTCTGAAAGGTTTGATATCCCATTCTACTGCTGCTAAGTGTTTCAGAACTGCAAAACTGCAACTTATGCTTAAACATCTCAACATCCTTCCATATCAGCTTTTTTTTTTTTTTTTTGCAACAATCTCTATAACCAGCACTGCCAAATGCAAAATGTTCACATGCAAAAAATCTCTGGCACACATCTGTCACTTGTGCTTGGCTTCATGGGAATAAGGAGAAATGTGGGAAAATTTAAAAATCTAGGTTTTCTTCTTTTTATATATGTAATTTTTGTTTTTCAAAATCCTACTGAGTGTTCAAGATTTTTAGGGTGAAGAGGGAAAGCATGGCTCGATTTCAGAAATAATTTAAAAAAATAAACTTCTAGCCTAGCCTCTGATTTGTTCAGGTTGAACTATCTAAAAGTCAATTATATTTCTAAGAATATGACACTAAATGTAGACAATTAGCTTTCTATTACTGGGAGTATGGGAATTTCTTCTGGGAAAACTGACATGAAGTGACTTCAAGGTATACAGCGCTTCCTTACTGAATTTGGTGTTAAGATACCATAATGATAATATGGTATGAGGAACAAGAGAATGTCAGCCTTCTCTCATAGTGTTCCCTCTTAGGCAAGGGCAATATTAAATCTCAGGATGTTTTTTGTTCAAATTGTATGGTGTTGGGATGTTGGGTTTTCTTTTCAAAAACAATGAATAAACAGAACAGAGCTGAAGTGTTCACTGGGTGTTTTGTTCTTAAAGGACATATTGAGAAAGAATCATTTCTTCTCAGGGTTAAACACAATATTCCCTTGCAGATGCTGTTCTTACCAACAACCCCTTTCCATTACACCGGCATCACCTCTTCAGCTTCTATAAGGACACTTGCTCAGCATCAGAAGCTTATATTCAGTCCCTGAGAAAAATAAAAATAGATGCAGATGTGGCAACTGTAGCCACATATTTTGATAAGCATTATTTGTGCCAGAATTTATTGTTTTGTAAATTTATGGAATGAGAAAGGAATAATCTCACTCTAAAGCAACGTAGTGCTGTATTTGAAGAAATTTATGTAATGAACAATCAAAATTTTACTCTTTCACTTGAGATATGAGATCTGTGTCTCAAAATGTGCTGGTTTTGACCTAGGAGCAATGGAAAATTTAAACAGTCTCTTCAGTGCAGTATCAATGCAATACATTTCTACAACATCTTCCCTGAGTCTCAAGGGGCCTATCTGTGATCTTTCAACATGTCAAGCGTACTGGATCTAAATAATTCCTTATGTGCTGAAAGGAAAAATGGATGTTGTTTAGGTCTCCTAGACAACAGACTATGCTTCAAAGGCAAACTGTGTAATAGGTATTTATCTGATTCAAATCTAAAATTCAATTTAGGAGTGAAATAACATGACCATCTGGCATTGTTTTACTGGGCTGCTTCAGATGGACAAATAAAAATCAGCCAGGCTTCAGTATTATTCAGCTCAAATGTTGTTTGGTTTGTTTTCTGGGTGTTTTTTTTTGTTGTTTGTTTGTTTTTTGTTTTTTAATAGATATTTAGACAGAAATATTTCTCCTCCATCTTCCTTATAGAAAAAATTATTCTATTAATTTTAGTGCATTGATCTTTCTTATAACATAATGCTAATTTTGCTTTTTGTAAATTATATTTTCCAAATGGACAAAATCTTACTATAAACCAATAACTAGTAACTATTTATTTGTCTCTTTAAATATTATTTTCTAAAAAAATAATTATTCCTTTTTTAGATATATATTTCCCCTATGAATAGTTTAACTTTTCCAATAAATGTCTATTATCCTCAATTGCCAACGCATTTACCAAAGTAAAATAAATTAGACTGAAATTTTTGTAACTGGCTACAGAAAGAGAATATTCTTCATGTAAATTAAAAAAAAAATAAATAGATTAGCAGTTCTTTCCTCTATACTGATGATGACATCTTTAAAACCACAATTATGAAAAAATCTCAGTGTGATTTCTGGCATATATGTTATCATATATAGACATTGGTTTGCAGTGTTTATTTGAGTAAAACTACATGGATTAAGTAACTAAATGAACTAATTTTCAGCTACATCAGATTTCAGGTGAAAATCTAATTAGCTGGGGCATTAATTTAGATTAACTTTTTTCCAGGACTACTTCACGAAGAAAGAAGGGGAAAAAAAAAGAATGAAAATACTTTGAATTATAAGCAATGCAGACAATCCTTTAATGGTATTTTAGCCTAAAGAAATAAATTTTCTATGTGAACTGTTGAATTTTGACATTGGAAACTCATTCGGAGTCTCCATTCTGCCTATTAAATAATGCTAAAGTTACATTAAAAAAATAGTTTATCTGAAAATTAGTATTTAAGGTACCCCAGATTAAGAAAAGCATTTTATATTTTCCTCCCAAGTAATATTACTTTTTCTCTATCAGGAAAAATAATGAGTTTGCTTCTTACTTCATTATTGCTTTTAAAATTTGTCATAACCTCAACTTCAAAAGTTTAAGAATATTAATTTAAGAATCCATAAAATTTAAATTATACCTTTATAAAATTAGATGGACTTGCCAAGTAATCTCTAATTTAAAACACTATATGTGAATATATAAGTCGATATGCTCTTTTGTAAATTAAAATGCTACACAGACATTCTAGCAAAATAAATTTTAAAAATGAACCACTTTTTGCTGCCAGTTCTTATTTTCAGGAGCCAATACTTGCCATATTTACATGTCTGAGGCAATCCTGATAGAAAAAAATAAGATAATTTTAATTAGCAGGTATCTTTTTTCTCTCATTAAAAGACTTGATATATCTTTCTAGAGCAGCTGTTTAGCTGTTAAAATCAGCCATGTAGCTTTTTCCTGTTAAGAAGTGTTTGCAAGAATCTTTTTACTGCTTAAAATAGTTTGAAAGTTTTTCAGCTGTTTCATCTCAGTGTTAACTGCGCTGCAGTTATCCAAAGGAAATAAATGAAAATTATTTGGTTTATGTCATTTTAATTGAAAAGTATGCGCACTTCAGGATGAGAAATGAAAAGATAAAGTCAGAATAAGAGATAAAATTTAAGCCCAGTAATCTTGCAACTATAAATTGCTAGTAATTTTTAGATGAATTGCTTGGAAAAAATGGACATTTTTTCTTCCCTTATACTGGTTTTCATAGTAGTGTAATTCTGTGGTATTTGAAGGATTTTTACAAAAGCATATATCAAGCTTCTGTGCCATAAAGCCATGACATGATGAAAAGCAAATGCATATAACTTCAGTGGGATTCTCTCCTGGTATTCTGATATGGGACTGCATTTGCATGGGAAGGGGTGAGGAGGGTAGGATGTGGGGTCAGTATCTCAGTAAGGAGACCCCAGTGAGTTAAGGATTGCAAAGGGTGACAGACTGTCAGGTCACTGATAGTTGCCCCCACCTGTTATCCCATTATTAAAAGATGTCTGCCTGAATTAAAGGGCAAACAAGATCATAGGCTGAAATCAATAGTATGGATTTTATTTATTTAACAGCAAATATGAGGTAGAGAGATAGAAAGAAACAGGAAAAAGAAGGGGCCAGAGGGGTGGGGTAGGAAGAGAGAGAGAGAGAGATGGAGAGATCAAACAGAAGATAATTACCTCCCATGGATATCGTGGGATCCTTTTGGTCCTCCTCCACTCTGGTCTTCTCAGTGGTGGGGGTCTCAGAGTCATTCTTCTGGTGGTACTACCTTTATGCAATTCAAGTTCTGGGTATCCTCAGGGTGGTCTCGGATGTTCCTACAACATAGGCTCACATGGGTGTAAGCATTTGTTTTCTTTATCACAGCCTGCACAGTGGGAATTTTTGTCCAGGGTGCTAACTAAATCTTCACGTCCATTAGGCCAGAAATTAGAACCTTCCTGATGTTGCTATCTGTGCTTATCTCAAGTTTTTGCTGTGGTGGCTTATCTTGTAGTTCCTTCTGTGGCCTTGACTGTTCTTTGAGACAGGCAATGGCATGCTTTAAATCCTTACGCTACCCCATGGGAGAGCTGTTGCTTGACCTGGACTGTAAAAATGCTCTGCCTTCTTCTCCAGTTTTCAAGTTTCATAGTTGTGTGACGGACGCTCTTGATGCACAAGAGCAGATCAGTCTGTAACCTACTCAGAAGAATGCACCAGAGAATGACTGGATGTGTGCATGTGTGCACATGTTCTCCTCTGAAGCTTCTGAAACTGGTCTATGTCATAAAAAAAGACACTGGATATTCTTATGGTTGAGTGTTGTATGGATGGAAAGAATTTGTTTTTACTCTCTGGAAACTGAGAGCTCAGAGTTATACTGTATATTTAGTTTCCCAAATGCTATTAGAGGCTTTTTCAAGGTAAAAGACTTTGCAGTAGCACAGTCTTCACCTCATATTGTCATGACTTAAATTTTGTCAGGTTATACTTAATGACAGACTGTTGGAAGAACTTCAGAGTACACATGGCTTAAGTACTCACATTTGGCCACAGATGCCACTGTGAGAGCTCAAATTGCCATTGCAAATAGCTATAATATTAATGGAGAATTAAATCTCTATACCAGTAAAAGATGAAGAGAGCATCTTTTTTTATGCTTCTTTGCCCTGAGTGAACTACTTCTCTTATAGCAGTTGCATTTCTGCCAACTGCCTCTTCTTTCCGGCAAAGAACTAAAAAAGCAAACTTTCCTTGCCATTAGGAAAGATGTTGACAGGAGGAAGATGCAGTGATCCCCTGCGTACTTATGGCATCAATTCTTTCCCATCAGCATCACACATGAATAAGTGACTAACTGCCAAATGCCATTCTCAGAATGGAGGCATTTAGACAGTGCTGGAGAGTTTAGTTTGGATCCCTAAAACAATAAAACTTAGGGTCTCATCTGCATAAGAATGAGCTTAAATAGTATCTTTATTACTAAAGAAAGTAAATGGATTTAGATAAGTTGGTAAAATGAATATTTACAGGTGAATTGTCATGGGTGTTCCTATCCCTAAGTAAAACAGATCATCATGTGTAGACCTGATGAATACCATGTACCAAGTGAAACCTTTGTTTTCTCTGTGCTGAATTTGGGTGTGACATGTATGTAACTGTAATGCTTGGCACACCAAGCAGATTGCCAAACAAAGCTCTGCAGGTTCCAGTATATGAAGTATGCAGTGGTGGTGGATCTAAACAGCAGAGAGCTCCTGCAACACACAGGCAGTGAAGCAGCACCTGAGCTCTTCAGGCCATTGTGCCTTAAATGCTGTAGAATGTTTTCAGATTAACAATGAACTGCTTTGCATGAATGACAGTAATGTGAATGATAATAGCTGAAAAGTTGTAATGTAATGTAGGTACAGTTTCCATGGAAGTCCTTGAAGTTAGCATGCTATCTACTAGGAATTATTGGATAGCACGTGCCAGACAGTGCTATGTGGCCATGAGGCACTTCAAATGACACCGCAGAGACAGCTATTGGAGAAAAAAAAGGTATCCTTAGGCCCCCCAAAGTGAAATGATGGTAGTGCACTGGAAGCAAAATTACCCTCCTTACAGGTATTTATGTAGCTTCTGTTTCTGCATGGTGTTGTAAGGTGTCAAAGCTAAAACTCCTCCCTTTTCTCACTTTCTATGTAGCCTGTGTTGTCTCTTAAACAACTGTAACTTTTCAGTGAAGAGAGAAACAACTCCTTAGAAGATGGGTTTTGGAAATAAAAATGGCAAACATTTCACACTGTGTAGAGGTGTGATATGTTATAAGTAATCTTGGAAGAAATGCAGTAGTGGGCAGAGTGCAGGTGGAGTGTTCAGAACTGCATGTGTAATTTACACTTAGTGTGGTGGGTGCTATAAAAAAAATCAATACATAAACTCAAAGGCGGATAGAATTCATCACATATCTCTGCTGTTTGTCACCTGAATGTCACCAGTATGTATAGAATGCATCTGTATAACTTAATCTTATTTTCCTTCTAAAAACATATGCCAAATGCACATTAATTTCTATTCACAGAACTGGAAGTGTTTAGTGTAAAATATGCCTAGGATGCCTGGAAGTTTTAATTGGAGATAACTCGCAGAGTGCCAGAACAAAATGTATCTTATTGTCATATCAGTGCTTCATTTTGGGTAGCTCATTCTGTTGAAATGTATAATAATTACTTAACTTGTAACTAAAAAAAAAAAAATTACAAGAAAACAAAACCTATTAATAGTAGCAGTCATTATCCTGTCCTTATTAAGTATATTATGCTTCCTTTTCATAGCTAGGCCAAATGCTGATTTCTGACAAGTAAATATTCCAGTTTTGCCATTTGATTGACATCTGCAGTGGAGTCCTAAAAGAATGAGGAATGACTGAGCTATCTATGTATGTTCTTGCAATGGTAAATCAAAAGTGGCCTTCAGGCCTTTGATATGATATTGAAAAATTACTTATTAAAGGGGAACAGTAGGAATTTGAATGCAATATAGAATTTTCAGTTTTCTGAGAGGCACCTTCCTGCTAGTTTAAATTGTATACATCTGAAAATGCAGTGTAAATTGATGTTATATTTACTGTGCAGCAGTCACTTCAATATGCTTGCCTTGAAGCCTCAAAAGCAAAATCCTGTGTATTAATCCTATGGCTTCAGAAAAGCAGGGAGAGAAATAACTATTGGTGCTTATAAATATGAAGCCTGCAGAGTATATGTAAAAGAAATTTATACAGAAAACCTTGAACAACTCCTACTGCAACACCAGCTCAGTTTCATTCTGAGCTGTTGAGCCAAAAATGTGAGAAAATGAAGTGACTGAAGCCTGTCAGAAAAGAGAAGCAGCTAGTGGAGTGATGATATGATCCACAGACGGAAGCATTGAATCCACTATCCTCACTGCATTGATTAAAGACTGTTACTATTCAGGTGCATTGAAACCTTCCTGGAAGCCATGGTGGAGATGAGCATAATAAAAAGTTGTTTTTCATCTGTAATTCAGTAGGACTCTGAAGTAAGGAATTTTTTTTTTTCTTCAACTGGGTTATATTAGATGAAATATATATCATGTGCATTTCTTCCAATAAATACCTTTATAGAACATGTTAACAATCAGATTAGGCAAAACCTTCAACACAGCTAAACTTTCCAAATATAGCTTTACCTTACTGGTATAGCTTATATCTTGAGTTGATTCAGTTTGCATAAAACATGCATCACATTAAGCCTGATTTGAAGGTGAAGCTGAACTTTGAAAATATCACAAATTTCAACACACTTTGGTCTCTCCTGATCCAAATGGATACTGGTATTTCTGGATACTGGTATTTCATCGCAATTGTGACAGAAAACAATCCTTTTCCATGAAAAAAAAAAAGAAAAAAGGAGATTTCAAATTTTATTCACTATTTTGAACTTTGTAGTTTTGTTTATGTTGTGGCTTTTTAGTTTGTTTTTTAAGAGTTCTTTGGATTTTGTTTTTTGGTGCTTGTTTGGGGTTTTTTTCGTGAGACGACAGCAATTTTTATTAAACCTTCATCTTTATAGCATTTCACAGCTTGTGGAAAGAGTAACTGATCAAAGCCAGAGACATCACCCTTGGAATACTCCTGAGGCACAGATGACTGCCAGGGAGGAGGCATTTACATGGAGCTTTTTTTCCTGACTCAGAGCTGAGTACATAATCTGGGTCTCCCACATTTCAGTCACACCTCCTACAGACACAGTCACTTGGTGCTTGGGAGTAGATCTTCCCAGCAACCTGAGTAGGTCCATTTCAAATAGATAATTCAAGGAAGTTATTTCAAAAGTTAGATTTTCCTGGTCTGCCTTCATTACAATGAAGATAGTATTTTTGCCATAAAAAATCTTGTAATAATATTATTAAATACATTAGTCATGGCAGGTCTGTGGAAAATGCTTCCAAAATTGGAGGCTTGTAGGGAATTTAACACACATTTAAGTGAGATTCAGCAAAATGCTATAATCTTTCTCCTTCCTTAATATGAAATAAGGCCTACAGTTTACAGCATTCCACAAAGAATGACTTGGCTATACTCTCCAGAACACATCAGAGCAAACCCCTGCTCTGTCACTCATGTATGCATAGTAACAGAAATAATTCACTGAAGCTTAAATGTAAAATAATTATTTCTTCTAACAATTCTTAAACTGACTTGACACTATTTCAAATTCATGAAGTTAAATTAATTCAGAACCATTTCTGTCTCTCAGTCAGTTTTAAAACAAAATATAGACTTTATTCCTTATACCTCAGAAAATAAGAAAGTGAACAAAAACCACCTTCTAATTTATGTGAAACTGATTTGATATATGACTTGTAGTAGTAGCATTTGACAAAGTATCCTTAGCCTGACAAAATAAAAAAACCCCTACTATATTCTGCTATGTTGCTGTCTTGTTTCTACAGAAAAGCTTTCAAAAATCAGGGTGATCCCTGGTGATTTTAACAGATGACCTCCTTTTAGTCGTAGAGGACTCAGCTTTTTCTATATGCTTTATCCTGTTTCAGTACTCTTTTGGCATCACTACAGAGGAGATATTTATTAAATTATTTCAATATGAACTGTGTTTTGAGTTTGTAATATGAAGATATAAAAGTCAATCATTGTTCAGGGCTTTGGATGGAAGGAGCTTTTATTTCAAATGGCATCAGTTAACATTACCATGTGATTTCAGTAACTAGTCTTTATGGAATAAGATTGTAACTCAGCCTTCTCTGATATAAGTTTATTTAATTAAACACAATTATTTAGAATTTATTAACTTTTTGATTAAGATAAGTCTCTCTAGAAGTTTTTAGGTTGTTGATAGTTTCTTTTGCTGCTTAAAATTGTTTGCGTCATTGCAGTTAACTCTATCCATCCTTACACAAAACTGTTCAAGAATAGCAGAAAAAAGTCAATCCTAATAAAGCAAATTCATATATCAGACATAAAGCAAAAAACCCCTAGCTGTTGCATATTTGTAGTTTATATCTGCTGCACTTGAATGTAATGAAATGCAAATTGTTAGTTAAAACCAAAATACTGATAAAAGAATATCCCTTCAATGTAGTTTCCTTAGTGACAAAATTTGTCAGGATTTTGCTAGACCTTAAATATGAAAAATAGCCATAAAGAATGCCTGATCAGGAACTTTAATCCTGTTGATTCTTTCCTCATGAGCTGACCTTGCTTCAGCAATATAAGAAACTCATTACCGCAATGAGTTATTCCCATGGTAGCAACAGGTAACATAAACTAGATTGCTCGCCTTCACAGACTCTGGAATGTCAGTCATATACTTCAGTGGTGCTGTTTCATTCTTTTCCAACAAATACCTGTTAACCTGAAGGGAAATTCAAGGTGTCTGTACATAGAACTGTTTAACATCTCATTTCCTGCAGGACTGTCTCTGCATAGCCATGTTTCCTGTGTTTAGTTACCCATCCCATGGCTCTTGAGTCAGAAGGCACATGCTATTCATACTGCTTGGCTCATGTTTCTGGAATTGATCCTCCATGGATAAGTGTGACTACTTTTAGAACCTGACATAAGATGTGAGGCATGTCAAGTTATTTACTTTATATTCCTTGCCATTTAGATTCCTGATTTTTTTTTTTAATTCTTTGATCCTTAAAGTATTCCCTATCATAGAAAAAAAAACCTGTTGTAATTTGATGGTTAAATCCTTTAAAGATCTCAGGTCGTGGAGTGGGAGTTTTATAAATTTACATTTTAATAATTAAAATTAAAATTAATTAGCATCTGCGCTACTGTATAAGTTTAGGATGAAAATTCTTAGTGCATGCTAAGCAAGAAGAACAATGAATCAGTCACAACAGAAATCATGGGGAAAAACGAGAGTTCCTTTCACAGAAACATCAATATTTGATTTGATCTGGAGCAGTTACTAATGGCCTTTGAGAGAAATGCTTCTTATTAGTAAGCCTACCCCTACCACTTATACCCCTGCATGTGATACCTTGCAATAGATCAATGGGATAGAACTGAGTGAGGAGATCAGAACCTATTTTCCAAATTTGAGTTTGTTATCTCCTATATTTGGAGATAATAGTCATCTTCTTCGTTTTGATTTACCTCATGTAAGATACAACAATGAACAAAAATCGCAACAAATGCATGTTTTTTCTGTGTCTGGGGTTAGGCAATGCCTATTACGGCAGAACAAGCAGACTTATTTCTCCCTGTATCCTCATGGATTCAACTAATCACTCTTTTAAGAACAGTCTGAACAAGAATTTGCTTCCATTCTATTTTGTTTGATAGCCTATAAAGAACATTTCTTTCATAAATTTCTGTGGTAGTTTTTCCAGTCCACTGGAAATTCTAGCATTTGAAGAACCAGATAGCAATGAATTCCACAGCTGGAATGTGTGGAGCAAAAAGTACTTAATCTATTTTTTTTCCCCAATTTCATTTAGCCTCTCTAGTAGAAGAAATAAGGAAAAAAAAAAAATCTCCATTCCCTCTTTTATCGTTTAATTGCATACAACTTTCTAGCCCCATTTTCTCCAGGCTGTAGAGTTACAGGCTACCAACTTCTCCTGCCACAGTTACATCTTCTCTTGTGGAAGCCATTCCGCTTGTTTGGTCAGCCTTATCCCCTTTTCTGCAATTTTTCAAGTTCTTCTTTCAGATTCATATACTTGAAGATCAGCTAAGTAGAACTGTGTATATTATGTAAGGCTGCACTATAGCTTTAAAGTGGCATAGTGACATTTTGGGTTGTTCTCTATTTCCTCCTAATATATTGTAGCACTTAATTTTGTCTTTTAAGCATCTCTGAGTATTGGTCTGAGATTTGAAATACTATCCCCCAACTCCATTTTCTAGACTAGAAGAACTAGAAATACCCAGATTAAAAGCTACAGTCAGGTTTTATCAACACGGAATTTATTGTGTCATTTCATTTATTCAGCATTGCAGTGCCTTGCAACTCAATTGCCTGTCTGTTCCAGTTGTGACTGTCTTGATTTTTTTCCTGTTGTAGAAATTAAGAAAAATTTAAAGTGTGAAACATTTGCACATACTGCTTGTGCTTGTTCTCCAGTGAATGTAATAAAGTTCAAGTGAGTTTTTTCTAGTTTATCATGTAGCATTCTACTTTATCACTTTATTTTAAAAGCTATTCTATTGGCTTTTCAGTCTGACATTTTATAGTCTACCCAAAAGGAAAAAAAAAATTTAAAAAAGGAAAGAAACAAAATCCTTGTGATAATCATCATTAGAAATAAAAATTTAGTCTTCTTTTTTACCATCATGTTGTTGTCTCCGAGTGCTCACCTCTAGGCACTGTAAACTATTTGTCTAGTTGAGCTCTTCTAATGAATCTAGAAAAAAAAAGAGTTTTTTCAGACTTTAATGCATTTACAATGTACTTCCTCACACTTTCTTTTCGGCCTGTGTTGTCATGCTTTTGTATTAAATTATCAGATATTATATTCTTTCTGTTCTTCTAGTCTGAAAGCAAATTATAATTTCTTAATGTTAAGATATCTTTTATTGCAGATAGCTTCTACCTTTTGTTGTTGTTGTTGTTATGTTTAAAATCTTAATGATGAGTGTTCTTACCATAATACTCTTTGGGGCTGCAGAGATTCATGTACAGACTTGAATTCATGGACAGCAGAGAGCAAGCCAAGAATAAATCTCACCAGAGGCCCTGGATTGATGCACCACACCACCATTTAATGGCTAATGTAGACATACGCATTTACTTTGAATCTCCTTCCTATGATTTGAATACTACCCATGATAATAGCAACCATTTTGTATCTTAGGTTTTACCTTTTCATTTGCTTTTATAAAGCATCCTTGCTCTCTCATTCAGAAATTCTTACCCTGTAGGTTTTCTGTTTTTAATGTCTTCCTTCAAGGATGCAGATAATGTATATTTTACCATGACTATTATAAAATGGCTCTTATAGCCATTATGCCTTAAATCAGATTCTTCACTGTTGTGCCATTTACCACAAAAAGCTAAATAGAGTATTTATGTACTCTTATATATATAATAAGAATTTAATTAATTGGAAAAAATAATTTACCCAGCGATGGAATATATCAAAGACTGAGGATTCCACATTAAAAATTAAGTATAAAGTCCGCTAAAATGGTAGAACACCTTCAAAGGAAAACATTTTTAATAAAAGCAGTTTCACATTCATCTACTACAGGCAAAATCCTAAACCCATCATAAATATAACTGCTATTATTATATGGTGGAACAGTGAAAAGCAGATGGACCTTATTTGCAATAATGTAGCTGGGCTGAAGGTATTTTTCCGCCTCTCTTCCTGCATTAATAATGACAGGTGGTGTTGAAGATAATTTTAACCAGATTATGATGAGCTGTAGCTCAAATTCAAAGACTTTTTTTTCCTGGCTTCTCATGCTTGGTATATGAGTGAACATACTTTTAAATGCAATTCTTCAAAAACAGCATTTGAAGATTTGTGTGTGTGGGAGCTGATGAGGTTCCTGCTTTTTCTGAAAAGAATTCTTTGAAAAACTTAAAAAGGACATCTTTAAAAAAAAAAAATTCTTCTGTCTTTCATGTGAAGATATCTATTTTGATATGAAAATGCCTGTAAGTGGAATTTCCAAATAGCAGATTCCCTCTTTCTGAAAAAAGAATCACAAACTAGGTGGAGAACAAAAAAGAATTCTGTGCTTAGTTTAGGTCTTGCAAACTGACACGGTAGTGTGTTAATTGCAATCTGCTTGCAAGGCAGTGTTTCTTCTTTTTAAGAAGAGAATAAGTGTATACATTTATGTGGTACTTGGTTTGCCTCACAGCTCACTAAGTTACCTTCAAAGTTAGCACAGCCTTTGAAGAGAATTTCAGTTTCTTACTTGCATTCTTTGAGTTTCACCTTCTGTGTTATGTGCATTTATGCATATGAATGTATGCAGATATATGCAAATAACTGCATATGTTCAAACTTTCTGTAGTTGTTTAACTGTATGTAGTGGGGAAACAAAGCACTATGATGCTTAGTTTGCAACTTAAGTAGGCAAAGAAATGCTTTGTGAAAGGGTTAATACTCATAGCAGCCCTATTCAGCTGAATGAAAATACATATTAAAATACATATTAGTGAAATATTAAATAGAGAACTCGTGCTTTCTGTCATATCTTTGTGATTAAAAGTTTCATTTTATGAAAAGCAAAGTGTGTTTTCAAACTGTAGATATAAATAAAACAAAAAAATGCAGAGTCCAGTCACAATTTTTTTTTAATGACATCTGAATTACCAGGCTTCAGTAGTTGAAAAACGGTCAGCTACAGGTATTTATTTGATCATTTCAAAAGACTGCTTGGGAAAAATACTATGAAGAACAGTGGCAATTGACCATGTAACCACTCATAGAGTTTGAATAATTATAATTTCTGTGAATGTTTATTTATTCTGCCTGGTAGAGCTAAAACTTTATGCAGTTTGATTCTTGTATCTGATGTCTCTCCACAAAAGTTTGTATCTCTGCAAATACATTGGAGTAAAAACCAGGTGCTGCCTCAGCATGTGCTTGAATTGATTTTTGTCATCAAGAGGCTGAAAGAAAGCTGGTGGCAGATTCCACAGGAGCCCAGATTCCAGGGAGCCCAAAGCTGACGCTAAATTCAGGGGCTTCTTTCTCCTGTTTGTAATCAGCTGACTTTCTTTGCTAACTTTTGCTCAGCTGAATCCTCACCCATACCTTCAGCAAGTTTTCAATGTGATTAAAAACGCAGTTTAAGCAACGAGTCACATCAGTAGTGAGTTTTTATCACCTGAGCTAGGCTTATACATAACCATAATTTTAGAAAATCCTTAGAAGACTCAATGTAATGCTCGCCCTTTGTGAGCTCACTGAGACCAATGAAAAAATGATTCAGAAAACAAATATGTATTTCCCAAATCAATTGCTTATCATAAAGATGATCTCCATAAGACTCAGTGTTTTTCTTTAAAACACCTTGTGGCATTTGAGGATTGTTCCAATCCAGTATTTCAACTTGGTGTGAAATATTTGGTAGATCTTTGTGGCATACTGTTAGGTCTCACATGCATAATGCAATTGCTTTGCTCAGTAATCATTTTCAGACTTGGGCTTTGTTAGTTGCTGCCCAAAGGAGCCAGGTAATTAGCAATACTGGCAGATATCTGCTACTGAAATTGAAAAATTTGTCAGATGACATGCTGCATGTTAGCTTAAAATTTCAGCCTTGATTCTATGATACTGTTATCTTGGTTCAATCAAATGTTATAAATCCAACTAATTTAACTAAACCGCTGAAGGAACTTGTGCAGCTACTTTTATTGCAGTTTAAATGAGGCATTTTTCAATGTAGCACAAATTGGTATCTGTTTAAGCTAAACTGAAACAAACTGCTTTTAAACTGAGTTATACATACATAGTGGAGTTTAATTCACTTTATGAGAAAAAACTAATAACCCACAAATCTCTTGTGTTTACAAAACTTTATTCTTCCTATAAAAAACTGATAAAAGATTATTAATTATGGTTTCCACATCCTAGTAGAAAAATGCAAAATAAGTACATTTGACACATGGCAATCAGAGTGTGTCTGTACTTCACTGATATATATCAGACAGAAAGCAAAGTTATAAAATAAAAATTTGGTTTTGCTAGAATACAGGAGAAAGTGCAAACACTGAAAAAATATTTTGTGAGAAAATATAAGTAAATTGATAAGGTCTCTGCAAAGCAAGTCCTTGTATCATTAGGGAGAGGTAAGAATAAAATGTACACAGTATCTTGGTTCAGGTGACAGATTCTTCACTATAAGGAAGATGGTGAAACTGCAATGATGTCTTTATATTATCTAATGATCTACATTCTTCTAACATACTACTGAAATGTGATTTTTTCATACACAAACCTGAATACAGACTAACAAAGTTTTAAAGAAAAGCATTAAAGATAAACTATTAATATTCTTCCATCATGTGCCTCACTTCTATCAAACTCCTGAGCAAAGAGAGGCTTAAGCACATCCTATGGACTTCTTCCCACTGGGACTCTGCACCATTATTTTCTTTAACCATGTAAGTACAGGTTCTCCTGAGTTGTAGTGGAGTATGACTGAAAAAGAAATTGCTTTTGACTTCAGAATAACAGAGTACCTTGGAAATGTTTTTACTTCAGCAACTTGAGGCCTCTTTATGGACAAGAGGCATTTGGAGTAGTATAAGTCTGCTGTAAAAGAAAAATATTTTCTACTGTATGGATATCATTCATGGATCATACTTATAGGGAAATTGTATTGACAATAACTTTCATCAGGCTTTGATATATTTTTTTATATCTTACTTCACTGAATTCTTCCCCAGCAGACAGTAAACACATTTATTCAAGGCAGCTCAACAGCACTCTCACATGTGCCAAATGCAGCAGGATAGATGTCCTCATTGTGACACCAGGAAAGGATAAAGGAAGAAGAGATGCTTCACAAAAATATCACAAACACTTCATGTCTGGGGCCATGGAGTTTTTCAGGACCAATTCATGACTTAGATTTATATTGAAACCTTCATTGAGAAGCCCTGTCCTTGATACTGTCTTGCTGAGCAATCCAGATCTTCTGGACTTGTTTACATGAGAAAAGTCTGCTGAAGCAAGTGATGGACAGCTGCTCAGCAAGATAAGAGTCTCTCCTTCTAAAAGAGGAGCCTGCCCTTGAAGAAGCATGGAGCTGGGGACTGTACCAGGGCAGGTAAAGGCAGGACTGTAGCTGTACGCTATGATCACCCTGTAAGACTGTATCAGACATTAGGGAGGAAAGGGCCTGACGCCATAACTTAGATCACCAAGAAATTTTGGTTGATTAATGATGAGAACACATTAAAAAAAAAGGGTCAAAATCCCTCCTTAACTCTGCTGTGTTTTCACCACAGAGGGCTGACATGGAATGTCTAACTCTTTTTTAACTGTGTGTTTATTCAGTACAAAATGTTGCCAGAATTCAGTTATTTAAAAATAAATAAGCAGCAGCTTGAATGTAGATAAAGGTACCCAACTCCATTAGGAAGGATTTTTTTCTGCAAGTCTGAAAGCAGGCATTATCCTTCTTTGATAGAAAAACACAGCTGTGCAATGCTGAGATACTAATATGTTCTGCATTCAGCAGATTGTAGGGAAAACAGACATTCTTATTTTGGACACAATTCAAACTTTGGCAGTGTCTTCCAGCTTCTGAGGTCATTTGCATCACTTCATTACAATGCACACACATTGTTCATACCTTGTTATATGCCAATTGAGTATAAGTAAGTATTTGCATATTATTGCTCCACGGCTTATTGAGAGACATTTCATTTAAGAATTTTAAATATTTAGTGACCAGGTGTTTAACTGCCAAATAAAAATAATCATGTCTGTTTCTTATGAGGGAAAAGTCTAACCAATCCAGTAAGATATTCTCAGTACCAAGCCAGTGAAGCATGTAAAAATGTAGTGAGCTAAATTCTTTTCTCATTTAAAACAGCATAAATGTGCAATTATTCCTCTGAAGCAAAATGTACACCACCAGATATATTTGATTTTAATTAAAATTAGAATGTGGACTCTAGCAATCAGTATGTTAGCGATGTTTTATATTAAAACAAATACAATGGATGAAATCACTAGTCATGCGAAAAATAAAGAAAACAGAAAAGAAAACATAATTTAAGTTTCTTCTCCATTTTTCATTTTAATCTTTTTCCGATTATTCACATTTCTTTTTTTTTCCTGCATTGTTTTCAGTGGTTTTGTTTGTTTGTTTGTTTTTAATTAATGGGTGACTGTTAGACTCTTTAACATGTACCTAAATGAAAATAGATTGATTTTTCAAAGTCATACAGCATCTTCTGTGCTCCTTGATTCAGTAGCTTTCATTATTTGACCATAGAATGACTATTAAGAAGAATGTAATGGGACCATAAAAAAGACAAATGTTGCAGTGGGTTATGTCAGGTAAGGTATCTCCTCTAGAACTAGGGAGGTATTGAATTTGTTTTATAAGGCATGGCTAAATTTTCATACAAAATGCAGAGTATAGTCCCAGTATTTCCAGCCAAGAACCAAGTATTCAAAAATAAAAGACATAAACAGAAGCTTTTGGGATGACCAGAGGTTTGGAGAGCTTGCAAGAATTGACTACAAGGATTCAAATTATTGAGTTGAACACTCAAAAAATGTAAGAAAGATGGCTAGAGGAGGGTGTTATTTTCCTGATATCTCTTCGTACCTCTGTGACTTACAGTATTAGAAATCTCCTGAGATATAGAAAGCTCTTCCATACTACCAGCCATCCTTGCCACTTTACGTGTACTATGAGTAGTATCACAACCTCGTGTCTGAGATAAGTGGCCTGAAGTGTGCACACAGTAATTGAGATTTCCATGTATTATGCATTTGTACAGTGGCATAATTATGTTTTCTAATTTGTCTTCTTTTGTTTGGTTTCCTACTTTGCGTATTAGAAAATAATTAATGTTTTCTCTCTGTCTTTCCATTGTTATTGTCTTTATTAGGTCTACAATTATTCCAAAGGCTCTTTTCTGACTAACTCAGTCATCAATGAGTTTATATAAGTCAAGATTTATTTTTTTTCTTTGTATGCTTTACTCTGCAGCAGTTAGCACTGAATTTCTTTCACATATTATTTACTCATAGATGTAACTGGTTCTGGTCCTGGTATGTAGACTATTTCTATATTACTAGACCTAAAAGAACTCAGACAGAGACTCGATCACTCGTTCAAGTCCATATCCTTGCATTGTTTATCCAGGTCCATCAAATCATTGCCTAGACAATTGACAAGCACCATTTTGGCCCTCAAAACAGGGCTTTTAAAATGCAGCTATAAGGTAGGAAGCAGTATAGCCCAGTTTATGGTTCAAATCATGACTATATAGCTTAGCTTTAAAATTAGAAGGTATTTATTATGTCAAAGGAAAATCTTCTACTTAAATCTGCATTTGTCCTATTTTTACATAGAGGCAATAGACCAATTGCTTAGCAGCAATTTTTACTATGCCCCCACTCAGATTTGCCTTTATGTTGCCAAAAGTCTTGAACTTTCTCCCCAGATTGCCATGATTGCAGCTTACCATCTCTGCTCTGTCATGGGCATCTCTGCCAGCCCACGACTTTTTGGGGAACTAGTGCTCAGCACAAGTGTTTGAAATGTGCAAGTTGTGTAATTTCCAGTGCTGGGATGAGAAAAGGACTTCTCTGCATGTCTTAAACTCTTTTTGCTTCTTGATATGGTATTTGCTACTTCTACTGCTGTTTAAGGAAAATCTTTTCTATTGGTCTCATGGTTCTGAGACCTCCAGCAAAAGTAACGTTTGCTTCTTTTAAATATCCCAACCATTTAAAGGAGAATTTCAGGCTACCAAGACTATAATTTAATTTTAGTATCTTATCAGATGCCAGTATTTCATTGCAGTGTATAGATATTCTTTTTTTATTCATGGACTTTGAAAGAGAATGATTGATGAATGGAGTTACTCCATCAGAGGTAATGATTAAAGCTTCAGCTTTTAATACTCACTCTAGATTATTTCTTTTACCATTTTAACTTAAAGCACTGAAGTCATAAATGTTTCATTAGACAAGTTTAGAGTCTAGGAAAGTATTCTGTTAGGTCAGACTACAGATAAAAGTTTGAAAAATTTCCAGCAGAAGTGCTGAAGGCAGGTTTATGAGCCTTTTGCATCGTGATACCTTATTTTGGCCCATTTTTCAGCTAAAAAAAAAAATAAAAAAAAAAAAGATTTTGGTTTGAGAGACTTCTGCACATTTTCTTTCCTTTTGTCTAAATCATTGAGAAAAATAGAGGAGTGCATAATGGAGGAACTGAAGTTTTTGTAAAATAAGCAATCCCTTTATGAATTTGCAGCCTAATAGCTCTGACCCTTAATGTTCTCCTAAATCTTCCAAATATAAGTAAGTAGATTTTTTTTATTATTAAAATAACTTTTCTGCAGTGTTTTAATCTTTCTTTTCTGCATTTGAAGTTCTCCTGCTTGAAAAAATATACATGTTTAAATCTTCTTCTGCTGACAAGGCATGAGCTGGTTTGATATATAGGCTCTAAGACTCTATAGATAAGATTACTATCTGTTTCTTATTGGTTTATTTATCTTTTTTTATTATGATTATCAGTATCACATTTAGAACACATTTATGTGTTTTATGCTTTTACATACCTGCAGAGCCAAAACATTTTAACATTTAATATTTTTTTAAATTTAGAATTAGTCTTAAGAGCTAACATCTTGACTGTTGTTTAAGACCAAAACAAACCTAAACCAGTCCAGCTACAGGCAATTAAAATTAGATTTTAAGACAAACTTGATAAAGGATCCATAAGAAAGGCTGTAAAAGCTATATGAGCACTTAGATGCTATAACTAAACTCATACTGAGAGTTATTTTCAATGCTTTTCTTGTTTCCTGTAGGAAGCAATTGCTTTTATAAATTTTGCTTGTATAATTTTTCTTTATTTTTAAAATGCACAGTAAACTATTCTAAAAATACATGTGACTGGATTCATCTTCCCACACATTTTCCATGCATTTAGAAATTTATCATGTGTACATTGTTACACACAGTACAGAGAGAGCAGCTCACTGGCCAAAGGCAGTTTATTTGAACTTCCATAAAGTTTTCACCTCTTCTATAACAAATCATTCAGAAATTAAAATTAAAACTCTGCCTAAAGCTTGCTTCTTACCTTTTAAATTTAAAAATCCAAGATTCCCATCATTCTTTGGCCTCACAGGCAAAACTGAGGTCCTCTTTTCAACTAAAACTACTAGGGTGCAGTGTTGTAAATATCACAGTCAAAAGCATGATTATTTCCATGCTAAGCTTTTGATTGGTCTTGATTAAAATGATAACTTTTGTAAAATTGTAATTTCTGTATATTTTATATATCTAAACTACTGTATAGTATCCCATCTTCCAGCGGGGTATGATATAAGCACTCAGAAAGTTTTCCTGCGACAACAGATACTGCTCTTACATGTTGGACTTAACACGAGTCCTGCTTTGGGATGTTTGAAGTTTGATGAGCAGCAGCCATTCACATCCACAGAAGTTAAAATATTGATTTGAAGAAACAGAAATAGATGTTCACGTTAGCTATTTTTCTACTTTTCTCTCTACAAGGGGAATAATACAAGGGAAAACAGAAATGTCAGCAGGTGTGCCTGAGCCTCTGGTAATTCACTTGCTATGTTGTGCTCTCATTTATGTCTATTTGATTGCCAAAATAAAGAGGATGCCCAAGTTAGGTTATGCTTTATTTTTATTTTATTAACTCCAGCCTTGGTAACTTGTTCCCTTTTTCTTGCTTAGTGCCATTACAGACATTTCATTTATGAGTACTATCAGCAGTTATGAAGGAGCAATAAAAATGATTGAGGGTCTGAAAGGGACTGATTTATGAGGAAAGGAGAAGAGCTAAATATGGAGTGCCTGTCTAAATAATGATTCATGAATGGCATGCTAAATATCTGTAAGTGTTTTAAAGGGGTAAATGAGAGAGGAATCAAATAGGGTGGCTCAAAGAGAAGTAACCAGGAGTAAATGAATGGAAGTAAAGGAAGGATTTAGGCACATTTTCTTTTATAGACATATTTTTCCAATAGTAAAAGTGCATGCAACAAGAAACAATCTCCCAGGGGTGCTGAAAGCAGTACTGCCACTTGACTGGATCAAGTGCACCATGGGCACGCTTTGAAAAAACAGTCTCTTACTTGGCCACAGCTATAGGAATTGCTTTTTTATGCATATTTCAAGGTGCTCTACAGCCAGTACTTAACACCTTGGGACACATTTGAGTCAGGTGATGAGCGTTAGGGAGCAAAATCAATATAGACACAGGTGTTAACAAATTATGACGTAAATCACAAGTTTAATTTTAAATGCTTCCGTTAGAATCACAAAATTGAGAAGAAAGAGATGTTTTGCCCCGCAGTCTAGTTACAGGGATCAGGAAATCTCAGTCCCTGGTTCCATCCTCTCCTTTATTTATGGATAGTTGAAACTATGTCTGTTATCTCCTAAGGGAAGACCTAGTCAACCTCATTGAGAGGTAATAACTATGAAGTTTTTGAGGTGCATAATTCTATTTTCAGCTAATTATGCTATCATGCTTCCTAGAAAATTCTTCTGCATGAACTGCAGAAAAGCACTGAGGATGATTCTGTAGCATGACAACTCTGGCCATCCTTTGGAAGTTGGCCTTATATGTGGACTTATAGTTGGACTTGATGTGTGTGTCAAGTTTTCCTGAGCAGAGCAGGAAGGGAAACTTCCTGCTGATAAGTCACCTGATAGCGGCCATTCTGGTCATATCACATGGATATTCTTAAATTGTGTAAAAGGAGACAAGAGAAATAAAAGTTTCATTCATTCCCAACGACATTTTATTTTCTGTTTCACACATAAAATTGTATTCACTTTCATTTGCAATTTCATTAAGTTTGTCAGTTCAGCTCCTAAAAAAATAACCTGACAGCTGCCAATCATGTGAAAAAATGCTTCCATTAATTTTAAATCCCAAATATCCACCTACCTGCAAAGCTAGATGACTTAAAAACATTCACAGCACCAAGATTAGGGAGAAAAAGTCAACCACCAAATATCTCACATCTCACAAGAATTATAGTGAGACAAGCAGGAGAGGAGGACTTTGAATGCCAGGGAAGTTGCTCTCCTCCTTTTAGAAGATCCAGCATTCTCTTGTTATTACTATGTGGAGTTAGAAAGACAAAGATTAGTGACTGTGTTTCCTCTACTCTGACATTTTATAACCTTACTTCCCTATTAGAACATCCTGCTGGATTTGTAATGATTCAAAAATGTAGTTCCAGTTCAGCTCCTTCATAAGGTGGTTTTCTCAGGAGATGAGGGAATGAATGGTACAGGATGGTTCATCTGTAAAAGGATGTGAGACAGAATTGCAGAAACATAGAGAAGCTAAGGTTGAAAGTGAACATTTAAGGTCATCTGATCTACTCACCCTGCCCAAGCAGGTCCAGCCACAGCCAATTGCCCAGGACTCTATCTAGACAGCTTAAGAATATCTACAGGGATGGAGACAACTTCCCTGGGCAGCCTGTGTCAGTGCTTGGTCACCCTCTTAGTGAAAAAGTGTTTCCTGATGCTCAGAAAGAACCTCCTGGTTCTGCTGTGGGTCCATTGCCCCTGGTACTGCCACTGAGGACCACTGAAAAGACCCAGACTTTTTGCATCCTCTCTTCAAGTATTTATATACACTGATAAAATCTTCCTGAGCCTACTCTTCCCTAGGCTGAAGAGTTACAGTTTTTCAGCCTCTCCTAATTTGACAGCTCACTCTTGATCATCTTTGCAGCCCTTTTCTGGAATCTTTCCAATATGTCCACATTTGCCTTGTACAGGGAAACTGAAAATTGGACTCCACAGCCTAGAAGTGACCTCACCAGTGCTGAATGGAGGGGAGGGATCATCTTCCTTCACCTGCTGACAGTGCTCTTCCTAATGTAGCCTAATACTGTTCCTTCCTAATACTGTCAGCCATGTTTGCCATGAGGGTGTTGTCCTGCTTCATATTCAGCTTGATGTCCACTATGGTCCCTCTTTTCTTAAAAGAGCCCTTCCAGATTGGCATCCTCCAGCAGATACACTGGTGCCTGGAGTTATTCTTCCCCAGGTTCAGGATGTTACACCTTCTTTAACCACAAAGAGATCAGAGTAATGATGACTCAATTTTTAAAGAACACATGTTTCTGCTCCTCTTTCAGACATCCTCTCCTCAAACTTTAAGTTTGGTCTTGGACTATTAACAAAGAAGTTCTCTTTTCGCTATCAGCCTCCTAACATACACCCAATCAAATTTTAGCAAGAATCCTGCCTAGAAAAGATGCAGTCAAGATCTGTTAGCAAATCAGGAGCCACTTCACTTGGTGTGATTTTTAATTTCTTCAGAGAAAGCTGATAACGGAAGGTCTTTGGATTCTTAGCATCCAAAAACTATTAACTTTCTTTATGACTGCTAATTTTGTGTCTTGCAGAAAAGACTCTCCATTAGCTTTCATATTTTTCTTCTTTTACATCATATTTTTCACAAGAACTAGAGGAACTGTTATTAACATAATAAATTATGTCTAACAGGATCCATGACACAACTTTGAGGAAAAGAATTTTTTTCTAATCATCCAATCCTGAATCCTAAAAGCTATTTTGAACTTGCATGGGTTTATGTACTAGTGTTAATTACAGAACCAAGTAAAATATTAATATTTCCTTTCTAGAATACCACAGTAGGTGTAGAGGTTGCACCATATATAATCTGTGTTCATAGATAAGTATGACTAATGCAGCATACATCAAAAAAGAAATCTGTCCTGAGGCATTATGCATGAGTCACAGAAACCGTAGTATTATGTTCAGGGTAATAATTAGACAAGAAATAACAGACTCCTAAAATTCAATGGGGTCATTTAGTTAAAAAGTGTATTCTCAGTTTGTGTTAAACTACAGGCTGGGGCTGTATGTGCTTGGTTCTTTTTCCTTTCTTTTAAATTCTATTAAACAACCACATGCAATGGAGCTATAGATTACCTTAACGTTAGTCCATAACCTCAGTGAGGTAATAAGATGTGTCTGCAGTTTCTGTTTTGCAGTCATGTTGCCTGCATATTATGGAAATCATTGGGGTGAAAATAAATGTCTGTAACAGACTGCCTGCCTTATAGGTGAATAATTCTTATTGTATCACTGTAGATGATGGAGACAACCAAGAAACACAAAAACAAAAAACACTACTTCAAAGATGGCTGAGTCCAGATACTTAAATAAAAATAGGTAGGAAATTTACCTTTTAAGAAGGGTCAGGAGTCAGCAAAAACCTTCACCACTTTTTTTTTTTGCTTGTAAGGGATGGAATTATACAGGAACTGCTCTCCTAGGTTCCTCACAAATCACATTTCTTTCTGGAGTAGCACAGCTTCTGAAGAAAAGGTATTTTGAATTAGCTGCTTCTTTTTCACGCTGAACCTTATGTATATCTGAAAGAAATGCCTCTCTTTTTTTTCCTTTTATTTTAAATTATTTTTTCTTTTTTCTTTTTTCCTAAAGTAGTGGACTACCAAGAAATGAATATAATTTTTTACTGTAGTCTACGATGACATGTTCTTTCAATTTGGTTTGTACCTACCTCTAATGAGCAGGAAAAGCAACTACTGCAAAAATCCTGATATTTTGAACTATTAGTGAAATTTTATATGGAGAGGAAGTCTAGGTTTATTCAAGAACATGCTTACTCATACACAAATAATCTAGTGTAAAAGTAAAGGATCTCTAAATGTTAATATCATCATTTCTTCATACATTCCATATATTTGAAAACTGTCAGGCAAGAGTTTCTTCTGTGCAAAGAGAAAGACATTTCAACACAGGTTTTGAAGCAACAATGGGGAATATTTTTTCCACTTGTCCATTTGTGTCTAGCTTTTTGTTTTTCTGAGATGTGTTTCATCTATTAATAGCATAACCATACACACAGGGCAACATAAATTAATGATCCTAATATTTCAGTTGCAGATTATATTCTTCTCTGCTCCAGTCCTAGAGCTAGCTGCCAGTCCTGAGTTAGTTAAAACTGTTGGCTCTTCTGTAACACTACAGAGCTAGAAAAATTGCTTGAAAAACAAACCAGCAAGTTAAGCAAAACTAACAACCCAAAAGTGGGGAGGAGGGAAGGGGAAGGAAGAGGTTTTTTCTAGAACAGTTTTCTATTTAGGCCATTAATTGCCTCATAAAATAAATCTTGAGAAGTCACCTTTGTGATATGCTGTTTGGCTATCCTTGATACTGGACATGTGAAACAGGAGGTTAATTTGAAGATTTTTTTTTTTAAGGATGCCCTGTACTTTGCACCATATACTAGACATACAGAATCTGATTTTATCAGGTAGCAGAAAATAAAATGCATTAACAGTAACAAAGTACTTTGTTGATACTTATCTTATTGAGGAAGAGGACTTCAGACTGATGCCAGCAGGTTTGGTGATTAACTGTGGTCAAAAAACACAATGCTGTCAAAGACTCAACTTCTTTATAATGCTGGTGTCTTTTTATACCCCACAGAGATAATGACTGGTTGCTAAGAAACTTACTTGAGTTTAACAAAGGGTAATGTAGGCATCTTTTCTATGGAAATGGTGCATGAGCCAAAAGCTGTGTTCCTTGAGGAGCTACTTGCCCTAAAATGCTTTTATTTTGTTTTGCAATGAGTGGACAGGTGCACTTCCACATTTTAATGTATTCTACTGTTGCTAGAGTGTATAAATGCACCTTAATCAAACTCCAAAGGGGATTTTTCCTAAGACTTGGTTGGATCAGTCTATTATCAGAAACACATAAGTGTTCAAACTGTATCAGTGGAAAAACCAAGGGACCTTATGTCTCTTGCCTGAGTCTGTGTCTAACAAATTCTGCAAATCTAACACCATGTAAGCAGGAATTTGGAGGGAGAGAGATTTATTCTTTGGTTTTGTTTTTATGATGGAGAGTTTTAGTTCTGAATCCCTTTTCCTGAAGACAAACCTGCATTTTGGTAATTTTTTAGTGCTGTCCCGTCACCTCTCCAGCCTTTCCTCTACAGCTTCAAAATAGAATAAGCAACTTCAAAAATCTTCTTGTGCCTTCCCCCTCTGAGCAACCACAATGCCCAGGATCAATCAGGAAACTCCAAGGGTGGGTGGCTCACCTTGGTAGTGGAGTCTCTCAGATGATGCCCTCATTTCAGCACCAACCTCTACACAGGGTTTAGAAAAAATTTCTATCCAGGGATTAACCTATATGAGGTAAGTGAAGACATTGATATGCCTTTTTCTTATTTTTAGGGGCATTTCCCACCAGGCCACAACTTTACTCTGAATCATACCTATTGCCCACAAATTTAGACAGACACAGTCAAGGTGATGATTTGACTTTGCAATTTTTGTGAAAATATTCTACACAGTCATTCTGTGTGTTGGTTGAATTCTATTGGTTTGAATTGTGTTAAAATTTGCTGTGAGCTTTCTCTTCTCAGAGTAACCATGGCAGCATAATTACCTTACCTGCTATTTCTTTCTTCTCCTGTTATCAATATTTTTTCTAGGGGATCAGAAGTATATATAAAAATAAACTCCCACATTGAAATAATATTAGGGGGCTTTGCTGACATTTTTACCCTCACAGTTTTATGACCACTGAGAGTAGATTTGGTTTTCTCATTGGGAGTATGGCAGCTATCACTTGCACTATGCAGGTCACTTTAACATATAAAATATAGAAATATCATCAAAACTGATGTCTAATTTTCTTCAGCAGAAAAATTTATATCTATTTCTTGCTGTGAAAAGAATAATGATATAAATTTAAAATAACAAGAAAGAGATAAAACGAAAAGAGATCTTATGGACTTCAACCTATAATCAGGGCTCCTGATTACAGTCAATATCTGAAATAATAGGTATTCAGAATACTGAGCATGGGTTCCAAGTTTACTGGTGAATATAATTTTTTAGTTTTAAATATCATCTCAGAGGCAAAATATCTCTTTTAATGTCAGTCAAAAGTTCTTACTTACCTATCAAACATTATCCTAAAGACTGGAAATACCTCTGTAGAACTGAAATCACATGATTCTTTATGTTTGCTTTTTTTTTTTAGATTTTGATTTTCTGGGGTTTTTACGGGGGGGATTTGGGTTTTTGGGTTTTTGTTTTGTTTTTTTGGGGGGTTATGTGGGGATTTTTTTGTTTGTTTTTTGGGTTTTTGTGTGTGTGTAATTGCTGGAACTAAACCTATGTTAGCCAGGAATAGCTCATTTTATAAAAAAATATGTATATTGTGAGCAAGATTAATCTAAAACAGTGGTAGGAAAGAAGTATTCCAGTCCCTGGGCATCCCAGAAAAGATAAATATAAGACTTGATCAGTTTTTAATCTATACCAAAAAAATTCACTAATTAAAACTATGAAAGTAATGAGAACAGCATTTTTATTGTTTTAAAAGCAATTGCAGAGCTGGGATTTGAATAAGAAAATTAATGTAACTGTCCTGACTATAAGAGAAGGAAATAGAAAGGTGAGGGAGGGGAGACTTGTGAAATTTTTGGGAATTAAGTCTGATGAACTCAGAAAGGTCATCTGAAAAATAAGCAGTTTATATCACACCACCTGTCTGTATATGATGCATGCTATGCTATTATTCAGATTTTATATGTAAGTATGTAACAGTTCTAATTGTAAAAGCATTAGTCAATATTATAAATGTGATTGTTTTTCAATGATTATATAAAAGGTAATTTGGGAATTTATTCAATTCTGCATTACTGAGTTTGAAAGAAAGAGAATCAAGGGATTGTTTTGAAGGAGAACTGAACTAAGAAACCCTGATCCTTCATGAGACTCACTGAATTTGTGTTGAACTCAAAAAAGCCCAGAAAATTGGTTTCTTTGAATTCCACAAGATCAAATATGCCGCTCACTGAAATTTGGTCTAGTGATGAGCAGAAAATTGATGAGTCTGATGATCCTTCAAGATACTTTTATTTCCTTGTCTTTGTTGAAACATAGTCACATGTTAATTAAGGTTTCTTCTCAGACCTTTCAGCAACATTTTCACATCTGCTGTATTCAGTAGTAGTTTCTATTAATTTCTGAATAAAACACTGCAGAGATCAATCTGTGCTGTATGACATAAAAAGAACTAGAAGGCAAAGCTTCAACTTGATCAAAAAGTTAACATTTCCTTTTATATTAATGAAATTGTCCTCAAGTGAACAAAATCAACATTAAAAATAGTGACTGGAAGGCATACATTCACAGATTTGCTAACAAATTTGGCAAGCAGAAAAAACATAGGCATCAATAAAGGAAGAACCAGCTTAGGTCCTGTGAAGGTTGCAATGATGTACAACGTGTATTGAGCAACAAAAGTACAAATTATGGCTTTAAACAAAATAATTATTATTCAGGTTCATCTGACCACAAAGTTATCATCAGATACACCACTGTCTTAAAAACACTTTAGTGCTCAATGATCCTGCACTGCTGTTATTTGAGGATCTCACTTCACACCTAAGCTCTATGTTTTGTGTGCCTGTATTCTACCTAGAAAGTAGGTCATCTGGATTCAGTTCTTTCCTTCCTGTAACAGCATTTAAACCCAAAAAGTCTCCCAACTCCTAGAGGGTGCCTTAGTCAACAAGCTAAAAAATCTCCACCATTTTGAAGGAGGGATTGTGCAGTTAAGAACTCAACAGAGGGAATTTGTAGAGGGAGCATGAAACTACAGCCTTGCAAATGATGCATTCCTTTATAAGAAAAATATACAAATTCTGTTCTGTTTGTGCATTTTATGTGTCAAAGCCACTGCTAAAATATTTAATAACATCTTTCAGAGACCATATCCAAACTCTGATCTCTTCTCTCCTGATGATCATCTTATTACTGAATTTCCCAAAGCCCTGTAGATCCATACTCTTTCCTGCAATGATACAACTTCAGAAAGATGGAAGGAACTTATCTCTAGCGTGAATTGCAAATAGCATAACATCTGGTGCTTTTTAGGGAAATGCAGATTTTAGGTTGGACTCCCTCGCAATTTTACATTGAAGACCTGACAGAAGGAGGTGGATATCAAAGAGAAAGAAATGCTTAACATAGGAGTGAATATAAGATTAACACAAGATGTTTTTTTATATACAGCCTTTTTTTTTAACATATGACCTAACTATGCTTGTTCATTGTGTGAGATTTTTAGGTTACAGTTCTAGTACTTAATCCCATAAATCCAGCTTTCATTTGTGAACAACATGCTTAAAATTCAAACCTTCCAACATCCAACTCTTAGTCAGCCAAGTTGTTCATTAGACCTATCACTACATAACTCAACAACTAAAGTAATGCCAGATAGTTAATCAGGCATGACATCTAAACTAAAAATTCATTCTGTGATCTGTAGAGTTAGCTGTTCTCACTCCCGAAATACCCCATGCAGAACTCTGTATCCAGGTTTCCCAGGACATATTTTGTAATATAGGGACAGAAAAATGAGCTCAGTGCTAATTTGGCCCTACAACTTCATTAGCCACAAGTTCAGCCCAGTAGGAGATTTTCAGAGCAAAGTTTTTGGTGCTGAGGACCTGACTCACACAGTATGGAGGGTTCAGGGTCAAACCCTGTGGCTTTAATGCCTGCAGCAGTGAGAACATCTGGGGGGTTTTGCCCAAAATTATGTGTTTTAATCTCTCACTGGATTTGTTCCTTGAAATCAGAACCTGGCTATGATAAATCTCCCAAACAGCTTTATAAGTATCAGAAGAGTATTCTTGTTCAAGTCATTCACATTAGGATTATTCAGATCAATGTAAACTTTTATAAACTGATCTTTTAAGAGGAAGCATAATTTGAAAGGGCAAGTAACTTCAACAAGAGAGTGTCGGTGTCTCAGAATAGACTCAAAAAGCTGGCTTCCCTTTGCAGGGAAACCAGATTACTTAATGCTGTATGCTACTTGCAGAATAGCAAGTTTTAAATTTACAGCATGAATTTATTTTTGGTTTTGGAATAAATATGTTTATGGAGTAAATTTAGGATTTGAGTTCTACAGGAACTATCCAGTAATACAGTAAATTTTAGAAACTATCAATTTGCAGGGAAATCTTGCAGCTAGTGAATAATTCTCTCTCTCTTTGGCTGTTGTTATTAATTCCTCTCCTGCAGAAGAGCAGTAACTCATTTCTCCATGTGCTTGAGGGACAGATTTTTCCTCCTCTCATGCACAGAGACAGACAGTGCCTCACAGCTGAGGGGCTAGGGTCATCTTACTTTACTTGAATCACTTCTGTTAGCTTTACAGCCCTCATTTTACTCCATCCACTTCCTTTTACTTCTTTTTGCATCACTTATGGAAACTAAAAGACAAGATCTACCTGCTTTACAGTGACAAGAGTCCCTCCATAACAGGCAAAGAAAAAAATTAAAGATGCAGATGGGAAATGGCAGAAAGGCTGGAAGGACATTAGCAGGCACATCTGTGTTTCAAGAGAAAAGTTAAATGCAGGAGAATTGAACATCAACATGAATGTACGCAGCCCTCTGGGCCAGAAGTCAGGGATGGGGAACAGAATAAAGCTCCCACCATCCAAGTGAAAATGGTCAGTGACCTGCTACACCACTTAGACATACACAGTCTGTGGGGCTGGATGGGATTCATCCAAGGGTACTGAGGGATCTAGAAGAGGTGCTCCCTGAACCACTTTTAAAGGAGGAAGTAACAATTTTGAAGGATGAATTTTACTGAATTACTACCTTAACACTTGAAGACAGGCTGAACGTCTTTCAAAAGTTTTGTTTGTCCTCAAACCTTGCTATAATTCTATGATCTGACACTCAGAAATCTCTTCTAATTTCTATGGAAAATCTGCATTGCTGGAATGATGAAACTCATTGCAGTGCCATTGGGGTCTTTAAAACATTTTTGAAACAAAGAGTAATGTTGCAACCAAAAAGTGGACTTGTCTTTTTTTTCTTTTCCTCTGCTGTCTTTATGAATTATGCAAACCATAACCCATGGCAAGTTACTGCATGGGATTAGAGAGCAAGAGCCTTCTCTCTTTTCCATTCCTGATGATCCAGACTTTGATTTCTAGAAAATTTAAAACTAGAAATATCTGAGATAACTTTATGGTCAAATTGTTCTGTTTATGTTCAAATTGTTTTGAACTAAATTAACTTTAATACTAAGGTTGTACCTGACAATTTGGCATGTTTCATTATCTATATAATTTTGTTAAAAACTGCATTTTACAGTCCAGAGTTGGATCAAAAAAAGCAAATTGTTTTCATCAAATCATCACTTTTGAATTTATATTTTTAAGGATTTTTTTTCTTTTTTTTACTTTTTGGTTTGAAAAAAAATTATTCTGAAGTACATTTTCAGAAGTTTTAATCAACTTTTCAATATGAAACAAATGCTTTTGATTTGAATCCCGTTCATAAGTACAATAATAACTATGGTTCGATTCTTAATTCCATTTTTGGTGATGAAAATCAGATAAATTACTTTTGTATAATTTCAACTATTTTTACACGCTTCCTGAATATTAATGTTTTGCCACTGATTTGAGAAGTACTTTTCAATTTAGCTTTCCAACTGATATCCATGCAGAAATTTCACATCTTCATTTTTCTAGATAAATATAGACAAAATGTAATAGAATGGTTTCACTGGAAAAGAAAAAAGTTTCTTTTCCAGAGTGCAAATACTGCAAGATATCATTTTTGCACTTTGCATACATAGTAGGAATGGCTAATACCATTCCTTGCTTTCAAACACTTCACCTGTGCTTGACATGGAGAAAATGTCATTCATTATGTGGCTGCTAACACAGTTTCTGTTCATTGACCCCAATTATATAAGTTATCACTGCTCAGGCCTTAGAAAGCACTCAGGCACACACTTGAGTTGCATTGAAGGGACTTGTTAAGTGGGCAAAGGCAGACACAGGCTTGAGTGCCGGCTGGAGCGGGGCACATCTCTGGCACTGGCCCTGCCAGCACCGATGTCTCACTGCTCAACAGTGATCTCATTGATTCCAGCAGGGCAGCTCGTGCAAATAAAAGGTCAGAACTAAGTACAAGTCTGAATATTGGCAGAACCAGAAGCTGGATGTCTTTGTAGTTACCTGCAGACAACTGCAAGCAAGCCTTATCCACAGTGTAAACTGGCTCATACATGTTGTCTCAAACCCTGAGTGTTGTGTCAAACCTGGAAGGATTGTGTTAGACTATTCCTTGAGCAGCCACTGTGTCTGCTGCTGTGGGCCATCATGCACCAGTGCACAGCTGTAATGATAGATTTGGGGTTGGGATACAGGACAAAGAGAATCCCTGGCAACAGAAGTGTCCATGCCTCTGCATTAAGCAGCTGTATCTCAGTCACAAAGAAAACAAAGCAGTTAAAAACATCATTCATGACTGCACAGTTCACACAGAGCTGTCAGAGCTGACATTGGAAACACCTCCCCAGCTCACACATTGGGCAGCCTTTTCCCAGTTTCTTTCACATACACTCACTGACAGAAGGGGCCAGGGACAGCAAGGTGCTTTCTTATGAAACAGAGAAGTGGTGTCCAGGGATGATTAGGGAAATGAAACTATTTTATTGACTTTTTTTTCCTCCAGAGAAGGGAAGCTAAGAGCTTCCCTAAAAAGCTAAGCATCTATGGTAAAAGAAAACCAGCTTGTGTCTGCACAGAGTACAGAGTTTTCAGACTGGTGAGGGATTTATAGGAAATTGGTATCTGTAATTCTGCATCAAAACATAAGCCGAATTTACAGTATGTCATTCAATTCCCTTTGATTATTTTATAGGTTTTTTTGCTGAAGCAGTTTTTACTCTCACATGATAGTCCATTGAATGTAACAGAAACATTCAACTCCTGTCATTCTTGACAGACTTACATGTCCTTGTAGATCAGATTATGCAAAACAACCTTTCTGTCTATTATGTCACTAAGAAATCAATGCACTGATGCTTCAGGTGCATAACTTCTTGTTAAAAATACATCCTGCCACCAAGGAAACAAATGTAAAAATTACCTCTGGGCCAGCCATCCTATGTATTTTTTCCTAAATTGTATTATCTCCTAGGCACTTGCTGCAACATTCTTGTATCAGAACAGACAATACAGCATCACGATTTTTCAGGACAAAGAAAGGAACTGTAATGAAAATGCCACTTTTAATAAGAAAGCTCAATAATATTCAGTCTTGGTTGTTCCAGCTGAGATATTAATGTCTTGCACTTCTTTCTGGAATTCAATAACTGAGTGAAAAAGGTAGGGATTGGGGGGTTAAAAAATACTTGGCTGTGCCAAGCATATAAGATCACTGGAATTATTGGTAGAATTTATCTAACAGCAGTTTCTCTTTAAACATTTTTTGTAATATTTTTCAAGTCAACTGGAAGGGAACTCCTTACTTGCCTGAAGCATAAAAATGATAACTCAGTTTTCCTGCAAGATAAAAGTTGTATCACATCGAGACCAAAAAAAAGTTCTGAAATATTTGGAGTGAAGCATCTTTGTATGACAATTACCTGTACACAGGCACAATGATTGAATGCAACTGCATCTCAAAGTCATGGACTAGTATTGGGGAAGACCTGGTAGTCAGATATTGAAAAAGCAGGTTTTGCATTCAAAAGCCATTTTCTGCTTTAAGATGCTCTATTTGGCCTAAAAATCACTGTAGAGGGACCTGTAGACTTCAGACTTGTTCTGTGGAGTTATGTGTAGAAAACATGAGCAGAAATATTCTGTTTCATGAGACAGTCCTGTGCATAAAATTAAGAATCAGTGCTTTTAAACTCCAGGAGATGAAATCCACTATTGTCATATATGTGTGATCAATAGAGATATATGAATTAGAGGCTTGGGTGTGAATTAGGACAGCCTCAGCTGAGGATGATGCTTCAGATGAGAGGAACTGACTCCTTTTCACTACTTTCCCCTTGGTCTAAAATTGCTGAAGTATCAGAAAGACTATGAGCAGTAGCTAAAAGGTTTTTTGACATGTAGCCTTGCTAAATTTCCTTATTTTTCCACTGAAATAATGGTATTTTTGGTTTCTTCTTTTGTTTGTTTTTTGTTAATGACAGTTTCAGAATACTTGGGAAGACCAATGTTTTGCTTATTTTATTTTTTTCCTTTTTAACTCCTTTTGTGGCATGCATTTTGATACTTAAATGAAGAAAAGAAATATTAAAAAGGAGAAAAAGAGAATAAAGGAAAAGAAATGTTTACTGAAACATTTAATCCCAAGACATGTTCTTTTTGAACAAAAGACAAAATTACTGGACTACTATTTCTCATATATCACTTTGTTTGCAAAACTGTATCAGTTTAAAAAGAAGTCTTAAATTTTAAAGTGTACATTTTATGTTTTGAAAATTAAAAACTTCAGGTTTTTCTTTTGAGATATTTTTTTCATATTATATCCTTCAATTCTAAAAAGAAAATTAAACAAACAATAAAAGCAGGCCTGAATGTTTCAAGTTATTTTAAAATCCAAAGGGCTAAGCAAAAGCTTATAACAAAGATCATAGCAAGTAAAAAAAATCTGTTGGAATGTAAGTTTCTAATTCAGGCCCAAAAAATTTATTCAAGCTAAATTGTACAGAATTTAAGTAAATGCTTAACAGATCATGCTTCATTCATTTTAAAAAGCCAACTGTTGGAAAAGAATATTTGGGTAATGATGATAGCTCTTATCTTTTACAAAAGTGTAATAATGAAAAAAATTTCCTCTTTGAATCTTAGTAAAAGGTCTCTAATCAGATTTCAGTTTCAAATCCTCATCTGCTACTTTCATGGAAAATTTTTTTAGTATATGGGGTACAGAACAGCTGGGAAATAAATGAGTAAACCAAGGCTGGGAAACAGAGCAGCAAAGTATACAAGATTTATGAGTCAAAAAGGGAATAAAAAAGCATCAAGCTCTCTAATGAAAAGGTTAGCTTACTCCCCTTGAAGGAGGAAGACCTGGGGACCCTTGTCTCCAGGCAGTTTTATGCATTTTCACTAGAGAATTATTGCATGGAGAAAAGAAAATAAGGTGCATAAATCACTGCAAGATAGATAAAGTACTTTGAGAAAATCCTGCAATTTTCAGTTTTGTTTTGCTTTGCTTTGTTTTTTGGGTTTTTTTTAAGGAAGGGAGAATATATGATTGCTCATTAGATTGACATTGCAGGATGGCATGACATCAATGCTGATGATGGACTTGATCTCCACTCATATTGTATTTCAAAGATAGTTATCCTTTGGATAAGCATTGTTTGGGGTTTACCTAAGAGTTACATAAGTAGAAAGTTTGAATGGCCTAAGCACAGAATAACTTAGTCTGAAAGGGACCTTTTGGAGGTGATCTAGTTCATTCCTCTGGCTGAAAGTAGAATTAGCAATAGCACATTGCCCAGAACCAGGCCTAATGACTTTTGAATATCTTCAAGGATGAAGTTTCTACAAACTCTATGGATGGTCTGTATTCTGTAAACGGCACAGTAGAAAGTGTTTCTTGATATTCAGAGGGAACCTCCACATTTCAGTTTGTACACATTGCCTCTGCTCTTGTAACTAAGCACCACTGAATAAAGCTTGTCTCAGTCTTATTGCACCTTCCCTGCAGGTATCTGTGCACCCTTTTCCCCCAAGCCTATTCTTACCCAGCCTGACCCATCTCAGCTCTCTCAGTCTCTCCTCATATGACAGATGTTTTAATCCCTTCATCATCATCATCATCACAGTGTCCATATGTCCATGCCTGTCTTCTATAAGGGAGCCCAAAACTGGGCCCAGAACTCCAGGTGTGACTCCACCATTGCTGAGTAAGTACCTGGGGAAGGATCACCTTCCCTGAATGGCTGGCCCTGCCTAATGCAGCCCAGGATTTCATTGGGCTTCTTTAGTATGAGAGTGTACTCAGGGCAGGGCTTCAGGTCCTCTTCTGCAAAGATTCCTTACACATGGTCATCCTCCTGCCTGCACTGGTGCTTTGTTTTGTTCTTCCAGAGGTGCAGGGCTTTGCCCTTCATCTTGTTGAACTTCATCAGGTTTTTGATCATCCCTTTGCTTAACCATATATATGAAATATAATTATTCTCAAGTTACAGCACTCAATCTTATATGATTGAAACTTTGCAAGTGTTTGAAATAACAAGTGCTCTGGTGAATACCAGTGAACCCTTGTTGCAAAGTAAAAACTGGTATTTTTTTGGTATTTTATTTTTCTTATGCTGATCTCAATTGTCAGAATACAGAAAATTGAACCACTGAAAGGTTTTGAGCTTTTCAAGTACAGTGTAATCTTATGCATGCCTCCTGTTGGCTGATTTATAACCCATAGAAACAAATATCTGCTGCTTCTATTTTATTATTATTATTTAACTGTCTCTTTTCTCAAATGCAATAATAAATTTACTTTTCTGTAGCAGTGAAAATCAAGAATCAAACTGGAGTTCTTGTTAAGATGACAGACAGGGTAGTCATTGGAGCAAAAAGGCTCCCCTGCCCCTATGGAAGTATTTGTACCAAAATAGCACTGCCACTCTCCTTAGAATTTCATATTCTAGTGCAAGTAGTGATCCGGCTATGGTGGCTTAATCAATCCCAATTTTGACATCAGTCCAGTTTTATGAGATCAAATAAATGTATTTCAAAAATGGATTCCTCAGCTGTAAGATTCCTCTTGTTATTCCAGCTTATGGATTCCAGCTTGTTTTTCCCAACATCTAGGCCAGTGTCAGAAGTGCACATGAGCGATATGCTTGAAATCTGGGGTGAAGAAACACTAATTGCAAAAAAAGAAAGAGATTTGGGAAAAGAGGCAGGACACCAGTCTATGTGCACAGGGCTGGAATTCTTCATGTCATTTTACCACTTTTGTAAATAGCTCTTATAAATAAAGGAACAGCTGAGACTTATAAAGAATAGGTCCTCTAATGTAATTACGTAGTGCACAATGCATGAAGAAAAGTAGAAGTTCTCACAGCAAGGAAGAAAGGGTGATTAATAGGAAAAGAAAGCAACATATTGGAACAGAGCAGGAGGCATCCAGGAAAGACTCAGACTACCTGTAATCCTCATTTCCAGGAAAAAAAAGCAATCTTGCATAAACAGGAAAGTAGTGGTAACAGAAATTAAATCTGTGTTTGTAGTGATTATGGGTGATGAGGGTAAAAAATGAGAATATGAAGATGAAGTTCATTACTACCCCTTTTAAAGGACAGATTAGGAAGTCAATGAGACAGTGTGGCTAGACATAACTTTCTATCAAATGGCTGTCAAACACTGGAGTGTTGCCACACAGGAGAGAATAAATTGGATATGAGCTGTCTTCTAAGAAAAATTGGTCTGCTACTGATATTAGGTGCCCAGTCTAAATGTAAATCCCTGCAAACTCCCTCTGTAGTGACTAGAGGGAAACAAAACTTCTCTCCAGAAGCAATTCATCCCATAATAATAAAAAAAAAAAAAGTCAAAGATTATTTATCTCTCATAGAAATCTTCAGTTAGTTCAGTGTTAGTGAAACTAAAAGGTTGGCTGGAAGAGATTTTATCAACAAAGGCCAAACTGATAACATTTAAAAAAAAATAACCCATCCTTTTTTGGAACCAGAAATGGGTCTCAGGAAGTTACTGGTCCCTACAGCTGACACAAAGCTGTACCTAGGAAATTTCTAACTTGTTTGTCAAAGCTGTTTTAAGTTTTTCACTAACAAGTTCTTCAAGTTTTCAAGAGCTACCTCAATAGTACTTTATTTACTCTATTTATCAATAGATATTTTATCCTAATTTCATTACCTTGAATGCAAAGAAATTGTTACCATGGGGAATAAATTCTGTAAGGATTATTGAACACATATAATCTGCTGTGTGGTAAGAGTATTTTAGATATTAAAGGCAATATGCTCACCCCTTCATATCTGTCTCCCGATGCACCTGATTCTGGCCATTGACAGAAACAGCATGTTGACTCCCACAACAGGACACAAGTCAGGATGCATTTTTTGTCTGACTCATTATAGCCATTCTATCTTTCTAATAATGGTCCTTAATATTCTTTCCTTAGAATACACTGCACCAGTCACTTCAGAAGAGTACAAAGTTTTCAAAAAGTCAGAATCAGATGTGAGATTTGTAACACAAATTTCTAGGAGGCATTATTTAAAAGCAACGAGTTTAGCTACACTAAAGTGTCTCCCAAGCAAGAGTGACCAAGCTACAAATGGTAAAAGCTAAAAGGTGATAATCCCTGTTGGAGAATAAGAGCTTCTGGCTAAGCTTCAAGAGCTCTAGCAGTGGGACAGACACGCTGAATGTTTAGTCATACAATGTCCACTACAGTTATCATTGACATCAGCATGACTGGAAGGAAAACATTCACTTGCTATCCAGTCAATGGTGGGAAGAGAGTGAGAAATAATCCTTGCCATCCCTTCAAGGCTTGTTGTATTCTGATTATCCCAGCAGGGCTGTGTGAGAGCAGCACAAACAGCTGTGCTCCTTTCAGACAGTGTCAAAGTTGGCTAGGGATGGCCAGGCTTTTAGAGCACAGTATATTTTTTTTCAGAATGAAAGAAGAGAGGAAGTAGATAACAGAGCAGTAAGCAGCTTACAGTCACACCTTGCCTTCCTAACACCACCTATTTCACCTCTAGGAATTAATTTTCTTCAGTCTGCAATTTTTTTGTTCTGATTTAATGTCCCCTATCCTACCAAAGCAGCATGTATTATGGTAATCTCTATGGAAGTTATGGACATAGGAACAGGTAAGACCTATGTGCTGTAATCCATGTATCTGCACAGAAATATATGTAACTCTTTTAGTACACTGATGCAGTAGTTTTTGGATATTTCATCATGTGACCTATCATCTATGCCAATAGAATATTTATTATTGCATTCTTTCAAAACATCTAAACTGTTATAAAGGATGACATCCTTTCAACTGCTTCATTTTGCAACTATGCTAGTAGATCAGTGAAAAATTGCATTCCAGATGATTTGTGGAGACATTGTAACCCCTACCACACTGAAAAGCAGAAGTATCGTGCTGAATGAGCATGACCAAGTCATAGTGTTTTAAAATAAGAAAACATTATGATGCCAGTGGCAACATTCAGTAATTTGATGAGAAATTCCTGAGAAAGTCAAGGTTTATAGATTTTGCAAGCATCAGTGGCACTAAGCACTAGGGAGCTGGACAGAGAAATCCATTTATTTAATTTCAATGCAGCACCAAAATATTGTCAAACTGAAACAGAGTTATAAGGGCCTTGTACAGTTTTCAAATAGAAAACAAAAGCATAGTGCTAGGAAATAACCACTAAGACAGTAAGAGAAATATTAAATAGTTCCCACAGTGCAGCACAAGATACTACAATGTGCAGTACTTTATTGGTTTAAATGCACCTCAGAGGGAAGAAAATGGCAAATCTGTGAAGAAAAGTCAACACTGGCCACGCTGGAGCTTCTACAGCCTTCTAGGAAACAGTAAAAGTCTCACATAAAGTGGGGTTCTGCATTGCACATAAACAGTTTCTCAAAATGTGTAGAAGATATCAGTGTGAGTCCAGTGATCCTGTTCACACCTCTCAGGCCCTTCAGGAGAATGTGGTTTCTGTATGTGAACAAGCTTAGATGGGTAGGAGGAGTGCTCCAAGAAGGAGAAGAGTAGCCCATAAACACAGAAAAAGAAATATGGGAAAAGTTCAACAATGGCTGTCAGGAATGAACCAAAAGGGCAAAACATTTTCTCATGCCAAAGAGTGTTATTCAATGTCCATTAGAGGAATCACAAACACTGCAAGGAAGCTGTTGAGATAATGTCAGGCTAAGCAGGCAGCCTTTAATAACAAAGGAGCTGAGGTTCTGAAACTGAGAAATCCTGATTGGTTCAGTCACATTTGAGCTAAAATGAGTGAAAGACAACAGACTGAGCCTCAAAGGCTTCTGATTGTGATATATCACTATACATTAAAGCATTAAAATAGGAAAAACTGTCCTAGACTGGGAGCTGTCTCTCCTCAGTAGCAATAACACAAGAAAAAGATATTATTTTGATCAATGCAGCAGAAGAATGATCATGGTTATTAAAGGAAAAAAGGTTGAAGATGAAGATCATTTTGCCAACTTTCCCCTATGGTTGAATATCTGGTACCAGCAAGTTAGTCCAGAAGTTTCAGAGCTGAACTTCTTTTCAGGAGGGAAGAGAAGCAGAAGGTAGGAAAAAGGGTTAAAACTGGTACCTGGAAAACAGACTACATGTGTAAACAGGTGTAATGGTAGGCAACTGCAGTATCTTTGTAGACAGGTTTTATTTTATGAAACTTGTGCTTTAGTCTTGTACATTCTTGTACAATGCAAGCAAGAAACATCAAGATGAAGATGAGTGCTTTCAAAACATGATAATAGAAAACAGTCAGAATTCCTTGCTTTCCCTTAGGCAGGTTGTGCTGTCCAAACTGTCATCTGGTACAGGCTGGAGAAGGGAGTAGCAAAAGCAGAGCTGTCCTGGCACAGGAGGATGAGCTAAGGAGATCTGGGTGACCACAGTTCAAACAGTGCCCTCAAGGACCTGGGCACAGCTCCAAGCAAGGTCCACATGGCACCAGTGAAAGGCCTTGTTGACAGACAAGAGGTAATGGTTTATGCCCAAAGTCCCTCCAGCTGAACAGCAGAACATGGCCACAGTCAGGGTTGAAGGCAAGGATATCCAATTCATAATCCTGCAAGCCAAAGGTTTAGATGTGGTCTGCCCTGCTCCTGTGTGGATGCAGTTTCTTGCAACTATTTTGCAATAGGGTTATGTTCATTACTCCAGAAATGTTTAGTTAAATGCTAGCAGTGCTCAGTTTTCTACATGTACAGGACCACCTAATTCAGATTCAAGCTAGTGACAGATGGCTCTACCATGCTTTACTGAATTTCTTGAACTGATGAAGATACATTATTTAGAAAAATGTAGTCAATAATTTATCACAAGTCATATGGTATTAAAAGGCCAGTATTGCAATAGTGCACCAGAAAGCTTTACTTTCCTTGGGTTAAAGTACAAGAAAAATGTGTTTTATCAATATTTAAGGACTGTTCTGTAACTGGCTAGACCAAGTTTGTATGCATAAAGTGTAACAATATCAGACATATGGGGTAAAGGTCCTCAGTGTATTCTGGAGTTTGTAATGCTAAACAATGGCTTCTCAGTTCTATGAGACTTTAATTCAACAAAATGAATAATTTGAAAACTGTGTAAAAGCACAGATTTTATAGTTTTGTATGGTTGGTACAGATTAGTGAAGTGAAATCAGAAAGGTTTCCACTTCATAAACTCATTCATTTGTGTAGGCAGAAAACACAGCCAAAGAGGCCTCTTGAGGGTGTGTGGTGCTTCTGTTGAGTCAGTGAAAACCTCAGGCTTTCCCAGAAGAGGGAAAGATTGTGGTACGAGATGGTACATTGCCATTCCTGGAACAAATGAACAGGAAGCTGAGTGTTCTGCAAAGATAGATGTAAGGGTTTGCCACTATAAAGCTTTACATTTATCACACAAAATGTTATTTCTATCTTGTTGCATAGCAGCCCTGAAAGCTATATAACAAACACTTCACATTTGGCTACAAAAATATTGTCTCAAAATAAGTATTTTTCTGATGCTGCAAACTGGAGCAGCATGTTTCCTTCCCTAAGTTTACACAGAAGCTGATAATATCTTCTTCAGATTTTTATTTCTTCTTTCTAAAGCACATTCAGAATTGTACTTGAAGGCTGTATTTAACATCTCATTGATAATTAAGAGCACCTAGCAGCAATTTCTTACTTTGAAAGCAAGATTCTCTGTCTGGATTAAATTCTTTTCAACAGGAATTACCAATGATTGCATAAATTACTCTAGATGAAACATACCTGTAGTCACTAAAAATAAGAATAGGTTCCAGAAATGCACCTTAGAATCCCAGTGGGACTTAAAAATGGAATACAAAATTAGCAGAAGCACCAAGCTGGTCATTTGTTAAATAATCATTTGGTTTCTTACCTTACTGAGCCTCACCTACCTTCCCTTCACTACTAAAAATATTTGTTCTCTTTCTCTTACCTCCTCTCCCAGATGAAAGAAGAATTATACTTATTTGCTTAGAAGTTAAAACCACCATGTGCTGCAGCACTAGGGAAAACATTTATGATGTTAAAATATTTATACAGCTGGATTCAGTGAGATGCACCATCTCCTTTTAGGTTAACAAGCTTGTTGTTAACTGCTACTTAGAAAAAAAAAAAAAAAGATACCTTCAGATCCAAAACACCCTCGGACAATTTTCATCACAATCTTATGAACCATGTAATTCTCAACATCATTTAAAACATGTGCAGTGCCACATCCCAAATACGGACAGGATATGCACATAAATCCATGTAGAATACCCATATACTATTCTTAAGTCTCTGTGCTTGGAAAGGTTTTACTTTAATTCTAACTCTGGGAAGAGAAAATCCAAGAGAACAGGAAAATTGGGTCCTTGTCAAGGGGTAGCCAAGATCACTCATTTGTTGATCCTTGTAATCTGGTAAGATTGGAGAATGCATTTTCCTCATAGTAACAGTCAGAGTTGGATTGCTTTGATATGTCTGATATAAAGCTGTTATCCCAGGAGTAAATTAAAGGTTAATATACAGTATTTATTCCAGTCAGTCGTATCATTATTTTTGAACCGACAATAACATCTGAAATTACTGATTTCAAATCACTAATTTAAAAACTGGAAAAAAAACCTATATGCATGACCTTGTTACTGCATAATATTTCTGGCACATTTCAGCACACACAGAGTGGCAGCTCACTTAGAAAAGCTGGAAAACATATAACTGGAAGCTAGCAAACCCCCTCATGATGTGTGTCTGTCTGTCAGACAGGTGCATATATATAAATGTCATAGTTTGGGGAACTCAATTTTCTGTTTGAGCCATTGGGAGGAGACAGCCTTTCTGGACAGACCCTGTGCAAGCCACTGCCCTACTCTGGTTCAAGAGCAGCCAGTGTCTGTGATCCCTTCTCTTCCTTCTCTGCCCTCTGTAAGATGGAGTCTAAACATCATAGACTGTGCCTGATCATTGCTGCAAGCACCTGGAAACACACCATGCCCCAAGTAAGTTTACTAGAAAGAATTAGCACAAGATTCTCAAGATTAGCTTTTCATTTTTAACTCTGTTTTGTGGTTCTGGAAGTGGAGTCTGGACAGTGTTGAGTGCCCTGAATTTGTTTCCAGGGAAATGTACCTATTCCACAGACAGCAAAGGGCAAATACTTATGCAAGCTTTCTTCACTGTGGATTTGGACATTGCTTCCTATTTTAAATACTGAAAGGTTTTATAAGTTTTGACTTTGGGATTTAGATATGATTTCACAAAAATGTAATATTGTTAAACTCTCCCTGAAGTTAATAAAGCAACTATTTCTATATTTTAAAATTGTAAGGACAACAAATAGGTGTATATTGAAGAAAATTACACTCCTTACAGTTTTACTGCAAGCAAAGGTATGAAAAAAATGTCTGTTTTATTTAAAAGCCATAAGGGGTCACTTGTGGGAACAATGCCCTGGAGCAGACCTTCCAGTTCCATGTCGAATTTGGGCACAAGTCGGGATCTGATTAGGACTGAAACCAAATTATAAGCACACAAATAAATTTCCCAGAGTCAAGTCAGCTTTATGGATTAATCTGGGTTGCTTGGTGAAGCAGACTCATCTGAAAAATGCAAACAATACAAAATCCAAAGTCATGCATTCAAGAGAAAAAGATGTTAATAGTTCCTGTGAGATGAGAGAATATTTTGGATTGCATTGATGTTAGACAAAATCTGGAGGCACAAGACATTAAAGAAAGTCTCAGTTAGATACTGTAGCTCTGAGGATAAAGACAACCTGTGTGTATAGAACACTGCAGTTGTAAATGGATGTTGGTCTCCTGGATGCAGTTCTGCTGTTGACATTTTTAGAAGTGTAGTGAGCAACAAGAGAGCAGTGGGAAAAAGTGATAAATAAAACATAGCAAGAAGTGTAGGAAACTCAATTTATTCAGTATGTTCACTCCAGTATAATGACCAGAAAAATCCTAGCAGATAATTTTTTCATCTAGGAGAAACCAAAGTTGCAGTAAAAACTATGATTAAAAATTTTAGGTAGATAAATTCAAAGGGCTTGTTTAGGAAATAAAAGTAATTAAGCTTCCCTAAAGAACCTGGAGGACCCTTCATCACTTGAAATTATTAAACAAATGTTGTATGCTATTTTGAATTCTGTGCAGAATGTCACTGAGCAGTATCTTTGTACTTGGTGGAACCATCGGAAGTTCTTTGTCCTGTTATGCAAAAAATCCCATTAACACTCCCCTCTGACTTTAAAAGCTACATTTCTGGTAATAGTAAGACTTTTCTCCATGGAGAAAAATTGTCTGCAACTTCCTGAAATCCAGGTGGCATTTAGCATCTCCTTATGTTCTGTTGCCTAGTGAATAGAAGAGTAAGGAAATTCCAAAGGAGAAACCCTGCTTGTATGTACATTCATAGGGGGACTTTTCTATGGATGTATATGACAAATTAGGATGTACAGATTTTTGATATCTTACCTAAACCCCTGAATCATTGTTCACTCCGCATACTGAGGTTTGGCCTACAGCTATCTGCATTCAGACAGGAAATAATTACATTTACATATGCAAACAAGATCATCTTCTGTAACCTAGGTCTTGGAAGCAAGGTCATTGCATTAAACTGATTAATTTTATCAAACTATCCTTAGGAAAAAAAAAAAGAGAAAGAGAGAGAGAAAGAGAACAGACTTATCAGACTTATCTGGGCTTCCATAGCCATTCAATAAGTGCTATATTTAGGAGCAGGAATCAAAAAATTTGGGTAGGGTTTACGTGCTTGGTTGTGGAGTCTGACTCTAATTGCTTTTACTGTCTTTGGGGATTATTTTCATGAAGTGAGACACCACTCTCACAAATAATAGTGCCACAATTAAATCTTTCAACAGCAGAGTCAGCAAGGAGAATTACCCATAGCCCAGAGTGAACAAAACTGCCTTTTTAAAACAGCTATGTGGACATTAACAAAAAAAAAAAAAGTCCCGAATTTCAGGCAATAATTTTGATCATAAAAGAAGTCATAAAAAAAAATCTTTTTTGCCAGATTTTACTATGATTCAGTAGCAGAAAGCAAAAGAACAAAATTTACTCAATTGTAAAATACTTCACAGCTTAGCAAGATTTGTTTATTTATTTTATTAGGAAAAAAAAATACCAGGCTTTCCTTGATATTCATGAACACAGAGACCCTTGACTTTGCATCCTTAACTAAGACATTGAGCACAGCAGTTGTCTCAGGCATGTGACATTTTAACTTGTGTTCATTGAACAAAGTATCAGACTTCAAAAATGTAATTCTTCAGACATGTTAATAACTGATTTAATGTTAATGAAATGTTACAGTTTTCATGTCCCTTTTATAAAGTTATAACATACTGTCATGCTGTCCTCTATGCATTAGAAGTTCAGAACTGAAAGCCACACTTACATTAAGCAGTCTGGCTCACAGCAAGGTGTTCAACTTGACATTTTGAGGAGCATGGATATTTCTATCCCCTGTTTTTTTAGCTTAATGCATGATAATTATGCATTTTAAAGCATTTTTATTCTAATTTATTGCTCTCTTTCCAAGTAGTATTCCTCTTGAGTCTCACAGAGCATATAGTTATGACAAGTATAATATTTTTTTCAAATTGAATCCTTTGTGTACACTCTGGTGCACCCACTGTTATTGCTCAGAATTTAATATAAGCCAATTAAAAAAAAATACCCCTCATATTCTTGTTTATCTCTTGCTTTATGCAGACAATGGGAACAGAAATCTGCTTGACTGTGACAAGTAGTATCATACATGCTATACATTTTTCAAATGCAATGTGTACTCTAAGATACTCACGCTGTGTGCTAATGAACAACACAGGTCTGGGCTTCCTGTTGTGAAAAATTCCAATTCTCACTGTCTTCAAGGACCACACAATGGTTCTGCTTTCCTACTTTGAGGAACTTCAGTTTGTCTAAAATAGCCAGCGGGATTAATCTCTCACTGTCTTTGAGCTGGAGGTGCACCAAGTAACAAGATATTTGATTGTGTTTTCTGGCTATATCTGCTGATTTTTTTCATTCACACTCATAGGGTTTTTATTCACAAACATTTGTACAAGGAAGACCTTACTCATGTGAATAGTCCAAGAAAGGGAATGAATTGTGAATACTAGAAAGAATAGATTTATAGAGTACTCGTAGCTAGTGAAAAGCATCATAGCCCTTTGTTAAAGTCTCTTTTTTGTCTTTATCACAAGAGCCATCAAAACCAGTGGATATTAATGTATAATTCATTCAATAACAAGGCATTTTTCCTGTTTATAATGCATAGGTCACTCATTCTTGGAGCAGAAATAATACCATCTGATTTGGTGATTAATCAAAGTGCACAGACTAAAAAGAAAATAATCATACTGACCAGTTATGAATAAATTCTACAGAAGGTTAAAAACTGTGCATATAAACTACTAAAAATACACAAATACAGAGAATTAATTAGCAGCCTGTTCAGGAATAGTTGGCAGAATGACTGTATTCATTGAGAAAAGTTGTTCTCCGTAGTTTGTAAACACAATAAATATCCACTTTTTATTGCATTGCTTGGACACCAAAATATGTTCAGATATGCAGTCCATGAAGTTGGGAAAGCTTTGTTTTATGCTGATAGCTAAACAGGGGAATGGGTTAGTTTGTCTGTTTAGAATATAGTCTTCGATATAGAAAAACAAAGTGCAAATTCAGAATCCAAAAAGGACAGAATATAAATAAGTAAATGCAAAAGAAGTTGTTACATAGGCAGAGTAATTAATCAGATTTGACTTCCTGTGATTTTGGATCCCTTTCAGTTATTGCTGTGCCTGCCCTCTGCCCAAAAGACTTATTTTTCCACAGTACTCTCATTTTTTCCTTCAGTGGCCTCCAGGAATAACTCTATCTCTTCCCCAAATCATCTCTACTGTCACTTCTTAACTGCAATAATACCTCATTTGCCAACAAAAACCAAACAAATAAAAAGCACACAACAACAACAACAAAAACAACAACAACACTCCAAAAGAAAAGCACTTACACAATGCTTGTCACATTTGCTACCTACCTGGCTAGACAAGAAAAGCTGGTTCTGTTGAGATGCAAGCTCTGTTTGTGCTGCTTATCTGATCCAGGTACATGGGCTGCCTGGTGGACCACCAAGCCAGCCCACAAAAAAAGTGTAAGACACATTTTAACCTTCCCTCTGTGGATATAGTAATAGGTTGCTTCTCCTCTTCTCTGTTTTCTCTCTTCATGAAATTTGTATGATTTTAATATCTAGATGTTTCTGTTAAATTTGATTAAAATCTGCCAACAGGCTCAAAAATTGCATAGAAGAAGGAATTATACAGAAAGAAATATATCAAGTCAGGCAGTAGAATCCTGTAAGCCTTTTTTTCTCCTTATAAAACTAAAGTTCCTGTAATACGTAGTTAAGTACGGAGCTTTAAATATGTATTTACTGGCTAATTAATACACAAAATATGGGATTCAGAACACGCTCACAGTTTCTGTGAAACACTAGCTGTAATTGAAAATAGCACTTTTTCAAAGATAGATAATGCAGTGTAGGATCGTGGCAGGTCACAGCAGGGAGGTGGTAGGTATAAAGCATGAAAAGTCTGCAGAAAAGTTAGCAGTAGTGGCCTAAGGAATTCATGTAATCTTCAGACTAGTGAGAACTCAGAGGGAATGGCACATTTAGCTCTGGTGGTTTTTCATTTCTTGGCAGCCAAGAAGCCCAGGAGAGACATGAGCAGCCCTGGCTATTGAAAGCAAATGTGAGCACAATAAATCTATCAGGTTCTCATCTCTGTACTAAGGTGTCCTTTGTACCAGTCAGTGAGGTGCCTGTCTGTCTCTGCGTTATAAATTTCTGTGCATTTCCTGAAAGTAAAGAAAAATGCCAGAACCAAAAAATAAAAAATAAAAAAAACCCCACACCAATATATTCTATTATTGGAACTGCAAGTAAACTGTTATGATTCTTAAAAGAAATTACATCACCTTCTGACTGATAGAAGTGCCTCCTAGTGTTCACACCTAGCATGCTGAGAATCAGCAGTTTTTTCTTTTCACCTGTGATAACACTTTTCAAGTTTCTTACTGTTAGAAGAGCAAAAATACAAAACAAGTTCCTCTTCAGTTCCATCCAAAATACCCAAGAACTCCACATCTTATGAATAATAAGATAGCCAGATGCTTTCTTATTTATGACACCTATGTGTAAGCAAATTGCCTAGGAGTATCAGCCAGGCAAGTCTTTCTCTGCCAAGTGCTCTACAAACATATGACAGAAAGATAGTCCCATGGAAAAGTGTTCATAATTTCAAGTATAAGATGAAAAAAAAAAAAAAAGTCTAGGGAACATAAGATAACAATAATATTAGAAGTGTGTAGCATTAACTTTATTTAGGATACTTTAAGTTTGCAACTCTGTGCTACCTGTTTATCCCATATTCCACTTTGGCTGGTTGTTTTTGCCACTTTCACTAACATTTGTGGGTTTAAGGCCAGTACTGTATTTGATTCCACTTGCTTTATAGGTATGTATTTGCTATCACACTCAATTTTAACAGTGAGTAGAGAGACAGAAGTGGTCCAAAAGTAGTATTTCCTTCTGGTTTGTGATTTGTATTTCTTACCTGCTCCCAGCCCAAGACCATTTTCTCCTTAGACAACAGTCTTTAATATCTTCCATGCAAAAATAGTGCAGACCTGCAAGAGAAGAGCATATCTAAGAATTAATTTTCTGCACACAGGATTTAGTATAAACCCCCTTTACCTTTTTACATTGTGTCTTGAAAGTACAGAAGCCTATTAATTTCAAATTGTGATTCTGTTGCCTTTTTTGCTCCATCAAGGAATGCAGAAAACACAGCACTAGCAAAGCTTGTAGATTGGTTTTACTTGCCCCACGTTTAGATTTCCATACTTGTATCTTTTAAGCTAGATTCTCTGCAACATACAAGGTGTTAATAACTCTTTGTGTGTTCCAGTCTTTCTGCAGAGCTGGATGAAAGTGTGGATGCAGTTTAATTGTCATACAGTATATTCTGTATTTGGTTCCCAGTACAAGCAGTTACATTTTCTGATAACAAAATGCATTTATCTTCAGTGACATTTTAGATAGCTGCACAACCTGCTGCGTATTCTAATGAAACCGATATCACTACCAATTAGACACCTGCAGAAGAAGTGGGCTATGCAAATGCCTTGCCCCCCAAATGCTATTTTCCCTCTCTCATTAAGTTTTCAAACTAAATTATATCACAGCTAATGGCTAAAGACTTTCCCCTCAAATTTCAGTGTTGCATGGAATTTAGCCAAATATCTCACACAGACTTTAAGGAGTTGTGTGCCTGCAAGTCTTTCAAAATGTATTTTCCTTGCTTCCTATATGCTTATACCTAGCCCTGGACTTGTCCACCTTCCTTTTCTTTCACTGACACACAGGCAGAAATGCACTCTGTCCCACCCTCCATCACTGTGACAAGGTATTCTAGTGGGCTTGGAAAGCTGTAGATTGCTGCTTTTTTTTTCATCGCTGGAGGTCCTTGAGTTCAAGTGTATTAGATGTAAGTCAGACTTGCTGTGAACAAATATTTGTTGATTGTATATACAAGATAGAGATTAAACAGAGGAAATCTTGCTTATGAGCTTGTATTTCCATCAAGGGTTTTCAATGACATCATAAACCATGACAGAAAAGCAAACATGATTTGCCGAGTTGCCACAAATCCCAACACGGAACGGTGTCTTGGTAATTCACAATTACCAGTTTGTTTCATGCCAATCTCAGGACCTGTTCTAAACCCTGCCGGGGATACAGTCCCCATCTTGTTCCCAGGAATGTTGCATTAACTTTTCATTTGCTCTGGGCTCCTGCTGTTGCTGCCCCATATTCCAATTTGTCTGGCTCCTGCTCTGGTTGCTTTCATCTCCTTCTCCAGGGTGCTCTCTGTTGAATGCTTTGGCAGGAGCTGTAAGCATTACCCCATATCTATTAATTACACATGCAAGCACATTTCTGGAAGCATGCTGTGTGCTCATAAGTCAAAATTGGATTATGAGATGCCTAAACTGTTTGTGCCTACAAGTGAGTAAAAATATGTGATTATCTCTGAAAATATGGACTGCACAGATTTGGTAGTAGGCTTTAGATTTCCCCTTTGAAATTTTGGCTGTAACATTTCTAGAAGAAAAATGTGTCAAGAACAGGAACACTGAAACATTAAAATCTTAAAACACAGGAGGAGGGTATTGATTAAGTATTTTATTGACTCTTGACATACTTTCACTTAAACAGGATCCTCTACACATGCTGGTTATTGTAACATGCCATAGAAAAGTCATCAGTACTCTGCAGAAAGAAAATTTATGTCCTTCCAAGCTGGACTGTCCCAGCCACAAAAGTGAAGGTTACTTCATTTTTGCCTATCTACAGTCACCATAAATACTGAATATGTCTATGACTTACTTACACCTTTTTATTGGGCAGTTTCACTTGTAAGAATACCCTTGGTTTGTGTAAATCACAATGGAAATTAATGGGATTCTACCTTCATGCACATTCTCGTTTCTATAACCAGAAAATAGGGAACAGGCTGGATCTGGTGTTGAGCTTTGCTTCATATAAACTTTATATTTCAAGTAAAAGCCAAAGCTGGAATGAATATAAGGCATTATTCTTCACTTTGGCTGACCATAAAACAATTATGTTGTGGATTAACCCCTGTGGGCAGCTCAGATCCACACAGACACTTGCTCACCTCCTCTTCCCAGGGGCATGGGGAAGATGATTAAGACTAAAAGTGAGAAAATTCCTGGGATAAACACAATTTAATAGGTAAAGCAAAAGCTTTGTGTTCAAGTAAAGCAAAATCAGCAAAAAATGAAGAAAAATAATTTAAAAGTTCCAATTCTAGTAACTTTGAAAAATATTGGCAGAAGTTTGGAGAGAAATCTTACTCTGATAGAAATATCAGCAGCATTGTCTTTCTAGCTAGCTCAAAAACAGCAAGAAATTTGCACAGTAATGTTAACTACAAATATTGCCTTTAGCACAGTTCAATATAGCTGGCTATAAAGTAGCATTTACAATGTGAGCTTATCCTTATCACAGAGATCTTTGCTCAAGGGGCAAACTCTGTGAAAAGGGATGTCAAATGACTATTTAGTGAGCAAGGTTTGTGTTTATTCTCTGGATTTTTTTTTGGTATTTCTTTTGTTAGCTTACAGTAACACCTGTCTAGGTGACAGAAAACATTTGAGTTTGCTTTATTTGCTATTGCTCACAAAACCTCAGAGAACAATAGAGAGTAATTATCCTGAATCTCAAGAAAATGAAAATTTTAGATATTGCAAGACACCCCATTGCTAACCTGCTCACCTGAAATATTTTTCTGATAGCACACAAGAATTTCTTGAATCACAAACAGGCACTCTCTTCTGTCTCAGAATTAAATACTAATTGGTTTTGATCAAAATATATTTATTTTGTTAATTCCTTGTTGAGAAAGATATATTCCTTTTGTTTGCTATGTAGTGTGCATAAGAAGGTGAGAGAAGTTTAAGGCATTAGTCTGGGTGCACTGCTTTTTCTGTCATGGTCCTGGCCAAAAACAGAGGGCAGTGACTGGAAAGATTGACTGAGACTGGGTAAGGGAGCTCAGCTCCCAGAACCCATGGAAAGAAGTAAACTGTGCTAATTCATACCAGTAGTTTAGCCTCTTTCAAGTATCGGTGTACAGTTGCTCAAATTCCTAAAAACTTCAAAAGTTTTGTAGTTTTAGCTGTTATCTCTGTAATATTTTGTGTTTTGCTTGAATTCTTGTTCCCGTAGACAAGATTCACCATGGAAACACCCTTCTATCATAGGAATATCCTAATCAAGGATCTAAAAAATATTAAGTAAAAGTGTTTTAATTACAACCCTCACATTCATTAAGATACATTTGAAGTCTTGGCACAGTACCCAAAAAGGTTCAGAAACCAACAAAAGGAAACAATTTTTTTAAATGTTCACCTTTTCAAACTTAATGCTAGGATTCTGAGAGACAGGTTCAAGATTTTTATATGTTTGAGGTTGTAAATCAACCCAAATATATGGGGAGAAATTTGGATTGGACTTCTCCTCTCACAAATATTCTGTATTAGAATGCATCAGTGGAAGGGCTCCCTAGCAGGTCTTTCCATCCCTCTCTACAAAAAATCTAGTCATACACAGATTAATAGCTCTGTCAGGATCATTTTGGGCTATCTGGGGTACCATGAGCTGGTAGCAACCATCAAAACATCGACTTCTATAGTTATTGAAGAGATAAGACTAGTTAGGCATTGGAATAAGTTGCCCAAGGAGATGATGGAGTCACTTGCTTGAAAATGTTCAACAGACATCTGTATGTGGCACTTGGGGATGTGTTTTGGGGTGATTACAGTGGCTCTGGGTTGGCAGTTTGACTAAATGACCTTGAAGGTCTCTTCCAGCCTTGGTGATGCTGTGATTTTGTGGTCTTCAGAAAGTCATTCATTTCATCTTACCTTCTGGATAAGAAGGGAGTTTAGATGATAGACTGAAATTTGTGCTTTGGATGACTAAAATTAGGTGGACTACACTCCAGTCTTTTTTGGTAACATTACATAATGATTGCATAATTAAGAAGCATTTGGTGCTATTTCTGTACAGCAAATACTGCTTTACCATTTTTTCTTTTGTTTTATGGAACAACTAAAGGATTATTTTGACAATATGTTATTGAACTGGAAGAATCACAATCAATAAGTATTATAGCTACTCAGTGACTAGATTATTAGAAAAATAAATTAGGAACTATCCTGCTTGCAAATAACCATTATTTCATATGATGGGTAGAAAAAAATTGTATACATGTCGTGGCATATTGTTCATGTGCGAACACAGAGAGACCTTTTCTAATCCTATAAATTTCATTTATTGATCAGAGATCATGATAAAGTGGTTTCTTTTGGAGTGCTCTTTGTCTAAGCCCTCTGTTTTAAATTAAGAATCTATTTTACATTACCACAACCCAACATAAAAGCTATGTGCCTCTGTGTGTACAAACAAGTAATGTCTTTCTTTCCTGTTTCAACATAACTGTTAGTTTTCTTATTAAGGAAAAAAAATCAGTTTCCATTTTTCTCCAGCTGATCTTTTTGTTCTGGTATAGCAAACATGCTGCTTCCTATTGTGGCTTTTGCTACAGATGAATCTGACTTTTGCATTTGTACATCAACTGCATTTTGAAATAAAGAAGTGGCAGCTGATCTGCACGTTGAAAGCACTGTGTTGCATTGCTCTATAGTTTGTTGGTTTGCTTTGTATTTCTTTGCTTTGTTTCCTCCGGAAGATCTTGCAATCTGCTGTGAAGAAGTTATGCGTTAAGAAGGAAAAAAGAAGTTTAAATCTCACAGAGGTTGGTGCAGAACAAAATTGTCACAAAACACCAGACCCCAGAGATTCAAGCCTTTGTGTCCTCAACAATAAAAATGCACCAAGGTCACCATAGATTCCCTATATGGGGATTTGCCCCGCCCTGTTGACTGAGGAATGACAAGGTCTGAAAATACAACTGCTCATCCTTAAGCAAAATAAAATGGATTGTGGTGGAGAAATACACAGAATTCATATAAAGAAAGAGGTTTCCAAACTGTGATATGCACAGCTCTGGTCTCTTTTGTAAATAGCAATAATCAAAAGCATCTGGCTGCCTGTGTATGTGCCTTTCTTTGCCTTACTTGGTAAATGCCAACTCACAGATAATCACATGAAGACAGCTGGGAGAATTGAAAGAAAGTGGATAGAGGCAGAGAAATGAGGATGAGTTTGTGGAAAGTGGAGAAAGTACAGAGGCTGCCGCTGTGGGACAAAGGAAAAAGATGTTAGGAGAAAGACTTCAAGAACAAAATAATTCTTATGTTAATATTTTCATGAGGCCATTTTTAATGCAAAGCTGTGTAGAAATTCAATTTCTGTAAGGTAAATTTTGGAAGCCAAATCAACACAAACCGTTTCTGTTCAGGTCTGTCTCAGATTCTCACTGTATAAAGAGTTGAAACGTATCAGCTGCCTAAACATATTTACTGGGAAATGCCAGAGCAGAAAACTAATCAATAAATGACCACAAAGTCTAAGAGAAAAAGGGTTAAGAATACTAGGCAATCCATTCCAAAACTTATGATAATGCAGCCCTAAAAGTCAAATGGTATATGTGTGGTACAGAAAGGAGTTGAGCACTAAACAGGGTATAGAGAAGCACAGGGCATGTATTGAGACTGCATGGCTTAAGCCCTTCATCCTGTGCTAAGCACAGGAATTTAGTGCTGCCAGCACTAAACACTGACCAGTCCTTCCTGTAAGTGGAGCACATGGAGCATAAGTGCTGCAATGTGCTGACAGGACACCCTTTTATTTCCTTTACCTCACAGTGGGTGCAGCTGATCCCTGATATTACAAGCCCCAGCAATTAAAAAACATGATATCTCAAAAGCTGATCTGTATATATTGCCTTCCTCCTCCTCTTCTCCAACCCCTTCTACAACTGAGAAAAGAGCTTTATGAGAGCCAGGATGCTCTTGGTCTTCTTAAGTAAATAAGACAAACCAAGCCCTTTCAAAAACATGCTAGGCTTTTAGTTCCCTTTTTCAGCTTGCTCATGTCTAGCCAGATTTGTGTATACCACCAGTTTCTGCACCTCTAGTAGGAAAACTGTGGAGAAATGAGGAATTATTCTGCATCCAGCAACAAATGGTCTTCATTACACCTTTAATATTTGCTCTCAAACTTTATGGGTTGTTGTTCCTGTTATGTTAATTACTTTTTAGTGACACAGGAGAAATTTTCTTTCACTTTTTAAATATGCATTCATTTTCTCTCAGAACCCAGTGCCCTGATAGGCAGGTTCAGTTACCTTACACACTGTTTTTAGTTTTTCCTCCAGTTAGAGAATTGTCTCATACTAGCACCTGGAGAAGGTTTATGAAGCAGCAGGTTCATTATTGCCTTCAAAAGACATTTGCAGATAACCTTTGAGATAACAGAGATGACCTTGAAGCACTGAGAAAACCACACCATTGCATGGTCCCAGTGATCCTCCTAGGGTGAGCCAGGGGAGCTGTGTTATCAGGGGGCCTGAGGACAGCATTCACACAAAACAAGAGCCAGCCTGCTGCAGTGATTGACAGCACTGTGCTCATGACAGCATGCTCAAAAACCCCCACAGTATATATCTATCACAAAAGCTTTTCTCTTTCTTTTGGTGGTTTTCATTGCATAAATGCAGGATTTGCTATTTTTCACTCTTTATTACCCTAAATCCCAATGTATTAGTCTGTGGCACTAATGTATGTTGCAAAATATGCAAAATGGCTGATGTAATAATCACACTGGCAATTGATTGATGATTTTTGAATCTTTAACTCCAGAAATTTAATGCTACATTAGTTCTCATTTTTGCATTTAAAAGAAAAGACCTTGTTGCACAATATTTTGCTTGAAAATAATTGAATGCTTGGCTTTTGCAGTGGAACCAATGTCACACTGTAATTTTTTTAAAGTTTTCTTACTGTATCATTCATTTTTAATTAAAGTGAGTATAGCACTCAGCAATTGTTCCATATTTCTAATCTACAGAATAATTCGTGTAGTATCTACACTCCAGTCTACAAATTTCCTCCTCTGGGTTTTATGAAGGTACAGGTTCTGGAGACCAGGGAAGTAATTCATTCCCTGTACTGATCAAGTCTCTGACCTTGCATCAGATGTTTAAAGCAACAAAATATTTCTTTCTTCCTCTTATCCCTGATAGATTCCATAAAATAAGTCTGTGTGTAGTTGCAAAAAACATTCATAAGAGACTAAAGAAAAAAATCATCTTCCTTTCTGCAGCAAATGTAAGCAAAGAATGAAGCATCATAATTGGAAAATGTAAGGATACTTTGAGAAATGCTTTTCTCTACTGCAGAATGCATATGATGTCCTGTACTAAAATAGTACTTTAAGATGTTCAATGTTTGTGTCTAAACATTGTGCACAGGTCCAATTGCCACCTTCCCATCTCGCCCTAATAGTCTTAAGAAAAACAAAAAAAAGCCAAAAAAAAAAAAACACAAACAAAAAAAAACACAAACAAAAAAAAACACAAACAAAAAAAAACACAAACAAAAAAAAACACAAACAAACAAAAACACAAAAAACCCCCAAACAAACAAACAAAGAACAACAAAAAAAAAACCAAGAAACCACCAAACAACAAAAAACCTCCAATATCCCAACCAGACCATCCAGAAGATAGCATCTGCTTTCTAGAAAATTTTTCTTCTTTTAGAAATAAGATTTACAGGTACTCTACACCAGCACAAAATTAATTTGTCCATGGTTCCTTTGCTTATTCCTGCATTTCCCACTACTCCCTGAAGAAGGACAGATCAGGAAGTGATTCCTGCTACCTACCTGCAGCCTTCTCTCTGGAACACTGCATCCTTAAAAAAGCCCCTTATCTTTCTTGTGTTGCTGTGAAATATGAAAGTAGTACTATATCCTGTTCAGGAAGTACAAGAAAGAGAACTGGTTTAGGGTTTTTTTTTCCCCAATTATAATACACTTCTTCCAAATCTTGGAAATCTGCACAGATCTTTTGGATCTTGATGCAAGTGCTCCAGTTAACCATGTACTGAAATCCAGGTAATATCATGTTTGCTTGCTTAGTTCTTTTTGCCTCCTTGTACTCTAGTAAAGGAGAATATGCTCTTAAGAAAATTTAAAACAATGTGGATATTCTTTCTTAATGACTGAGTATTACAGAAGCCATCAACAGTGAGAGTCTATGCCAAGAGCAAACAGCATGTCGGATGTTGTACAAAACACCAAAAAAAAAAAGAGAAATCCAAAAGTGTATTGGATAAAGCTCCTTTTATAAATTAAATACCCTGCCAGAAGAGTTAAGGCAAGTCACCTTTTGTCTGTTGAGATGGCTGCTTTGAGAATTCTGTGAAAATTTCTTTAAATTTCCCCAAAAAGCAGATCTTGCCAATTGAACACATGGACTACAGTTCTGCAATATTTATTTATAGCAGCAGAACTCAGTCTATAAACAAGCACTACTCCCCATGTCATTTATTATGTTATCTGTATTTTACCGTGATTAGGATAAACAGCCAGATCAGTCCTACCTCTTGTATTTACAAAGTAGCCTGATAGACAGTCAATACAGTATTTTTCTGCTAAGGATGAGAACAAACTGTGCAAAGCAGGCTTCTCCCACCCCCTTTTCTCTTTTTGATCATTACTCCTTTTTTTTAATGTTTTCAACCAAAAAAAGCACCATATGACCTTTGAGAAATGTCATTTTTTTTTCTCTGTGCTGCTCAAGTTAGCGGACGTCAGGTACAATGCCTTACTCCAAGCACAGCTCAGAGCAGTGTATCTGAGACAAGTCGTGCTAAAATGCCTCTCACTGCACTCTTGGGGGTTCCACACACCCCTCCTGACCTTCTCCGACTGCTAAATGTGTCTGTGGGAGTCTCACTAATGAACAGCATTGCACCATCTGCTTGGCTCCCACTGCTGGACCTCCTCAGGGTGAGGGAGGAGCAGCAAGCAAATGCCAGTCCAATACCTCTGTCTGACTCACAGAGCACTACAGCTGCCACTTCTGTGCTTTCTGCTCTTTTTTTTTTTGCTGTCCAGAATGACTCAGATGCATTATTTTTCAGAAATAATTCAAGAATGTAGAAAACTTAAATGCTTAGAATAGAAATAAATTCATCACAGTATATGTGATAGAAATAAACGAAGGAAAATTCAGACATTTAAAAATTGTATCTGTTCTTCATTCATAACTGTGTGTACAGGTGTCTGTGACCTAAGAATATGAATTTCAAACTGTATAAAAAGTTATATATGAATAGTTATATGTGAATAGTTACAGAATTATATGTTCTGGATTTTTTATGATCCCACAAGTTTTGACAGCTGAATCTAAAAAAAAAAAATAAATCTTGGGCATAAATTTTGTATCAGGGTTTTTACATTGCACTCATTCAGTAAAAAACATGTTTAAAAAGGGAGACATTCCTTTACTTTAACTGCACTTCTTTTTAAAATCCTTGGGACAATACTCTCTTCTGTCTTTTCTGTATAGTTTCTAGTACCTTATTATGTAACTATGTAATATAGGTTTTACATTGTACGATAGAAGGACAGATAATGATTAACTATGATATGTAGACTGGTATACTCCAGTTTTATGCATAGTAAATAAGGTATTGTCATTCTGTAACTATTTTAGTTGGTCCTTAGGCAAATGAAGGAAAACGTTCCCTTTCCATCTCTTTCAAAGTCTAGCAGAGGACTGGACTGGGTGTCCTGGTCTTTCTGATGGACAGCAGAGTGTTGCTACACTCCTGGTTGAGCAGCCTGGAGGTGATGTGACAGCATCACTCAGATGGGATTGGCTAATATAAGACCCAACTTTTGTGGCTACAGCAAATCTTCAGACCTGGGTTAGGGCAACCTTGTTTGAAACTCCTGCCTCTCCTCCACAGCTTCCTTGCCCACTGTCAGCAATTCCTGTGTTGGCTTCATATTGTATTTGTGCAAAATCGCACTGGGCTTGGGCCAATGGAGACTCAAGTTGGTGCCAGTCCCAAAGCTCCCTCTCTTCTCCACTGGTCAGGGCAAGTCCTGGACCAGTCCTCTGCTGACATCTAGGTCCTTCATCCAGCTGCCCCTCTCTTGTCTTTGCCCTGGGAGCCCTGCAGAGTGTCCCACTGCAGGCTGTAGTCTTGCCCTGTTAGTCTGAATGCTCTTCCTGTATTGCCACAGTCTCCAAGGAAAAAAGAGCTGAGTTTTGGCCCTCTTCAAAGCAGCACGACTGCTCCTGCAGGACAGCATGGTGCAGAGAGACATGATGAAGGGCAGGCAGAAATGTTTTTCTCCTCCCAGCCTCTTCATGTCCCTTCTGTTCAGAGTACACAGATAAATGCAAAATAGAAACTATATAGAGAGGTTTCTCTCCTCTCTGGGGAAAAGTAGTAATGAGGAAGCAATTTTTTGCCTTTCTAGTAGGACCAGAGTCTGAACTGGATTAGATGGTATAGGAATATATTTTTCTTTGCTTTCTGCAGGTGTGTGCAGTTTAAAACCAGCAGAGATATGGCCACAGTAAAAGAAAATACAAAATGAAAACAAACCACAGTACTAAAACCAAATAAAAATTGTGTCGTTGTTGTGCCAGATACAGTCAGAGACATAAAAGAGATGTTAATTAGTTACGTGTGACTTGCTTTCTGCTCTGCATTTTGCGGCTCTTTATGGAGTTGAGTTTTGTGCAACAGAGTGGGAGCAGAAGCTATGCTTCCTTTGTGAGCACCTATGCCAGTGACAGGATTTGAGCATATCAGGCATATGTTTTATTCACTAAGGCTGAGAAGCCATTTTCTGTAAGGTTGAATATTGAATGATGGAAGAGGTATCTTGCATTAATTTTATACTTTTTTTTGGGGGGTGCCAAATAAAAATCAAATGTGTTTGGAACATGAGATACAAGAACAGCTGCATTTTGATAATAATGCAGAGAAAGACATGACCTTATTAAATTGTATCTCCCCAAATCTTCCAAAGCAAGAAGCACAATTACATTACAACCCTCCGGAAACTCAGTAGATTTTCCTGGATTTTTATTCAGTCATGTACTGTCCAACTATTAAACGCCTGTACAATGAACATGATTTTTCATGATATATTTCAAAGCCTAGCTTTAGGTACAATCATAAAATTATTTATTTGGGAAAACAGTAAATAGAAAACACCATTTGCAGACTGCCCACACGAAAATTCCTACAGGCATGTCTTTGGGTTTGATTGGAGATCCATGAAAAACTTATTATATTGTTCAGGCCTTGTGTGAAGAGAACTGATTATAGGGGGGAACAAAGCAGGAGGGGTAGATGAAATTAAAAATTTAGAAAAGGGATTTACTCACTGCTTTCACACCACATCAGCATTTCATATAAAAAGGCAAAAATGCTTAATTTGTGGCACTTATCAGATTTTTGTTGTTTAATTTTTTGGATTAATTAAAAATTGGATTCATAGATTTCCTAGGGAAAAAAAAAATATATGGTTTTGGCACTTACTGCACACAAGACAGGTAATTTAATCAATCCCCCGTCACTTGTATTTGTCTATCACAGTGATACCATCAGCAATTTGAAATAGCTGTCATTTAAGGATGAGTATGATTCACCAAGGCAAACCACGCTGACAAACCCAATGGCCCTCTATGACAAAGTAAGGTGCTCAGCTTGTGTAGGGCTAGCAGTGGCCATGGCCTACCTGGATTTCTTCAAAGCTTTCAGTGCAGTTTCCCACCACCTCCTCCGGGAGAAACTGGTGTTTTATGGTCTAGGCAAGTGGTCTGTACAGTGGGTGGGGAAGAGGCTGACCAGCTCACCCAGAGCTCCAGACATACTGGTAAATAATTCTGTTCTAACCTGTCACAAGTGCAGATCCCCAGGGAGAGATACTGGGCTCAATGCTGCTTGCTGCATTTATAAATGACATGGAAGATAGGATCAAGTGTACCCTGATGACATTTGCCAATGAGACCAAACTGAAGACTTTGGAAGGGAGGTAACCCTGCAGGAAAACTTGGACAGGCTGAAAGAGTGGGATAAGATCTTATCAAGTCAAACAAGATCTTGCACCTGGGAAAATATAGTCCAGGAGTGTAGCACAGGCTGGGATCTACCCATTTGGGGAGTACCTCTGTGGAAAGGGAGCTGAAGGATTTGGAATAGTCACCCCAGGGAAGAGGTGGATGCCCCAGGGTTGGACACTTTTGAAATTCAGCTCTACAGGATGCTGAGCCATCTTGCCTAGACCACACTTTTGCCAGGAAAGGTTGGACCAGATGATCCTTGAGGTCCCCTTCCAATCTGCTGTTCTATGATTCTGGGATGACAATCCATTTTATTGATTATGGATGCCTTGTGTCTTACTTCTGCATTGAAGGCAGCCTTCAATTTTGTTGTTGCTGCTTGGATTAAAAGGAGGAGCCAGAACAGGTGCAAAAAAAAACCAGATCCCAGGACTCAGGATGCCTTCTTCCTCTCTGCCAGCACCATACCTGTGGATCTTTTGCTTCCCCCAACATGAATCAGTGGCCTCAGGCAGAAGACAGTGATGCATCTTTGTGACTATGACACCTAAAAGACTTGATCTATAGGGCACCTTTTAAAATTTTTATGGTAAAAACCTATTTATTGTTTCGATCTATAATAAAAAAATCAGACCTCCAAGAACTCTGGCCCTGCAGGGAGGAGCTGAGCAGCATCCAAGATGAAACACAAGCTTTCTCACTTGGGTGGGATTTATTGTGTTACCAGTCAACAACAAGCTCTTTAAATACCACTTTTTGCTCAAACATGGTTTTTGAATATGCTGTGGTATAGCATAAATAGGAGAGGAGACCACAAAAGTTATTTAAATAGCTATACCAGATTTATGTAGCAAACAAGATGTACTAAATTCCCTTAGCTGAGTAAAGACTTTTTGTAAAGAGTTCTTTGTATGACAAATAAGATATGGTGCCAAAAATTACATTAAATCCTTATAAATTGTGGAGTCCTGTTTAAATGAAAGGATTTATGCAGGTAATTCTATTAATGGTATTGATAGCTATCTGCATAAATCACAGCCTTTCAAACAGGAAAATACGTTTTTACATTCAAAATGCATCTGTAGGTCAAATAATGTAGCACTGTAATCCTTGCTCTCAGTTAGGAAGATGAGGATGGTGTTCTGTATGTAATTATCATATACATTAACCAATAATGCAACAAGATATTTTCAAGGGATTTTTTTAATAGAGTGAAAAATAAGATGTTTGGTTATCTTTCAGAAAGACAGAAGAAATATGGCCTATGAGGTCTCATTCATTTACTGTTCAAATCATCTGTAACACTTGGAAATTTAAAAATCTTTTTGAGAAGAGTTCGTTTATTTTTATCAAACAGGAACAAGTTTGTTTAAAAGAAGTATTAAAAAATTTCCAGATACATTTCTTAAACCACCCAACAGCTGAAATAACTGTGGATTTTGATAATTCCTGATGAGTGTACTGGAGTTCTGGCCAAATAGTTAGTAGAGAATAGGATCAAATGCTAATATTTGATTAAGTTCCTCTAGAAGTTTGCCTTTAGATTAGGTCAGAATCCTACCCCGTTAAACCTGGATAAAGAACATGTTTTCAGAAAATTTGTAGAGTGGGGGAAAGGGGGCAGAGGAAGGAACATTCATTATTTTGTCCAAATATCCTACCAAAAAAAGGTTTGTAATTTGCAAGTTGTGGATCTGAATTAAAAATTAGGAGTGTGTGGGTCTTCACAAACCTTAATCCTGAGACTCTTGTAATTTAAACAATGTTTGTACTTCCAGAAAAAAAGGGATGGATGTGTCCATAGCATCATAGCTGTGCTGGGAAGGGTGTATGCCTCCCCCAGCCTCGTTTGGCTAAATGATGCCACTAACTACTGTGATGGGCAGCTCAGTAGCTAACCAAGCTGGCTGAGATCACCTCAGATCTGTGCAGGCATTGCAATTGTCTCTCTGATGGAGCCTTGGAGGGTCTAGGTCCATCCAATGGCACTGCATCCCATGGAAAATCCCGTGGCGAGGTCCTTGCAGAGACACTCATACCCACCCAGTCTGCTTTTCTCTTGGCATCCCAAGCTTGTTCCTGCACAGATTGCATTTTGCCTTTTACACTGTAACAGTAAAATGGTTATGTGTGGTGGTCAGTTGCTGTCAGGAGGTCTGGAGATGCCCTCCCCAGAGAAATTATCTATTTCTCAGTGGTGGATGTCAGGTCTGTGCTGGGCAGCAGAGTGGGAAGCAGGAGCAATGAGTCCTGGCTAAGGTTCTGGGTGTGAGGTGGAGCCAGCCCCGTGTCCCAAGTCATGCAGCAGGCTCCTCACTGCCTGGGTGTACCTGCTGGGGTGGGCTTTTACACCTATGTTGCTGTGTAGGGGTTTTTTGCCTTTTAACTTCCAATCACCTAGATAAGGTCTCTTCAATACTCCTATGCATATTTAGCCAGAAATTTGCAGCATTGTTTCAAGGGACATTTGAATTTTATTTCTGCTATATTTGTTAATTTAATATCTTTTTTTATGTGCTCAAATAATATTTATTATATTCAGTGTGACCAGAACAATTTTACTGCCCTCTATTGCATGTTAACTTGGAGATAGTAATCCAACAGTATTGCAAATTACTCTGCTGAGGGAGAGGAAACATGCTAACACCCAAAAACTCCGGATGTCTGCTTGTAGAGGTAGGAAAAAGAATCCTATAGGTACAGTAATTAGGACAAAGTATTCTGGAAGGGTTTATGGGCACACTGAGAATCTTTTGGAAAGACTGATTGAGCTGAAAAAGAACAAGCAGAATGGGAAAAAAGATGATGCTTTTATTGTTTGTCTCTTACAACTGACAAGAAAGATTTTTAAGAAGTAGACTTTGAAGAGGGTTGTCTAGTTCTGATTATTTTATTGCAAGTCCATGCCACTGCTGTGTGTTTTGATATATATTCCTTCTCTTAAATAGTTCAACCTATTCCAAAGTAATCAATGCATCCGTTTTTGTATTCCTCAGGCTTACATGCAGTGTGCAATCATTAGTGAAGCCTGTGGCTGATATTTTACACTTCTCCACACCTAAAAGTAATGAGAAATTATTTTATAGCCAGACATATCTTCTGACTGCTTACTTTATAAAAAGAAAAATTTTTAAGAGGCTGACGAAATCAGAAAAAGTACTGAAACTACTGATAAGATTTGTATTTTTTCCCATAGGATTATTTTTCAATGGTCATTTATTTCTAGGGAATTTTTAGGCAATATGAAGAATCTAAATAGAAGAGAAATGCTGAAACAACAAACCTCCATATCTGAAGTAGCAAAGGGTTTTTAAGACTACCTGTAAAAATCTGTTTTATTTCCCACTGAGGAGATTGTTCACTTCTTCTGAAGAAATAGTCTGCCTTCTCCAGTAAGACCAATCTGTAGAGCCATAACAGGAGAAAAAGAGGATTCTGAATTCCAGATGCTGGATTTCTAGGGATTCTATCATGACAGGGATGATTTGTTGTTTTTAGAATGGATGGAATTCATTCCTTCTGGCAGCCTGTATACCAAAGTCACTCTCCAATCTATTCCAAACTACCTTAAACTCCTAAGCATAGATTGTTACTGATATTCTAAGTAACATGGAGAGAGAATTTTTGTTTCATTTACATGCAAATGGTTGTCTTCACAATTATCCAAGGAAGAATTTTGGAACAATGAAATATCAGGCACAACCTTCAGAGGATGAAAACAAACGCTGTACCATTCCTCCCATGAAGACCACTTGGAGAATAACAACTGTGCTGAACTTCACCCACTGCTGAGCAAACACATTTCAAAGCTTCACTTTCTGCTCTCAGAATTATTTTGGGATTTGTTTGGGTTTTGTTTGTTTCTTTCTTTTTCAATTTTTTTGCACTCCAAAATTACATCAGGATACCTGAAAACCAGCCCCAACCAAGTCTTTGCATCAAATTTCACATCAGGGTTTTATCTTATGTTGCAACAAAGGGAATGATTTCTGATGTGCTTTAATATATGCTGATGTACCTCTCAGAAAATGAGGTAGTTCACATGAAATTTCACACAAAAATTATATATAATTATCTCCCCTCTACAAGGGAACGTAGTAGGTTGAATAGCTGTAAAGAGTATTTAATGCTGTTTTAAAAGATAAAAATGTAGGCAGACAGATTTACATTTAAATCATATTTCAATCAACCTTAAAGGTTCCGTTTACACAGTAAGGGTATAAAAAGTTAGCTCATTAAATATGCACAATGTTTTGCATTGCATGAAGTATGTGGATTGTACTTTCAATTTCCAAGCAAATTAAACCTGCTGTCAGTAAGTACACTGTAGCAGGATACAGTGGGCTCTGTGGAAACCAATTTATGCTACTGCAGATCAGTTGAGTGAATTGGATTTCAGATAAATCCTCAGTGACAAGCTCAGGTTCTTCTTGCAAGAGTAGGAAGAATCCACATCTCTTCTTCTGATCACAGGTTTGGGACAATACTTTTACACTCCATGCAGAGCAGTTGAAAGAGTTGTGGTGGAAGATCCTGCACAGAAGGCACAAAAAAATTTATTATGCAGTGAGAGACAGTCTCTCTGACTTAGCAGCAACTAACAATCTTGCCATATACACAATAAGGATTGATCAGGGAATTGTGTCACTTGAGACCAGCCCACTCATCCCTAGCCTTCTTCTGTGTGAATGTAGTCAGTGACCCCATGGCATCCTCCCTTCTCATTTCAGTTCATGGACACTTAGAGATGCTTTTTTTCCAGCCTTTGAAGGCTGCATGAAGAGACAGATTGTGCATTAATTCATTCCAGTCAATCTACCTCATCATATGCTTTTCCTGTGTTATAAAAAAGAGCAGGACAAATACTGTCTATCCAGTGCCTCATGGTCTGAGGTTTTTTTTCATAAGGTGTAATTAGTAAACTACACTTGAAATCAAGTTTTCAAACACCAACTTTCCACTCCTTCAAAGTGCTCTAATGAACAGCCAGGGACACATCATCATGTATAACTTCTTATGGTACTTACTATGCTTAAAAAAGATATTCTAAGAACTTTCCAAACATTGATTTCATCATCCAGCTGAGAGTTCTGAGTACTCATCTGTTGAGGAAAAACACTTATGATGAAGATGAGTCCATGAAGTAAATGCCTGCTTTTAATTGAAAAGTATTTCAAATAACTGTATGTGTAACATAAACAAACACAAAACAAGTTTGAAGATAACCAAATTTCTAAGGCAAGATAATTTTATTGAACAAGTACAATTCCTTAGTAATAATGCATTTATGTCTTTTGCTTAGAGGGTTCTAAAGCCCTTTAGAGATTGCATGCACTGTTTTCAGTTTATTCATAAAAATAAGCAAAAAATTCTAGATGGCACTCTTAAAAATTAAATGACTCAGCAAAGTCCTTTTATGATTCTTTCTCAAAAATACTCTGGGAGGCTTTATATTGTCATTATATCCTCCCAGTCAACATATTGTTAAATTGCTGCCACTACTGAAGAAATTGGATTCTGTTTGTAGAACACCCAACCATATTTTCAGCCATCTTATCTCTGGACAACAGCAAATCCAATTTCCAGCCATAAAGTCTGTTTTTCCAAAAGTGGCATCCATCTCCCAAAAGATTTCCATCAGACATTTCTGTAAGCATCTTTCAAGTTTCCTCTGGATGAATCTGTCATGCAATTAGGTTATGGATGGGCTGCTGTGACAAATAGGTTGCCATTTCCCTTTTGATGTACTTTTGATTTTGATGTTTTAAGTATTTTCTTCTTTTAAATGCTGTCTTCTGGGAGCTGTACCCACTCTATTTTATGTTTTGGATAAAATACTTGCAGCAGCATCTTTTCTTTGTGAATCCAAAGAGCATGTATAATGTGCCATATTTTTCCCAGGAGCTAATATTATTTTCAGTACTTACCATATTGTGGAATAGCCTGCAGACTAAAGAGTGTATTTCCTTACTGGTTTTCTCTGGCCTGAGAAATCTTTCAATTGGTGAAGTAGAATCATAGAATCATAAAATGGCTTGGTTTGGAAGGGACCTTAAATATCATCTAGTTCCAAGTCCCCTGCCATAGGCAGGAACAACTTCTACTGGAACAGATTGAACACTTCCAGGGATGGGGCATCCACAACTTCTCTGGGCAACCTGTCCCAGTGCCTCACCACCCTCACAGAAATGAATTACTTCATTCTTCCAAAATATCTAAATAGTAATGTTTTCTGTGAAGCCTTCATTTGCCTCTGTTGCCTGTGGCTTATGATATAATCTTTAATTATATTATGATTTACTATTTTTCCTCAACATCTCTGCCTTGTTTATTGGAATAGATATGCAGATAAATCCCCTCTAAGGAGTGAAAGAGACTACTTTCTGAGGGAATTCCTATGTTGAGCTTGGAATAGCAAGGCAGGAACCTGAAAGAGAGAGCAGCTATTGCTGCTCTGGAGCAATAAATTCCACTCCTCTCTTTACTGCCTGTGTTTCTGAGTGGTGTTAGTGTCCACTGCTAGAATAAGTTTTGTCTACGAATTGATTTTTTTTGTTCCTTTTTTATTTTTTACTTTTTTCACTGTTTGCACTGAGATATCTTTCTAAGAAAAATGCAAATTGAATACTATTTTAAAAATTTAAAATATGGGAGACAAAAGCTATCTTTTTATTATTGAAGTAATTCTATAGTTAAATCCTGAAACTAGTCCATACTGCTTTACTCCCAACTTCTCACTCATAAAATTTTCCAGTTTATTCATGTCTTATTTTTTTCCTGGCTTTCTCTAGATGAATATGGGAAAATTAAGGTCAAAGACAACTAATTAATTGTTAAAATTATTTATTTAAATTCCAAACAGCATGAGCTTTTATAAAATAACTTCAAAACCTCGTGCATTCCTGCTTTTCATTGCTGTGTTTAATGAAGAAATTATGAATGCAGATTTTTATTGTCATCAGTGTGAGGATATTGCTTTGGAATTTTGCAGCACATCTAGAGGCAAAGAAATAAAATGGCCCTTTAAAAGCAATGTCTCTTACTGCAAGTACTTAGGCAACTCCTTAGTTCCTCTGCACATGAGCAGTGACTAGCCTTATGTTTCATTTGTGCAAACGTATAACACAATTCAGAATCTGCTCCTAAACCAGGCAACTGATCTGCAAATAAATTTGAGTTAGGTAGTGAAGAATATTGTTGTCTGAGGGCTCCAATTCCAGTTTTATTGTATTTTTTTCTCTTAGTTGTTTAATGTCCTTGTAGCTTAAAGCCCAAATTGCCTTGCAGTTAATGAGGCGTAATTACTTCCACTTTCTAAACACTAAGTATTTTCTTTCTTTTTTAAAAGTTTTTAGGTCAAATCACTAACGCTTAGGAATAGTCTACATTCATACTCTTCATTTGGGCTGTTAAAGGATGGGTTTTCTCCAAGCAGATAAGCAATTTAGGGAGGTATGTGCTACTAGTTTTATGCACTGGTCAGCATAAGGTATCATAAATGATTTAAAGCACGTGATACACTAGCTGCCAAATATATCAGATGATGTCTATTTAGAAAATGTCTAAAAACACTTTCTCAATATCCAGGTTATAAAATAAGAAGAGAGAAAGAACTGAAAGTAAAAAAAAAAACAAACAAGAAACTGCCATAAAATAAAATTTAAAATTTTATCCAGGTTGGCTTATATTTCAAATTCCTACTACAAGTTTTTCTTAAGTATCTACTTCAGTTTTTTTCTGCCATCCTTATATTGCAGGTAAGTAATTAACTCACCAAAAGATGAGTTTAACTTAAAAGAGAAAAGACTTTAATTTAGGGCAGAAGACCCCTAAGTTCTTCATAGAAAAAGTCAACTTCTCTGTGAACTTGCCTCTTACACTGAAACTGCTGCCTGTCCATCGTAATGTTTCAATGTCTTCTTTTCAATTTATGTTGTCCTAATACTATTACTTTTATGAGATAAGGAGACATAGATAATTATATATTATACTACATAAACATTTTTTTCACCTACAAGTAGTTGCAGGCTTTCTGCATTAAGGATGTTGCCTTTGTACTGCATGCTAAGGAAAACTACTAGAAATTATACTAACTAGAAATATAACTACTTGTTCAAATATTAATATACTCCCCTTATAGTCATTATAACTAAAAGGGAAAATTGCTTTTGAGCATTTCACATTCATCAATAGTTCATGAAAATACGTAACAAGTTATGACACATCTAATAAAGATGAAAGGGATTAAAATCCTTGTGAATTTTTAATATGGATAATAAAGGGCATTAATACAGCTTAATTATATTGATAAATAATTTAAATTACATTTAAGGCTATGTTTCATTTTTATTTGAAATAACTTTATGTGGTATTCTTGGAGGAATTATAAACATGGCATTATACCATCAGCCACTCTCCAAGGGGAACTAAAAGTTGTTGTATTGATGATCAGAATAAATATGGCCATTTAAAACATTCTTAGAACATTTCAGCCAAAATGCTGTATCTTTTAAAGTACCCTTTTAAATCCAAAGCTTAGATAAATATTAAGTAACAGAAAAAAGCACTCAAAGGTCTGTCCTGAGATTAGATGTCTGATTGGTCTGCTTTCTTAAAGCAAATTAGTTTCTGTACACCATATCATACAAAGGAACTATGTTGCTGTCTTTGCAGGGCACACAATTTCTTTTCAGTCAGCTCAGGTATAGCTAAGTTAAAGGAAAAGCAGGTATTTCATTTAAAACCAGGGTCTTAAACCAAAGTTCAAGACTAAGTCCCTAGTTTATCTCACTGAAATATTGTAACTTTAATTTCTCAGCAAAGTAAGCTAAGGAGATTTAACTGCTTAGTAGTTCAGAGTTGACATGCTTTTAGCAAGATCCATGTGCCCAGATTGAAATTTGTCTTTTTCACCTTTGCTGCATTTTCACAGGGGTGTCCACCAGTGTACCTCTCTTTCTTTCTTCATCTGTCTCTGGGTTCTGTGGCTGCAGCCTGCTGACACTTACCTAGAATCATAGAATCATAGAAAATTCTAATTAAATTCTAGGGGATCCGTAAGAATGACCAAGCCCAATTCCCTTCTTCCCACAGGACTACCTAAAACCAAACCATATGACCACAGATATTGTCCAGACGTTTCTTGAACTCTGTCAGGTTTGATCTCAGGACCAATTCCTTACAAAGCCTGTTCCAATGACCAGTTACCCTCCCAATTAAGAACTTTTTTTCCTGAGGTCCAATCAGAACTTACCTGAACACAGTTTATTTCTGTTCATTTCCTCATGTCCTACACTGGTCACCAGAGACAGAGATTAGCATCCCCCCCTCCTCTGTCTCCCTTGAGAAAGCAAGGAGGGCAAACCCTCAGCCTTCTCCAAGCTCTGCAAACCAAATGACCTCAGCCTTTCCTCATAAATCTTGTCCTTGAGATCTCCACCATCTTCTCACTCTCCCCTGCATACCCTCTAATAACTTTATAGCCCCTTGCATTGTGGCACCCAAACCAGCCCCCAGCACTGAGGTGAGGCTGCCCCAGCTCAGAGCAGATCAGGACAATCCCCTCCCTTGCCTGGCTGTGATGCTGTGCCTGATGCCCCCAGGACACCACTGGCCTTCCTGGCTGCCACACTGTGCTGACACACTGGGTGCACAACAGGGTACACTGTTCCACTTGCCACCCACCAAGCACCCAGAAATCTTTCTACATTACCTCTCTCCAGCCTCTTGTGCCACAATTTGGCTATGTAACCTGTACAACATGCTGTAGTAACTGGTTTGGTCTTACCAGATACCTGGATTTCTTCTGTTCTGGCGCTGAGAGCCAGGGAAACAGTTATCACAGCCACCTGAATCAGCCAGTGCAGCAAAATTTATACAGGGAAATATATATTTAATTTTTTTTAGAAAGAAACAGATGCATTACTTTGCAGTCCTGTCACCTGAGGACAGGTACCTCTAGAGCAATTTTGTGTCCTAAAATCAAGTGAGTCTGATTTCTGCCTTCTCCACCTGAAAAATTTCATGAAATCTCTCAGGGCAGTTTCTTAACAGTTCTAGAGATCTCTAGTCCATCTCTTCAAAGTTTCTGGTCTTATCAGGGATCAGACCAAAGACCCAGAGTTACTAGTTGTGTGCTGTCCTGTGCACAAACAAATTGCAAATGTTCACTGTCAGGTCACTCTACTGAGCATTCCCAGTCCTCCTATTTGAAAGATCGCTACAGAGAAATACTTCAACCCCAACAGTGTGCCAATAAGCAAACCAACATCTACATTAATAAAGCATAAAATCTCTGCATATTTATCACAACCTCCACATATTTAACTTCTGAATTATTTATAAAGTGCATAATACTTTGTGGAGTTGTCTGTATTTATATTAGAAAATAAAAATAAAAATTAAAGTTAAGAAATTCTCTCTCCTCTCCAAAAGTGGACACTAACAAGAAATTTTGGTAGGTTTTGCAATAGCTCAGCTAAACACCTGCTTTCCAAAGATAGAGTGTGACTGGTGCACCTCTTGCACTCAGGGAAACACCACCTGCGTGGCCTCCCAGCAGAGTAATATTAAGATTTTTTTTTTCTTCCTCTCTGTCAACTTAAAGCTGAGGATAATCAAATAAGTTTCAAAGATGATAGAGAAGGAGAATCCTTCACTATCCAATGATATTACAGGTCCTAAAAAATCAAAACGAAAAACCCCCAAACCCCAACCATACAGTTACCTAGAAAATAACAGTTTTGTAAATATCTATAAACTACCTTCTCATGTAAATATTCAAGGAAAGTATTTAGTAATGCATTAGAATAAAATAAGTCACTACAGCTGAGGTAAAATATTTAGGAGCAAAATTTAGTGATTTTATTTCACAAAATATTTATAAATTTAAAAAATTCTTGCCTTCCAATTAAGAAGAAATACATACAAAAAATGTCCCTAGGAATCATACAAGAGGAGAAGTGGAGCAAAATCTACCCTAGTTTTTAGAAAATTGAAATCATCCATCCAGAAAACACTCAAATTTGAGAGGAGGAAAGGTGACAGAGTGTGTCCACTTCAAGGAAAGTGGATCATGCTATTTCAGCTTCCCTACTGTCTCCTTTTGCAGCAGGTGACATCCACAGGTCCCCTGATTGGATGTGTCCCCTTGAACAAGGACACCTCTTGCCAGCCATTGGAAAGCAAGATGCCCCCTTGGCCAGACCACCTGCAGAATTGGACCTGGGGACATGGTTTATAAACCCTTCATAAAAAAAAGATGCATGTCCATGTTGTACTTTATCAGCATCTGGCTTATACCACATTTGGGCTGAGGGCAAGCCCAGGACCACCTACAAAGCCTTGTGTCAAAACACTTTGATTTTGATGCAATTTGATGCATTTCCATCTTAACATGACATTAATCTAAGATTCAAATGTCTTAATAGTTTTCCCACTGTCTTGAGTATTAAAATGAAAAATAAATTCTCTCTTTTGATAAATTTGATCAAAATATAACTGCACAGTCATCACAACAGGGCATCTCCATCTAAAGTGTGTTTGTGGTTTGCTCATGCACTTGCACACCTGCTAAAGAATTCATCTAGATGACAGTAATGCTACTGCTTATGGGAGAAGAACAAAATGACAACAGCATATGAAGGGACACTGCCAAAGCAGTAGAGGAAACCAATGTCAGTAAAAGTTATATAAAGTTAGGACCGAAATTAAATTTCTTCAGCAATGATATTCAGCACTACCACATGTTAAACAAAAATTAATTTCTTGGTGCACTAAAGTTGAATCCTGTTCTTTAACAAAAACTGCTTGATCTTAAAAACAGCTACATGTATTGAAATACATCTGTTGACATAGTAGCCTTTGTTATCTCTCCTTTCTTCTTCCGTATTGCTTTGCTTTTCTAGCCTGTCTGTAAGAACTGCATTTCAGACCATAGATAAAACAAAGAATTTCATGGGTTGTTTGCAATAATTTAGTGTGTTACAGAGATCCAGATTTGAAGGAATTGTAATTTCTTTACTTCCTTTTTCTGGATTTTAAGCTGAAGTGGGGGTATCTAAAACTCTGGGAGAAGAATGTCTTTTCAAAACTAAATGTCACAAGAGACATTTTGGTGAGTTCTTCAGACTATTCAGACATGCTGGTGATTAGATATATGTCAGCTAAAATCCATGCTTCTGAAAACAATAAGCAGCTATGTATTATATGTAGGTTTGAAACATCTAATAATAAACACCTCCTGCAAAATATAAAAACCTTGCCTTTCTCTGCTCAAGATTACTAAAGCTGCGTTAACACTGCATAGGTGACCCAGGGTCCGAACTCCAGCCTCTCACCTGCCAAGTCAGCTGCCATGGTCGTTCCCAGCTTGGTCTTGCCATTCAAGCAGCACAATTTAGGGCCAATTCTTCTTAACAACTTGTTGCTATTACGGGACTTTGCAGAGTGCAAGCATGGTTGTTGTGAGACAGGAGCTTGTTGTTCAAAAGGTAAAGGGGAGTTCAAGGTGAAGGTTCAATTGTTTAACTTGCAACAGGTGCTGCTTGGTCAGATGTGAACTTTGGGGGAGGGTCAACATTACTGATTGTATTCACTAGTCCTATCACTTCATGGTAGTTGCTAAAGTTTTCCTTCATTGTGGTCTTAACACAGTCTACTGCTTTCATTTGCCTGTTAAAATAGTATTTGTGGAATAACATCCTATTTGGTTTAGAACTCTGGTTTACTTTTTGTGTAACTAAATTTTCATGTGTGCAGTTTGACATCCTGGGATCTGAGGGATTTTTCAGACATTCTCTAAGTTGAATAAAGACAAGTGAGAATAGTCCACTGATGTACTCCAAAATTCAGGGGGTACATCGTCAAATTAAGTAAATTGGTAAACTCCAACTGAGCCACTTATGCAACACATGCCCACAGAAACAAACCTAGGCATTAGCATCCAACTTAAACAGTCTAAAATATACATCTGCAAAGAGAGGTGATTTGGTAACCTTCATATAATGAAAAAAAAATTGAGCTTATTTAGTGTGCAGTTGTTGGAAGGTGCCAGTTAAATGGGAAGGTCTTGATGGGCCAGACAAACTATTTTGAGTAGTGGCTTATGCAATGCAATTACACTCCCTAAGAGAAAATTTGAGGTAGTTCTGCTTTAGATTCTGGTAAAAATTAAACATTTCATCAGCTCTGACTAGAGAAAATTGTTATAATTCAAAGCCTTTTAATATTATTTTACATGTCAAAGATGACTTCTCTGATTGTTCAATTAGTGTAGGCAAGAAGAAACTCAAAAGTACCTTTTGGACAAATTTTGGGAAAAGATTTCAACTTTAACGAAGAGAGGAAACATGAAAGAAAGTTGATGAACAGTTATATTCACCAGCAGAGTGTCTTTTCCTAATATAGAAGATAAAAAGCATTGAGATCTGAAAGTGAGAAAAGTTGTAGAATTCTGGATCTCCCCGAAGTGAAATGGAGGAAAAATTCTCAGAGAAAAAAAAAACAAAACAAACCGGCACCCCCCCCCCAGAAAAAGCACCAATACAAAACAAAACAAAACAAACGACCAGCCAACCAAAAAAAACCTAAGATGAGCTACAATTGGAAATTAGTGTACATGAAAATCATAAACTTTATATAATTCTGACCTTTGCAAGACAGATTGGTGTTTCTCAATAAAATATTAAATTGCTGCTCAATTCTTCAAACACTTTCCATGACCCAGGGAAAAAAATCTAAATTTTGAACCTCCATGGAATCTACAAGATTTTGAATTGTGATTTCAATTCTAAACACTGTCAGCTATTTTCCAAATATTAATTTGATTCATGGGCCTGATTTATACTTTCCATGAAGTTTTTAGGCTCAGTCTACTGCAGTTTGATGTACTAGCATTGTGTCTGTGTGGTTGGGTACTGTGTGTTTAAAATAAGTAACCAAAACCTACAAGGAAGGGAGTGCATCTTAGTATCTCAACTTGTAATGATTGTCTCTGTTTAGTGCTGCTACTAGCTACTGAAGTCTTTAATATTTCTTTTTGTGAAAATTAAAATTGAACTTTAGCTTTTATTGTTTCTTGAGGATATTTGTTTCCATTTAACATGATGTTCCCTTCTTTGTGAGAAAAGCTTAACCTAAGAGAAATGTTTTCAAATATTCTACTTCTGTAATTTTACTGAAGATAGAAGAGTAAAGTTTGCAGAAAATCCAGGCTTTATTAGATGAAATTGAAAAGATGCTGTCAGGATTAAAGCAGCAAAATAATCAGAACTGTTGGCTTCTCTTTACCTTTATCAGTTTAGGTGTTTTTCTAAGTCTCAGAGCCCTTTTCAAAAGTAATATTAGGGTCCTTTTTATTATTTTTTTTTCTTTTGAGGAGTCTGTAACCACTTTTCAAATATCGCATTCCCAAATCCCTTTCTGAGACAGGCACAACTTCTCTGTAGCTCTTGAGAATCGAGCCCTCTTCCTCTCCTCACATGTATTATTTATGTGAGTAGGCAGAAAGCTGAAAAAAGAATAAATTGGCAGATCCATGACTTCACACCATTCAGTAGGAAGGTTAGGGAGCACAGCACCATAAAAAATCACCATAGCTTTCCAGATTCCATTGGACACTTTGAAACATTATACCTCTTGGGCAAGATGGTTTCTACCAATAAAACTGGAAATTGATCATGGCAACAAATCCTTGTAAGACTTGTACCTTCAATAAATTAATCCGAACAGTAGTAATAATTCAAATCTGACAAGATTTTCCTTTACTACTTTTAAATAAGTCTAGTAAAGAAAATGAAGAAGTAAACTGTCAATCAATTAAAGTATTTTATGGAGGTTAATAATTTCTTATGTGTTTCCTAAGCAGAATTTTCTCTCTGTCGAGCCACTATGTAGAAAGAAAAATAAATAGATTTTGGGGGAGTAAGTTGCTAACTTCTACAGAGAAAAATGAGAGTATTAGTACAATCTTATCTGTGAGATGTTCCAGGAGAAGAAGAACATCATAGTGTAGAGTAGACATTCTCACATGTCTAAAGAGCTGTTTAAGAAATACATTCAGTCATAGCAGTACCAAAGAACCTCCTAGACTTAGTCTAACCCTAGGCAAGTGCAACTCAAGCCTACGACCCAGTGTGGTGTGCAGCAAGGCAGAAAGGCCTCTCTGAGCTGAACTACCTGAAGGTGCACAGGTTGGTATGTGCAACTATGAAGTCCCTGAGTGAAGGTACAGAGTGGCTATTATCTAAAAGAAGTATCTTAAAATGTAACAGTCATTGAAAATATAAAATTCAAATGAAATTGTAAAGCCATAAGAATTGTAAACCTCTGAATGATATTTCTAGGAGGAATCATTCACACACAGGCTTGCTGTGGGAACCATAGCTCTTCACAAGTGTTTATGGTTTCTTTCACTGTGTTTTTATACTTAACTGTTACTGATAAGAGAACAATACAACAATGAAATTTTATGAAGGAGAAAGAAAGCTTTATTTATCACAGATGAACATTTAAAACCAGAAAGTTAAAAGATATATGAGGAAACTTCTCCTAGGAGCTTCTCCATTAAAGAGTTTCTCATCTTTAATGATTGCCTTCTATGTTCATAGTCTTCTTCAGAGATTTGCATGCCATTTCATTCAAGACTACTTCTACTAGACTGTTGTTTGCTGATTATCCTTTACTACTATTCATGTTCCAAGTGTTGTAGTAATATCCTATCAATCTCTATCAACATGAAGGCTGCATTTTTCCTATGTGCTTTACAAACACACATAAAATGCAAATTCACACAAATATATCATGACTTTATCTCACTGCTTAAAATGAAACAAAACTTTACAAATGTTTTATTTTTAATTATACTTTTTGTCACTGTGAGCTTCCCATGTTTTTCCTTAGAGACTATTCAAGTATTTTCAAGTAATAAATTAGAGAGAACAAAACCCTAAAATACAATGCTTATGCTCTGGTAGGTAAACAAAATTGCACACTATATTGTAGCTAAGTTTTTTTTTGTCTCAGGTCTCTATTCTCTCCTGAAGCTGAGGACACAGTCAAATTGGGGAATGGAAATTCATGTTTTTATGCCATACTACATACTCTAAAAAAGCAATTTTCTGGATTACTGAATGCAGACAACTAAGACGGGGAAAAGATGAGATTATGATGTTTTACTACTGTGTCTAAAGCTATTTGTGATGGATTAAACTACAAAGTGGAGTTAAAATTCAAATTCCCTTTTCACATCATGCAGTTCTTGTTTACTGATTTAATGAGCCTGTAAAGCTTAAATTTGAAGAGTTGTCATTTATTTTGTAAATCCTGGTCTTGTAATTCTTTGCAAATTACTTGTGTAAAGGATGCAAGGTTGTGCACTACTTTTTTTCTACTGATTTTGAACTTTTGTTGCCTGCAATGTCTTTTTTTCACTGCGCAGTCAGTTATTCATTTGACTTTATCTGTTACTAGTTTGCTGTTACTTTTCCTGTAATTTCTAGCTGGATGTAGTAAAAGATATGTTGACCAGGGCAAGAAGCTCATCAGATTTAACAGGGCATGAGAGCTCAGTGTTGTGTGCCTGTAGCAGAGTGGTCAAGAGAAAGTTACAGGCACAAGAAGAAGCTTTCAGTGATCATGTGGACGATTATGATTAGCATTATTGCTAATAAAGTACCTAAATATGGCCAATGCAGTGTCTAAACAGCTCATCATCTGCTGCAAGGGATCTTAGTACAATCCAGTTGTGGTCCCTCCTCTTGAGTCGTGAGCCTGATTGAGACCCACTTGCTTCCTAATTTCTCAGAGAAGTCTAGGTGTGGCTCAGTCCACTGAGTTTCAGATTTGGTCAGCAGACTATGTCTAAAGGGTTATAAGCATATATAAGCAGGTTCAGCTGGAAATGCTACAGCCTCTGGCTTTGCAGAATTCACAATTACAAAGCAACAAAGCACCTAGGTGGCTGCAATTTTATGTCTGTTTTTGACTGGACCTTAGTGCTTTATACTCACCCATCCAAAAGTGAGTGTATCCCATCTTCAAGCTGGGCATAGGGAAGGGATCTACCTGGAAGCTGCCTGAAACCTTGGTATACTAGATGACCCAGTCTCCAGCAGCATTTTACAACCTTTCACAGGTTGATGCACATCAAAGTCAATCAAAAACATCTCAGCTCCCCCATTTCTGGAATGCATTGATTGTGTGAACATCCAGACAGTTCCTCCTGAAATATCTGGTGTTCTTTCATTAGGACAAACAACATCACCCATCAGAGAGCTAGAAAAGGACAGAGGTTGCTAGGGGAAGGAGCACACAAAGATACAACTGCCTTTGGTCACCAGCACAGTGCCATGTTTGATCACTACAGTTACCATTTTCCTGACCTGAAAAAGCTTTGCTAATTGCATGTACTTTCTCATTTTTACATGGAATGAGAAAATGTTTTGGTCTCAAAGCAAACCTGCTCCTTACTTCAATCCCAGTTACTACAATGAGGAAATAAAGCCTGCTTATATGAGACTCAGGTGGGATTCAACAGGTGGCAATGCATAACTGTGTTTAAATCAGTCAGCTTTCTCTCCTTTGACAGGTACCAGAATTATATTTAACAGAGTTAATATGCTCTATGATTCAGTTCACCTCATCTAAAAAAATCATCTAATAATACAGGTCATACAAATCATGGTTAAAAGTGGGTGCTTGCCTCCCCTGGCTGCAAAATGGGAGCCTGTAATGTGGTGATGGAGGAGCCTGGTGTCAGGATGAGAGTAGCAGGCTCAGAAAAGCCTGGCTCCCAGCGTGCAGTTCACAGATTTTGGTTACAGACCAAAGCTACACCTTAGGGTCAAGCTCTAAATAGCCTAGAAAAGTTATTTGTCCTGAAGTTTTCTGTTGTCTTCACCGTCATTCATTCATTTAAGCTAAGTTATACTCTCTTGTAATTAATTGGACAAAAAACATGCTCCTGGATCCTTGTAGCTGCTCAGCTGACAGGAGGCAGCTTGTTAAGTCACTTCAATTCAATTGTGTTTGATTGTACTGCTGTAACCTGAAGCTTTGGCTTTCCTCTGCTGTGGGTTTAAATCACAAGTAACTTCTCTGAAGACATTAGATTTATTTCACACCAATAAAACCAACATGAGAAGAGAATCAGGGCCTCAGGCCACCTACCTTATACAACAATAAAAGGAGAAGGGGAATTTATGGATGACATCATCAAAGCAGGTAATAAAACCAAATTACAGCTTGAAAGTGCTATACTAATTAAGAAAGCGTATTGCCAAAGTTGGACACTAATGTAAATATCAACCTTGTACAAAACATAAAGACTTTTTAAAATAGAAATTTAGCTGCTGAACAATAGCTGAAGCCTACACAAGTATTGAATCATGAGTGCTTTAACTTGATCAGAGGCATAGGAGTTATGAGCTGCACAATGGAAATATACAGCTTAGACAAATCATTGTAGTGAATATGAATCTTTAGATACTCAGAGTGAGTATTTCCTATCACATTGGAGGTATGTGAGATACGAATGCTATTTGATTATTCAGTTAAATACATTAAAAAACAGAAGCAAAACCAACACATCATACAGTTCAACATTAGAAAACTATTATTCTATTCAGTCAGTGCTTTAAAAACAAACCCATTCCAGAACAGCTGGAAGCCTGAAAGTGACATTTATAACAATTGCAAGTGGTAGTTAACATAATGTAGCAAAAGAAAAGCTTGACTCTTTTGGTCTTTTTTTTCCCACATATTTTATTTCTAAATTTGTATTTGGTTTATGATTTTCATGTAATATCTTGCCTACTATTTTATCTCTTCTGAAAAGTTCTAATTAGCAATTCTCACTGGCTTTGGTGCATCTGTCTCTGGAACCCCTCCTAATGCATTTAACATTCCCAAAGCCTGCTCCAGAGTGCTTTTTTAACAGCATGTATATTTTGCTTGTTTGTTTGTTTCAAATTTAGATAGATCCCCATAAGCACAGGTTTATCTGCCAAAATGAATAATGCCAGGTCTGTTGATAAAATGGTACTCATAGCTGATGAATTACTCCTAAATGTAGTAGAAATAAAGAAGCATTTTAATGTGTTTTGTTGGGTTTTGGGTTGGGTTTTGTTTTTTTTTTTTTCATCTTGACCATGGATTTGTGTCATTTAGGACAAATATCAGGAGAAAGTAAGGTAAACCACATCAAAGAAATACTCTGTGATGACTCATTCTTGAAGAAAGAGAAAATTAACTGGGAGCAGAATGTAAATGCTCAGTTTGAAAGCCACTAGGCTGTTCTTTTTATCTCAGTGGAGATGAATCATTAGGCTAACACCAAGGCAGATCAACTCAGACTCTGATTCCCAAATCCAGAAATGACCCACTGAACTGGATTTATTGTGCTAATACAGCGAGTCATGGTGCTGACTACGAATGCTTCTGTTAGCAGTGTGAGAGTATGAATGGATATTTCACTTAAATGACCAATCAGGAGCTATAAAGTTAGTCCAATAAATAAAAATCATTCATTGATGAAAGATCAAAACACATCATAGACACCTCATGTGTCTTTAGGCAAAATAAATCAGTTAGAAGCCTCTTAAGTATCCAATGGGCCTGAGGAATGGAGAACGACTGAAAAGATTCTGCTGCACAGAAACAGCTCCACATCCATAGTTTGTGGCCAGATTCAGTGACTGCAGGAGCAGTCTTGTAAATGCTTTGGCACACCTGGGGGAAATGGAGGTAATGCTACCTGCCTTACAAAGCACCTCATGCCATGCAGGTCAGTGCCAGACCTCATCCATCTCGTCTGCTGTTGGAGGGCTTTTATCTGTCCAACATCGAATGGCCCAAAGGTGCCAGACCTTGTCCTCTGTTGTTTATTGCTGAAACACAACCTTCTCCAAGGCTGCCTGCACAATGGAGGTGCAAACTCTCTGGTCTCATGAGTGCCCAGGACTTCAAGCACTCAAACAGCTGGCTTGGCTCCTCTGTAAACACAAAAGTTTATGGCTCCTCCACAAACTTTTCCATAATGTAGTTGTATCACTTAAGTTAATCTCCTTCTCTAAGAGTCCATTTAGAGGTTTCAGCCATGCTTGAATAACTGCAGAAGTAGTGTGGGTAGAGCAGACCTCTGAATTAAATTCTTCAGCCTGATTTCTGGTGCTGGGCAATGGGATCTCTACCACCACGCTCATGCTGTCAGGATCAAGCACCACAGAGCTGTACAGGGCATTGAAGTGAGCCCCTGCAATAGTTACAAATAAGAATCTTAGCTCTTACACACATACATAAAGTATTTTGGGGATTTTTTGAGCTTCATATTTGGGAGGGAAGGTATGTTGGAGTTTTGTTAGTTTTCCACTGACTCCTTGCAGACCCTTGAAGAGACATACCAGACTTCTCATTTCAAGACAGCAGAAGAGCAGTTTGGACAGCTCTGAAGTGCCATGTAATAGTACTTTTATTCCTCCCAGACCCACTTATATCTCTGCATGCAATTCAGCTCATCTGAGCAAGAATTGATTAGAGTTTATGGTGCTCCATCCACATTCTGTATGCAGGAATTTTCAGAGGGAAAAACAGCCAATGACATCATGTTGAAGAGATGAATAAGTAGATGTGTTTTAGAAATGTTCATCCTTAAGTAGATTAATACAAGCATAATCTACTGTTAAAAGATATTCTGATATTTTAACAAGTTCATACTTCTCAAGTTGTCAAACCCAGAGGTTTTAATTGCTGTGGCTTCCCTGTTGTAGAATTTTATTTTGCTGATGGTTCTGGTTGAATTCCTCTAGCAGTCAGGAGAAATCCAACTATTAGCAGTGATTGAACAGTTCTTATACTGGAAAAAGTGGAGTCATTATTATAGCTGTTAATATGGCATAGCCTGTATTTTAACATATGATTTTCTGTCATGTAATGCCAACTAATGCCATCCAAAACTCTCCAACACAGAGAAAGTTAAAATTAATTTTCTAAATTTATATCAATGGAAAATATGGTATTTAACTGGTGATACAACTCCAGTTATGTGACATTAGTGATAGGCATGTTCATATTTGCTTTTGTGCAACAGAAAGGCCCAAGGATCTTTTGCTAACAAAGTTTAGACAAAAGAGAGAATGAATCCATTATTTGACTTTCTGACTTTGTTTTCTTTTTCTTGTGTCCTCTGCTAGGAAGATGGGAATGGCACAGCTTTTGATAAGCTATTGGTGGTCAATTTTAGCCCTGGGAATAACTCAGAATGTCTTTCTTTGCCTTTTTGTTTCCAAAAGATTGATAATAGAAAGAACAAAATAATAACTGAACATTTCCCCCCTTGGGTTTCAGGATGCTATTCTTTAAAACTGGTTGATTTTTTTTCTGTGCTTCATAGTTAGAGTTGGGAACTTGTTTTTCCCCTTCTTTTGTATACTTGGCAAATTCCAGTTCAGATTTTACTGTAGCCTATACCTTGTCTGAGACTGTTCATCCAGAGCACAACTTTGCCTTATGACAGCTTCTGAATCTGTGTTGCCTGGATTTTGTTTCAGATATTTTGGGCTGTAAATCTCTCACATCTCACTGAACCTTATGAAAATTAGTGTTGATGTCTGTAGTATTCAGAAAATGAAGGAAAGGTCGATACCATTAATTCAGCTTCAACTGAGGTCATGCCAACCTCCAGGACAGATCCTCATGTAAGATATGATGACTCATCTCCTTGAAGAAACCTGCAGCATGCTTCATTTCTTGGTTATTATAGAATGATGTATTTAGTCATCAAGGTCTGCTGCTACCAAATAAAGGGAAAGACTTATCTAACTTTCAACTTCAGGGAAAAAACTGGTTTATTTCTTCATTATCAGGCATCTGTATACCTGTCTGGCCACAAAGTAAGTGTTGTTTATTCAAGTCTTACTGAACATGAAAGCATTGTACATTTTATAAGTATAGTCTTGCTCAGAGAGTGCTATATAAAATAATATCAGGGAGGAATACACAATCCCTCACCAACACAGTCTATAATCTAAAAGATAAATATCCAGAGAATGCAAAAGTGAAAAAGAAGTAAAAAAGTCAATACAACCTTTTCATTTGGTATATGGCCTTCTTTTTAATTTTATCTTTTGCTCTTTTAGTAAAAGCTTCTGGGCAAAGCTGCTGACTGCAGAAGCTATGACCCAGAGCATAGAAAGCCCATCTTCATAGAGAATAACCTGTTCAACAGTCCCTTCCACATGACAAGCCTGAAAGCTATGGGAAGGAAGGAAATGTCTGAAGGAAGATTCAAATTCTAGGAATCAAAAGATCTGCTTTCAAAAAATGTCTCAAAACGTTTCAGTGTTGCTGTTGATTACCTGCTGTGCCTATATTTAAGTAACCAGATTCAGTATGTCCCTTTATTCCAGACTCTGTACAAATTTAAGGAAAAATCTTTTCTTTTTGACTGAATTTGCAGGGCAGACTCAGATACTTAATAGGAAAGACATATAGTTTAATGTAACAGTACAATGCATAAGAGTACTAAATACTGTTTGAGCTCTAGTCCATAGTGTATTAATTATATTCAAAACTATGAAGTGAAATCAACTGTTTCCTACTAATAAATGGAAACTTTATTCAAGACAAGTAAGGTCTAATAATTAAATATGTTTGGATTGTGTTTAAACAATACAGTAGGGCATTAGAAGCCTGGAAAGTAAGGCAAGGCACATAGATAATGAAATTGGTGAGGAAGCAGCAGCAGAGTACTGAGGAAAGTCTGTTAATCATTTGGTGGCTGGTATTATAACATTTAACAACTGTCTTTTGTTCACAGTCTGGAAAAGCTGCTCCTAAAAGAAGTTTTCCCTCTTGGAGGTTTCTGGTCATTCTGGAAGAATGAGAATGAGGCAGCAGGGACAGGGGAGCTGGCCACAATATTGGCAGTAGGATCCCCACTGAGTCTGATCACTTGTGGCATAGTGATATCAAACAGGTGGCAAAGAGAGAAATCTCCTGTTTCCTTGTAACATCTGTCTTTGGGCTTTCCCAAATGTGTAATTATTGCCTAAAATCCATGTAATCTCATCTTCTATTGCAGTCTAAAGGTATGAAAGCCTGGCATTACTTTGGGTAGGAGTGACCAGCTGAAGCTGTCTGACAGTGAGTTGTCTAACATGAAGCTAATCACCTTGATATTCTAATCACCTAATCCCAGATGAAGTATTCATCTGGGTAGGTGGGATGATTCATCCACTGGAGGTGGCCATCACTCTTTAATCCTGACAAAGGAGCCTAAACAGCTAGCTTGGTCTAGAAACAAATAAATTTGATTAGTCAGCCAAAGATGAATCTCAACCTCTGCACATAAAATTGGTCCTATCTATTATGAAGTTGTCCTTAGTCACAAAGTGCCTTAAGAAGACAGATCCCAGTGGGTACCTTTCACTGAAATAGGTGCAAGAGTATTTCAGAGTAACAATGGTTCGAAGTGGTGCCAGGGGAGGGTTAGATTTGAACATTAAAGAAGCATTTCTTTACCAAGAAGGTGACTAACCATTGGAATAAGCTTCCTAGAGAGGAAATTGATCCTCTAAGCCTGTCAGTGTTAAGACATTTGGATAATCCTTCTAAGATTATGCTTTATCTTTTGGTCAGCCCTGAACTGGTCAGGAAGCAGGACTAGTATATTCCTCACAGTATGTCACTTCTATCCAAAATATTCTATTCTATTCTATTCTATTCTATTCTATTCTATTCTATTCTATTCTATTCTATTCTATTCTATTCTATTCTATTCTATTCTATTCATGTCCTTTCTATGGAGTATTTTGGTATTTTACTGCTGAAGATCAGCAAGTTCAGGATCTTCTTAAATTGGAAGTCATTAAATTGGATTACCACTGATCATCCTTAAAAGAGTTATAAATTAGGCTCCTAACACTCAAAGTTTTTTCCTACAAGTTGCTCCTCTTCTTCTGGTTTGCAGGAAAGTCCTTGCGCAGATTGTGCTAGGAAACACAGACAAAGTTTTTAAATAAATTTGTCTTTTTACTGTTGATCTTAGAGATATATAATAGTGATTTCTCTGCTCAATTTTGTACATAACATCCTTCCAGCAATGAAAAAAGAATATACATGTCAGATAGGTTTTTTTATCTATCATCAGTCTTTGACACCAGCTCTGCCTTACTTCATTGCTCTGGAATTTTCCCTCAGATGTGTCACACATACTGTTGAAAAATTATCAGCAAAATTAAGTGAGCTTTTATCCTGCTCTGTCCTGCTATATGAACTACATTGCCTGGCAAGATTTGGAGCAAAAAGTTGAGCTCTGCCATTAATTACAGTGTGTTGATAAGAGTAAATTCCATTTGTATCATTTGTCTTGGAAGTGCAGGTGAATAAATTAACTGGTGTAAATGTCCAAGGTTCATGGGTAGTTTTACATTTCAAATAGACTTTTCTCAAATGATCCCTAGGAAAAATATTGGCTTTGGATACAGATCTGAAATTGAATCCTCTAAGATTTTCAAACTGTTTTCATTGCACTCCTTTTCCTCACTTGCTTTCCAGAATTAAAAAGGATGTAAGAACATGAAGCAAATTGTAAAATCAATTCTGTAATTTGTTCTGAAAACTCAAATTTGTTTTCAAGCAGGTGTAGAAAAATTACATTTTTTAAATGAAAAAGAGCTAGTATAAAAGTGGATCATTTTAATTGTGAAATTATTTTGATTGTTTTTTATTAATACTGATGTTTTGAAGCTTTTCTAAATCAGTCAAATGGTAAGAATTTTCAGTGGTGAAATTGCAGATGAAGGAGTACATTTATATTAGCAATGCAAGTTGATGTTCTTGCTACTGGTAGTTGATAAATTTTTCTGTCTGTTCTTTACCAGGAATCTGTCCATGAGATTTCCTTTCCACAAACTTAAAAGTGTGCTGTCAATAGAGGCAGGTCAAAACAACAGTCTTTTTTATTTTTCACATTATTATGTACGTTGCACAATTCAACTGTTTGAATATTTGCAATACTAACACTCCAAGGTTAAGGTTAAAAAAGTTTATTTCAGAAGCATTATTAATTTCCAGAAAATATTGATTTCTCTCAGTATATTGGGCAGCAGCTAGATGAAAATAAGTTTTCCCTTTACAGAGAATTTTGTTTTTTGTGACTGTGGGCATCTACATGAACTATGAAATTTCTGTGAATACTGAAGTTGTCTGTGTGGGAAAGGGTAAGAAGGAGCAGTGGAGTGGAGCTGAACTCTGTGCTTAAAGAAACCTTTTATGTCTTCCTACATTGATTTGTGGAGCTGCAGAGCACTGCTTAGCTTCCACTGAGGTGTCCAGAAAGAGCTTCTTTATTACAGCTCAAGGCAAGTGAATGCAATTCAGTGTGTTTCCTTTTAGAGCATGAACTCTCCTGCACTTGGAGTTGTGAGAAAATATTGCAGCAGGAATAGTCAAATATGCTTATATGTGAAGAAGCTATATATATAATAGAGCTTTGTCATTTCCCTCAGTTTCCCAAGTAAAATATCACCTCTATTAGATAGAGCTACAGGTAAAACCTCTTTTCAAAATCAGCTTATTGGTCTTTTGAAAGTTACCAAAGCCATTAAATCTAGACCTGATGTTAGAAATGTGAGCTTGGAGAGAAACAGGAATCCTCCCAGTCTGGAATTGTATTGGAGCTCTCCAATTCTATTACATGCATCACAGACTCAATGGCGTAGCCTTGCAGAAATCTGTTATGAAATGAGCCTCAAGGACCATGAAGAGATTGATCATTTATATAAAATAATGTTCTTTTTCTGGTTTATTCTGTTTGTGCAGCCACTGGAAAAACATTTCGTTTCTTGACAAAAGTGTTGTTCGCCATCCAGCCACTCTTATGAAAGTGAAAGAAATCATTTATTTTGCACCAATACAAAGAAGTCTGATTAAATACTTTGCCATTATGTTAAACAATGTTCTACATGACTTTTGACTTATTTTTGGTTTTTTTTCTTACAAAGGTATAGTAATTGTGTCTTTCTTTTTGTATTTTGGATACAACTTGATAGAAGGATTTATAAAAACAGAGTCTTTTGAATTCTACTGAACAGGGTTTGACCACTTAAGTTTACCCAAAAAAGAAGGCAAAAGTAAAAAATAGACAGAATTTCAGATGGATTGACTTCTGAAATACATAAGACCTTTGAGAAAATCTCAACAACTAATTCTCTAAGTACAGGGAAAATTGCATCCTATATCACCTCATCCTCCTAGTTGTTGCTTTTGCTTTTGTCTGCAATTTCAGAAAGAAAAATATCACACTGGAAAAGAAAAAAAGGTCAATGTGTTTCAAAAATAGAAAAAAATGGAAAATATCATTCTTCTGACACTTATTCAGTAGGATGTTTAGTCTAATGCCTAGCTTCTGCCATTTAAAAGCATTAGGCTACAAAACCAGGCTGAGATTTGTTGGAGTCCTGAGTACCTTGCTTATCTGAGCCTCTGAACAGAAAATATTTTTATAGCATAGCAGTTTTAGTAATGGAGTTCAAGGTAGGACAGGTCCTCATTTATGGTTTTCATCTCCGTTTCTGTGGAAACACCACTGACCATTGCCAAAGATGCTGGAGAAAGTTGCCAGAGTTCCTTAAAATATTTGATATGTCAGCAAAATCACAGACAAATTAGTATTGTTTTTCTGATGCAGCTAATCCTTTTTTCTCCAGTGATACAGTTCCTTTTGATCTTTAGGTGAAGCATTTGCACAGTCATGAAAAAACATAGCAGAATTAATATCTGCCTGGGATAGCAGATGTGATTTGCACTATACTTTCTCTCATGGGTGATAACATTCTCACAAAAATACTCTCTAACTCTTTAATAATTTGACTTTAAAAAATAATCATATTACTAGGCAAAGCTGTAATTGACTGCAAGTCCAATAAACAAATTAATGTCATTTTTTACTCTCATAACTCTGATGCTATCATGAGAAAGCATGTCTTGACTCTAAAAAGGTCATTTCTCTTAGGCTGTGGGAGGACTAACAAGCTAATTATAAATCCAGCTGAAGGGAAGACTTATGGACTCAGTCCATAATTATGTCTGGAATCGGTTTATTCTGAAAGTATGGTGAACTCAGTGGAATCTTCTGGGATTTCAGGCACTGAACATAGACCATTGAAATAAATCCTTAACACTGTTTTAATTTCTTTTTTTATATAGACCAAGTTATTCCTCATGTAGAGGTTTTGTTCTAATTATTTCATTGTATCAAACAGTCATACAATTTCATGATACAATGTATTATAAGGGTTTTATATATATATATATATATTTCAGTATATAAATGTATACAAAATTTGACCTACATTTAATAGAGGATGTGAAGATATTTTGAGCCCAATAGGAAAAAAGGATGTGTTCAGCTATTTCCTGGACTAGGGCTCTAGTTGCAGCATAAATGAAGAATAATGGGAGTTGCAAAGGGGAATATTTCTCCACTACTGCCAAGTGACTGGGAAAATTAAAGGAGAAAAAAAAATGAAGTCTCAGAGGTTTTTATAACAAACCTTAAGCGCAACATGGGAGATGGATGTGGAAGACTGCATTTTCAAAATTGTTTTACAAGTTCAAAAATTAATCTCTTTTCTCCCTTCATTTTAAGGAGAATTTTAACATCAAATGAATGACCTTTTTATGTACAATCAATAGTCCTGAATATGTAAATTGTGCATTGTAATCAATATATAGGAATAAACACTACGGCAGAATTATTATCACTGACAAAAACATCCTCATATAGCTGAGAAAAAGCGGAGATGAAAATTTATTTTTCTAAATATAACCTCATAGCAATGTTTTCTCCTCAGTGTGAATTAGAGATTGGTACTGAAGGGCAAACAGAAAAATAGATTTGAGATATAGTTATAATAATCATACTAAAATTAATATCAACATCAATATGAAAGGTAATAAAATATACTGAAAAAAGCCACTTCTTTTGAACCCCTCAGCTGCAATTCAAGGAACCTGCCATATTTATTGATTGATATGGGAGTACTACAGCAAAAAGCTTTCAGGAATGAAAATTTCCTGAGGAATATTGTGTTATTGCCAGTAAAAACAGTTTAATGTTATAACTTCATCCTCAACAATGCTACCTTTTGGAAGAAATTTGTGCAATGTGACCTTTTGTCAAGCTGATCAAGACTGAGCTCTCCATTAACATATGATAAAAAAAGAGCTCATATAAAGTCTCAGACATGTTGACAAAAGTGGGTGGAAATGTGCTTTATTATGTTACTGAATATGTAGAAATATCAAACAAAACAGAATTTGAGATAATTTTTAATTGTCCCCAAATTTTGTAATAAATGTAAATGTGAGAGAAAGCTTTGAGATATTATGGAAACTCACAACTCTGATTATTTTAAAAAGCCTAAAATTCCCATTCAACAGCTTTTGTCCAAAGGCAATATCATAGATAATTAAGAAAAAGCTTTGCCTTTGCTCAAACAGCTATATAATGCACTTTCGCTGTGTAGACTGACAAATGCATTGAAAAGAGCATTAAAATTGTTCTATTTTCTCTGACTGAGCAGAAAAGTTCAGAGGGTTTGTGATTAAAATACATGTTTGACCTTGGATTATTAAGTAGGAAAAAAAAGAGTATATATTTAAAAAAAAAAAGGTTTATATTGTTAGTCTTTCTGTTCTTCAGTCTGTCATCCAATAAAGCTGAACATTTAAGTCTTACTATAAAACAGCTTTAACTATTCTGTCAAGCGTGACTTTTTAAACCTGTCAAGCAGTCATTCCTTTCCTACTGCAAAACATCCAACTGCAAGCTTCCTGGTCCTTATTACTAAACAAAAGTTTCAGAGTAAACCCCCACTTTATGAAAGCCTATTTACAAACTTACCAACAAATTCTGAAGGTGGTCCAATTTCAGAAGCTAAGTTAACTGATGTTTCTGCGCTGAGGTCAAGAGTTCTATAAACAAATGTTAAGTGGGGAACTTTGTGAAACAGCTAACATTTTTGCCCATTGGTTGCCACCTGTCAAGAATAATAGTGCTATGGTATTTTGCTATCAAACTGTCAACATTAGATTTAAAGTTGTATTTATCAGTTGTAGCACAGGTTGTATAATAAAGTGTTGTCTTTCTGTACTGCTAGCTCACTGTTAAATTCAGCAGAGGTTCATGTACTCCAAAGAATGAGAGAAGATAGTATTTTTGCCAAAAGAAATTTTCAGGTATTTGATGCATTCTGGACCATTTATACACTGGAGCAGCATTTTGGCAATAGTAGTAAAGATTACTGTTGGAGATACACCTCTTCCCCGTTTGAAAGTCAGTTTTGGCCAAATTAGCAGATCCTTAAAATGTCCTGGTGCACCTGTTCAGTCAGTGCTGCCAGGGTTTGCCACAGATCCCTTGTGCTTAATCCAGCTCACCTTTCTCCTGCTCTGGTCTCACAGAGTGCCAGCAGCACTGAGCCAACTAGAGCTCCCCCAGGAGCAGAGCACACGTCCCAGAAGCAGAGAGGCTCAGGATCAGCAGATCCTTCCCATGTGGCTTGGGGCAAGAATGAGTTGTGAGATAGAATTCTCATTTGAATGATAATCTAGTTTTTCCAGGGATAATTGATTATAGATCTATACCTTCAGCTATCTTCACAATTTTATAGGATTTTCTGTCAACTGCTAGGTTGTAAGCAGACAGCAAACATGGCTCTATATCTCACCAAAAACCTCTGACAAATTTCACAAACTCTCTTCTGGCCAATCTGAGGCTGTGGCCTAGCATCCCATGGCAAATTTTCTCTCTACTTAGCCACTGAACTGGAAGAAAAAGTGAATATTTTTAAAATCCTTTTAAGATAAAAGCTGCTAAATCTTAACTAAGAATCCTCTCTGCTTTTTGAAGATCAAAGAGCAAAGAGCCTTTAGCAAAGAGTCTTTATATACATTTGAATGTCATAAGAGGATGGTACCATCCAGATATGACCACAGCTGGGGTTGGTTCCAGGCTGGGCTGTTGGAGGCATTGACCACTGTTTTCCTTCAGGAGCAGAGTATTAAACTGTTGAAACTTCTTTCCTTTTATAGATAACGGCAGTTATTCACTTCTGCAAGTTCTTTATTGCCCTGAAGTCTTTTCCAGTGCCCCGACCCTATGTTTTCTTACCTCTGGCAAAGATAATTTTCCTCTTGATTCAACCTCTTTGAGCAACAATTCTGATCCCTGAACTACCTTCAAAAGCCCCAGACCCTCTAGCGTAAACTACATTGCTCTACACTTTGTTTCAGGACACCATGACAACTAAAATGGGAAAGCACATAGAATGTACAAACCAAGCTAAAATTATGCAACCATTTTGAATACACCAGTTATGGTCCTGGAAAACAAGGGCAAAGAGCTCTCTTGAAAACTGTATTCACCTTCACACTTTGCATTCCTTGAGATCTTGCTTTTGGGAACTTGACAAAGCATAGCAGTATATGGCATGTCATATTTGGTTTTAGTTTTTTCTGATTTGCGGCCAACTTCACATCCAAGATAGAATGAGGCACTCTATTCCTCATGTCAGCTGAATCATCAAAAAAAAGTTTCTCACTCTACAGAGTTTTTATACCCTACCAGTATGTCAGCTTAGCTATTACCATTGTCACACAAAAATGAGACATGAACTCAACTTGCACTGTGTTTTCTGAATAGCACTGTGAGACCTCAGCTGAGTTTGTGACCACCTTTGCACTGGTGATTGAAGAGGACAGGTAATGACTTATGACCAATACTTGAAATCAGATTGACACCTCCATGTCTTGAAGTATCTTCTTCTATTTAATTGCAATAAACATATTTTAAGAGACAAAAGGCCCTTGGAGATTTTTGTCCTCAAAGTAAAGACTAGAACTGGCTGATTGAAACAAGTTCACACCATCTCCTTGTAATTTTCCACAATGCTTCTAGTCTTCTTTGAAAAATATACTGTATGCGGGGTAGAGGCAATATTAACAACATTTTTCTAAAGTATAATGAACTCTTCTTCAAAGCCCAATCACATATTACATTTTGAATGTGTTCTGCACTGGCCTTAATTATTGCAAAACTCCCCAGGTTTTCGTAAAACCACTATTCTCAGGGAAACAAGCAAAATATCAACAATAATATGTATAAGTTCAAGTGTGCTTGAATTTCAGAATTGCTGACAGTGAGTTAGACCAGGGATGAATTTTTCTGCATCCACTATAAAACAGGGAAAAACCTTCTGTTTTGTCCAGTCTGGCCATAACTTCTTTTTAAGGTCTGTTTTTAGCAGTTACTCTGAGTAATTAATGGAGCAGGATTGTCACCATTGCACAGAAGAAAATCTAGGGAAAAATTGCAGGTCATTTCAAAATATGTCAAAGCAGGACTGTTTTCCCTTGGAAAAAGCAATATAGCAAGTTGTAAATGCCAAGGTCAAAAGAGTTTTACTCTTCAGTCAGGCATCCTAAAACCAGTAAATACACAGTATGTCTTATTATATGCAGTTAAAGTGATTTTTTTTTTACACAAATAGAGATCAAAAACTTCCTTTGCACCCACCCCTTCCCCCTCCAAACAATAGAAAGGAAACAAACCACACATCGCAGACATGCGTCATTTTGTTTTAGTCACTACTGGAAAACAGCTGGAGATTACAATGATGAGATCAGTGTAAGGCTGTTATATCGAATGAAATGGAATTGCTTAGCGACAGCAGAGAGGCTGAATTTGTGACAGCAGTTCTGGAGCACAGAGCAAGGTAGAACAAAATGGTCGTAAAAGCACCCACAGTCATGTTTTAGCTCCATAGCTTATACCAGGGGCTAATGGCTTTGTTTTGTTTTGAGTTAAACACATCATGATTCTTAAAAACTTCATGGAGCTGGATGAAAACATCAATCTATAAATGGAGGACTTACCAGAAGCCCATAAAAGCAAAGCGCCTGATTTTAGAAAATGAAAACATCTTTTTACTCTGTACTGAAATGCAAGACACAGACAGATTCCCTGGTGTTATAGAACATGTTACAGAGAGAAGAAAGGAGCTGTTAAAACACCAGGACAGCCTCACCAAGTCTCCTGGGCTAGTATGAAATGATTTACTGGCTTTTCAGTGCTTGATAGATTTTCATTCACAGTAAATGTCTGAATTTGCATTTAATGGTTAATTCTTTGAAATCTCTTTGCATCTTATTATTATTCTCTAGTCCTCTACTTTTCTAAGAAATTACAGTGGTCTTTGGTAAACCATTTCCATGAGAGAGCTGCCTTTGCAGATATCTAGACTTTGTTGATTGTGCATAATACTAGACTCATACAGAATCAAGCATCCCCAAAATGATAAAAAAGACAATAGTAAACCATATGCCTAGAATATATTCCTACTGGGTTTCAACCCACTTCTGTGTAACATAGTATTGAAAATTTCATATGTATTAATTAAACTGAGCACACAGTGCCATTGAAATTTATGTGGTTCATTCTTTTAATTTCTGTGTGGGGCAAAATGAGCTGGAGTAAAAAATATCACAGTACTACACTCAGAGAACAGATACATATGAAATATGGAGCAAATGTTATAATTAATTGCTGAGAAGACAAGGTCCAGTTCATTACATTTAAAGACATTCTAATAGCATCTGATGAAGTACTCTGATATCAAATGAAAAAATGGTACATTTTATATTTGGGTTCGGATAGATAAAATGAGCCCTATGAATGGTAAAACACCTCACTATGCAAAACCTTGTACAAATTTGAAATAAATTTTTATACTGAAAATGTTAAGATAATAATTGTATTATTTCAAGATGCTTTATCCTGGAATGGAAAAAGTTAACATTGCATTCAGGTTAATTTAGAGGCAGATTGTATTCTAAAGGATTGATCTAATTAATTTTGAATTTACACAAACAAGCTCAAGCTGTAAAAAGTGGGTTATAGTCTTGTGGTAGAACATGTCTTTATGCAGTTCTCAAGTGATGAGTAACTGCCACACATTTTGGTGAAGGTTCTGTGTTACTCTATGTTATTAATACATTGATATACTTCATGGAGGTACCAGGCATCTGAGATCCAGAAAATATTATTAATTTTTAAAATCGAAAAGAAAATCAATAGCTTTTCCTTGTTAGGTTTTGGTAAACTCAAAAAAATTGTGAGGTAGATTTGAAAAAAAGTGATTTTCCAAATGCAGTGACTAAAGAGTAAAATAAGGTTACATTCTAGGCTTTTCTTTGGAAGTAATCAATATTGTGTGACAGATTTTCAAGTTACAAATCCTTGGTAATATTTTTTTCCCCTCAACTCATTTGTGCATGGGTTTTGTTTAGCTTTAAGAAACAATTGATAGGCTTTTGAAAGTTTTCTGTAGCACTCACAGTCTTAGCTTCATCCTTATTTCCCCACTACTATTAAATCTCTGCAAATCTCTCCTAAATAAGGAGAGATGGTTCTTAAACTGTGTAGTAGTGCTGCTTCCTTTTTCACACAAGGATGATAAGTGGGTTTTTTATTATTTCATTACTACAGTCTTTTTTCTTTCATCCCTGTAGAAGGCATATAATTAAGCTTGATATAATGACAGTTTTTTTCCTTACTAAAGTATTGGCATCAAATGAGTTATATGATGGAAAAAATTACAAAGACATAATCAGTTAAAAATTTTAATAATATAACCCAGTAACTGTTGTGGGTTTTTTCAAGGAGTGGTATGACAGAAGAGCAATTAATTTCAGCTCTCTGAAGAATAATCCAGAAAGTATGTTAATGAGCATAATAATTTTTCTCTGTATTTAGTGTACTTATGCCAACATGCTGTTCATCCTCATAGTAAGGCTACAGACAGCCCTCAGTTTGGAAGGTAAGTTTGGAATCGTGAACCTCTCATAAAATAGACTGTGAAGGCTGACTCTATTATCTGAATGCACGCAACTGTATGGACAAAAAAAAAAAGTATGAGAAAAGTAACAATTAAAAAATTAGAACTAAGGGAGCACTTAAACATAATTGTTACATCAGACCAGCTACAAATGCACCATGAAGCTTTTTATTGTACCTCACATGCTAGTTCTGCCTGTGAGGTTTGTGCAGAAAGCACCATTCCAGCAGGTCTTGTCATGCAAGTGTGCTTTTGTGCAAGTAATTTGCTAATGCTGTCACCTTGCAGAATGAAGCAGCATTAATCTTGGGAGTAGCACAGTAACATTCCCCAAAGGATCACAGAAGTTGGAGCACCTTCATCTGGTCTCTGCCTGCTGCTAGTACTAAACCCTTGTCTCACAAAGATGATCTGCCTTTTTATTATCTTAGGTTTGGTCTGAGAGAGAGAATTTGTCAGTTGCAGAGTGACTCCAGCACAAGGCTTCTGACTCCAACAGACCAAAACCTCCTAAGTGAACAAAACATAACTATAATTCCTTAAAATGTCAGACTTATTGTGTCCTTACAAATGCACTTATGTTCCTTGTTTTATAATATATGTTGACACTTGTGGGAGCCTAAAGAGTGGTACTTATACTTTACAAGAGGAAATGTCATTAGCTCCAGCAGATTTTATGCATATTCCCATCAGCTGTGAAGTACTTTTTCCCATCCACATAGTGGGCTTCATATAACCCTGGCAAACACTTATTTAAAATCTGGTTATTAAAGATCTCCAATCAATCCTCAAGAGAGTCTAAGACCTATAGAAAATGGATTTTATAGTCCCTTTCATATAGAGGTGAAGAGCAAAGCCCCATACCCAAACATATTTTTATTTTTTAGGCAGGGTTGCCAGATGTTCTTCTTTGGTAGGTAGAAGGGCAATTAGAATGGAAAGAAACATTGAAAAAAAGCTAAATTATCTCCACTTTCTTAAGTTTGCAACAGCAAGGACCAGCAAGGGGGTCAGTATATCTGATAGCAACCATGGAAGGAAGCAAACTGTGCCTAGGTGGGAAACCACTTCCTGGATTGGGCACCACAAGTGTTCTTCACTTTCTATATATTCTGGAAAAGATAGCATGTAACTATGATTCCATGAATCCTTTCCAAAATCTGGGATTTTGTAGTAAACAAAAAAACCTACAGAACAAACAAAAACAGATTTCTGACCCGTTGCAGAACATATCCCATAAAATATCTAGACAAAAGCATCCAGCTTTATGAGTTTAGAACTTTTCTCTTAGATCTCATGGACACACCTCTGTAACTTGGAAAAACTATGAAAGTTGTCAGAAGCTGCATTTCTGCATTTAATTTTTTATCTCTTTATATTTGTCACCAAAATTCATATAATTCTGAGAAATGTAGAAGATTATTTTAGCTGATGAAAATCTGAAAATTCAGCAGCAGATATCTGGCAATATCTATGCATACCAAAATAAGAACTGTGAGATGTATTTCCATTAAAAAAAAAATCAGTGTCTTTGTAAGGAATTATCTAGTAACGGAAGACAGTTTTAAAAAGGAAAAATAAAAAAGAGGAAATTACACTTGGAATCCTTTTTGAACCTTTCATGTGACGTTTTCACTGGTGGTACTTAAATAATTTTTAGGTTTCTGTGGTGGTCTGAAATTGAGAAAGCTGTGTGCCACATGGAGGTTACTTAAACAGTTTACATCTTGAGTGAGTTGTTAAATTTGCCTTGTAAATATAGCTAGTAATTGATCCTGAATGAGAAAACATTGTTTATTATTCTCATTTCCTCCATAGCAAGAGTTTTCATACATCCAGTTAGAACTGGTAACAAACACAATTCACTTGGTATTCAGTGGTATAGATGGAGCTGAACTGCTCACCGGGAAGGAGGAGTGGGAATTGCTTCTGGTGGTGATGCTACCACCAGAGGAGGAAGTTTCCATAAGCTCTGGGTATCTGTCTCTTTGCAGTATTCAGTGCTGTGGTTTACTTGGAGGAAGATGAATCTGGGCTCTAGAAGCCTGCGGGCTGACAAATGGCATTCACAGCCACAGATTGATAATGTATTAAATTGATTATCAGCAAGATGGAGTATAAAAAGTCTTGATCTAGCAAACTGTAGGATCTATTGAAGGAACATTCTTCTGCATATTGTACAGAAGAATTTAGCAAACTTGTGTATACTTGCAATGATATTTTTTCAAGTAATTTGACAGCTTAAAATGCAATGTGGTTGTCTGACATGGATCTAAATGGGGTAACACAAATGTATAAAAGATAGTAAATTAGGCTGTGGTTTGAGGTTTTGTGGGATTTTCTTAAGAATTACTTTTCTCTGGAAAATATTTTGTCAAAAGATATTGTAATAAATTCTAGTTGTATTTTCCCTTTTGGAACAAAGTTAATTCCTCTATGATTAGCAGAGAGAACTATTTATTTATTGATTGATTATTATGCCTCTCTACTCACTAGTGACAATAATCTAGAAATGTTCAATATTAAATAGTCATGTATTCACTGAAATTCTTGGAGGTGAGGATTTAAAAATAGGTCAAAACATCCTGTACAAAGTGTGCCTCTCTAAAAGCATTTCACATACAGCACTATAAAAAGTGATCAGAATTGCATTAAGAGTTTAAGTTCCAACTCAATCAGATTCATGAAAAAAAAAGGCTTCTAGTTGCCTAAAATACATTTTGGATCTGCTCCTTCATTTTTATCTATTGTTAATATATGAAATGAATAAATTATTCTCATCTTTGTCTTTTGAAAGGAATTTCTAGACTACTGTTAACTAAAGCAAATTCTAGTCTTGAATCCTCATTAAGGAAAATAAGGAAGATAGAAATTGGTCTAATGGCCCAAAAACAAAGTTGGAAAAGAATAAATCTCCAGTCCTAATTTGTCAGAATCAAGTCACTTTCCTGTCTTGGTTTCTTCACCTATCATGATTTTATTACTCCCACTATACATCCCGTGCTGTTCATTAATTCTAAAGTTCTTTGAAAATATGAGGAGTCAAATGCTGTTATTAAATCAATGAACAAAATAATTAAACTGTCTAAACAGAATTGCAAAGAATAATTAGCAATTAAACAGGGTGCTATTATCTGTGCAGTGTGATGATGAGAGCAAAACTAAGACAATCAGATCCTATCTGAATATAGAAGAAATAAGCAACAGTGACAATTTATTTAAGTTTCAATTCATTAAAATGCACCTAAATGACTTCCAAATATTTTAGTCTATTAAACGATCAGATCTAAGACTTTGAAAATAATTTTTCCTTCTATTTACAAATTAATTTTGTTATTCAACTTCAGCTCTAGCTGAATCTACACAATCTAGCACCTTTCTGAAAATATTAATGAAATGCAAGCCTCCAGCAATCTCATAAATGTCAACTATAGCTAGTTTAAAAAATTAAGGTAGTACCAGATTTATAATATATCCTTAATCTGTGTTCTTAAACCTAAATATTCCCTGTAGCTACATGTGTTCAGATCTCAGTGGAAGTCTCTGGTAATTGTATCTGGCATCTCTGAGCATAACGTGATTTTATTTTAGAAATATGTGCTTTGAAATTCTGTAAGTGACAGGCAGATTGTCAAAGACATGTCATTGCAATGGTTGTATTGGCAGAGGAATAAAAATCCCAAAGATATGACCTGCACTCTGAAAGAAAACCCAAAAACTGTCTTGGTTATTATTCCATTAAAATGAAAAAAATAATTATCTTTCAATAAACAATGGGTGTGATTTTCTGCACAGGTGTGGTGACCTATTTAAATCTAAAGGTAGTAGTGAAGCATAACAGATCAATTTGTAGAGTCTGAGATTACTCCTGGGAAGTATCATTTGAGAATAAAACCCATCAAATGGTTAAATCAGCAAGCTGGGTTCTGGGAGGCTGGTTCAGATCCATTCTTCTTCACTAACATAATCACTCAAAATCTTTTTGACACAGATTTTTTTAAAGTATTTAAATACCCATTAAAATGGACTAGGCCTTTATATGCCATGGAAGTCCTGCACAATTCTCACTTCCCCACAAATTAAAAATGTGAAAATTATATTATTCTGCCAAAAACAGGAGACCATGAACATAAATAAAATATCTTGACTTATTGAGACAAAACAGCACTACCTAACATAGGTGAAGTTGCAGAATCACATGCTCTTCTGTGCAGTAATTGTGAAAACACCACTATTTCTTGTGCTGCCCCAAACAATAGACACATCAGAGAGCTGCAGTGTCAATAAAGAAATGCTACACAGTAGTACAAGTACTACATAGTTTGCATGTAGAATCAGGCCACAGGAAGATCAAATTAGTCACTTTATACAGGCACCAATCTGCTGGCTTCTCACCAAAAAGTAGGAGAGTGGAAGAGGCATTCAATTTGCAGTGTGGTTTTTTTTTTTTTCAGAAGGTTTTCCAGATTGTTGTGTCATCATTAAACACGTGAAAACAACCAAAAGAAAAAAATGTTTCTTCATATAAATACAGTGGGAAATGGAGGCAATACAACAGGAAATCTATAGATTATGTCTTCATATAGAGCAGCTTTAAAAATATTGAAAAGGAAAATATTTGGTGAATAATGACCAAATATGAGATAAAAATATTGTACAAAACAAAATTTGATGTAATTTTTAAAGCAAAACATTTCAATTTATCCTAGTCCCCATCATAGGAATAACCAGCCTGTAAAAAAAATGGGGTAATTTCACAAAAACACCTGTGTGTTCTGCTGACAAGAGTCCAATTTCACAAGTTAAGTAAATAATCTAAAGACTTTCTCTGTGTTGCTCTAATAAAAGTTTTCTTGATCATTTAATTAAACATCCCACAGAATCTAAGAGAAGATTGAAAGAGTATTAAGATGTTAGCAAAATGAGCTAATTACCCATGAATCACAGAAAACAAACAAGGAATGTTAGTGGTTTTTAATCAGAAAAGCACCTGATTTAATAAGAAATCTTAGCTGAATAACTGTCATATGAAGTGTCAATTTTTAGCAATTCACCAGTTACTCTAGAGACTAGAGGAAAACACATACAGTTGAGTTCCCTCATTCTTTTAGAGTGTTTAACACCATGCAGATATCAGATGGCACCAGCTGGGGTAGTGAGGACCAGTGAGCACACCAGTGAAGTGATGAGGCAGAGAGCTCCAGCCAGTGGAGTGAATCCCAACACACTGCCCAAGGGAGATAAAAGTAGCTGCAGGCCAGGCCTAAAACTGTAAATGCTAGGCTGGCATCCAGGTGAAAAGGTAGGAACAGCAGACCTGTGAAGAGCTGGGATTTGAGATATGTCTAAGACAAAGGCATGCAGTCCTGAGTGAGGTAGCACAAGGGAAAAGCAAGATTTGGAAGTAGGAATAGACTGCTGGAAGCCACCATAATTATCAGTAAGAGGCAACAAATAAATTCTCAGTGGTCAAGCCAGGCATCTAGGAAACTGATTGTCACTGCTGGTTGGGAGAAGCTGGTAAAGGGTCACAGCACTCTAGACATGCTTATTTCCTGTACAATCAAAAGACAGATACCGGTCAAGGCAGCATCCTTTTATTATTTGACTATCAGGCTTAATGATGTTGACCAGCTTTGCTTAACTATACTTTTCAGATATGATTATACCACATCGATCTCAGCTGCCCAAATATGTTCCAAACATCTGCCAAAGTTTATTATATCCTTGTGAAGCACTTCATCTCTTTATTGTTTAAGAGGCAGATAAGTTTAAATAATATAACTAGTTGTTCTTCATTAAACTAACTGATAATGGTAGCATTGGTTTTGACTAAATGACACATCCAAGGAAGTGGTACCTTCTAATACACTGTGAAAGTCTTCATCTAGACCAGATACAGTGGAGAGAAGGGGTTTCTGAAGCCTATCATTCTTCTTGTTTATTTTGTTATTAGACTTGATATAACTGACTGAATTCAATTGATTGAATTTTATTTTATTTTTTAAGGTTTTAAAATTAATTAAGATAAGCATTTTTAATTTTCATCAGGTAAAACAACAAACAAACAAAAAACAACAACAACAAAAAAAACCAACAAATCAAAAAGTTAATGCAAGTAGAATTAAAATTCTTTATTAAGCTTTCCTCTTGGGAGACAACTCCTGAAAAGCATTAGGACAAAGTACAGTACATCTTCAAGAAGCTCAATGACATCAAGAAAACTAATGCACACAAATGAATGAACACATGTACTGGCTGGAAGCATAAAGTCATGGTAACCCATGCCAGCTCAGTCCTCTTGCACTGCATCATTCTGTCTGGAATGTGCACACTCTGTGGACTACAAAAGGATGGGCAGAAAGAAAAGAATTCATTTTGTCCCATTCATTAGTCACCTCCTGGTTTTCTGGATACTGCAAAGTAACAAGGGAATATTCTCACCTGCTACTGTGAGTTGCATTATCTCAGATTAATTTCATATGTTTCATAAAATTGTGCCCAAAGAAAGAAGTATTAAATGAAATTTAATGAACTGAATATTGCTGTGGCATTAACAGCCTTTACCAATAAAGCTTAGGGGTTTAGATGATGAAGTATGCAAGGTCAAGACTCTGCAAACTAAGCTTTTTAGAATGTGTATGTTTAAGTCAAATTTATTATTATCTAATGAAAAAATGGCTCAAAAGCTTGGAGAGTATTCTAGAGACTAAAAATAAATTAATACAGTGTCTAAAGCCAGAAAGATCTAGTTTAAATACCATAAAAGAACACTAGAAACAATCTGCCAGAGGGATCAAAAATTGTTTTAAAATAATAATGACAATAGGAATGCATTTTAAGATCTTGATATATCAGAGGAGAAAAGTTTGGAATCCATACACGTAAACAAATTGGGAAAAAAAGTTGGCAAGTGTGAAACTGCAGAAGACAGCAAAAGACTTTTCTGCATTATGATGCCTTGTTGTACATAAGCATTATCATGATCACTTAGTGTTCCTCTCTTTCTTCCTTTTTTCTTTTCCCTCTTTGTTCACTGGTCAATGGGGCTACTTCATGCTATTCAAAATCTACGTTTGCCTCAGTGGATGGCTGGCAAAAAGAAGGACAATGAAAGAGAAATGACAAAACATGAGGCCTTTTGTTTCCTCCCTGCCAAGCATACTGGCTCAAATACATAAAGTTTTTTCAGGTGCCCTTTCTACCAGGAAAAGAGTAGTATTATACTACACACTAGAGCAAGGGAAGTAGAAAGTGAAGTATGAGTGAAGTATGGCCTAAAAATGTAATTTTAATTGCAAGTAACAAGTGAGATGGCATTTTATGTAATTTGATGCAGTCAGAACCATGACAGCATCTTCTTTTTTTTAAGGTTAAATCTAGATAGCCATATATTTACAGCAATAGGGTATGGCTCTTAATGCCCAAAGCCCATCTAGGGTCTCTAAAAAAGTGAATGATTTTCTGCATCTTCTTAATGAATATCTCTAAGTAAAATTAGTTAAATTAAATCTAAGCAAGACATATACACCTAAGCTGCAAATTCACACTGAATTTTAATGTCACAAGACAAATATTTCCTCTTTGGGTAGTTTTGTTAATATGAGCCAACATGCTGGAATAACTCACATGTCAGTTTGTAACATAATTATCATAATGACTAGAAGATAGATGAAATTTCAGTAGAGATTATAAAACTAAATATTCATTGGAACAACTGAAGTATGGTTATCTAGGAAAGTTCAGGGTCTGGATCAGTTAAAATAGAATTAGAATTCACTTGTTTTTAATATGCAATTTCCTGATTACAGCAGGATCCATATGTTGTACTCTGGATTTCTGACAAAATATTGCATATACAGTACGGTGCTAATGGTGTTGAAAGGAAGGCTGAACGGTAAGGATTGTGCTCTGAATTTAGATGTGCTAAAGGAAATACACCAGTGTTGGGCTGCTTTTTGGATAGAGGTGGCCAGTCCTTCTACTCTTTGTTTACAGTGGGCATATTGCATGTGCAACATACTTATCCATACGATCTGTAAACTTCCTCTTCTGTGAGTTGTGACATCTCAGTTGTTTAGAACACAATGCTAATGCAATCTGTCATTGCAAAGTATCAGACTGCATTTTTACCAATAGACCTTTAGCTTCCAGGCACACATCTACTCCTATACTCAAACGTTACTAAAGTGGATGGAGCAAAATCAGAAATCCCATTTTTAAGATATTCCCCATCAAATAGTAGTTTTCTTTTTAGTGATCCAATTGTGATGATTTGAGCAACACATGAAATAGCTGATATTTCAAAAGCATATGAACTCTGTGCAGGGATCAAGAACCACTGGATCTAATACAATCCTTGGTATGTTACATTAATATAGGCTGGTAGCTACAGCTGGTAGCAAAGGAATTTGAAACTGGACTTATTCAACTGGTATGATAGCAGATAAGTGGAATAATACTGAGTAATCAGGACTTAACAGTTATGGAAATTTTAATCTGAAATTTGAACATAGGAAAATAACTTTCAGGTTTGTACAAAGAAAGCTGAACTTCTACACGATTGGTTACCTGTCTCAGCACAGACTAAATTAATTACAGTTTAGCTCACCTTTGCTAAATCTAGACTGTATCAATAAACATTCTATTTGTAGGCAGATATAAATTTAAAGACCCAAAAATCAAGTGATGTTATATTTTAATATTCTGAATAATACATGAACTAAATACACTCCATGATACTGCAAGCTATTTCTGACCCCAGCATTTTTCATTTATGTTGCTTTTTTCTGTATTTGATACTCTTAATAACTGATAATTCATTACTTTCTTCTTACTTTTCTTCAAGATAATACAGTCAAAAAAGAAAACCCAAAAAAATCAGATGCATTAAGTCTCCATGTTGTCTCCTTGTATTCAATTTGTAGTTTCAGTTTGCAAACCAATTCCTTTTTAAAGAATTAGGTAAAAGTTAGCTGCCTGTAATTTTTTTTTTTTTTTTGCTCATTTATCAACTCTGTAGTGCCAAACAAAAATTCCATAGAAAGTTTTAATGTTATTATGTACACAGTATCTCATCTTCTTTCCAGTTTTGGGGTGGGATACAAGACACCTATCAGAGAACTTGGTGTTCCAATGGGGAAGTTTTGAAGTTTGGATATTTAATCCAAAGCGGTACATGCCTGGCAAAATGATGGCAGAATCCTGGGAACTGCCTACAGCACTGCCATGGTTCCTGGAGATCACAGACACCCATAAATCGACTATTTAGGTGATTATTTCAGAAATTAATTTTCTAATATTGCAGACTTTCAGAAACTTGGTCTCAAAGCCCTAAAATTTTTCATGCTGCATGAGTTCATAGCTGCTTAAGGCCATGTTTCCAAGACTTCAGGAGTTTTGGAATAATACATACATGTCAAAGTGAATAATCTTCTTCATTTTCAAGCAGAACTTCAGTATTTTTCCAGAGGAAATGCCACATATATGTTTAACTAAAACATTTTTTTTTTATTATTCATGAGGGCATTTCCAACTTATCAAATATTTGCTGTAATACCACATTTCTAGTTGAAGTGCCTTTTTAGCACATCTATCTACAGAAAACATGCAGCTGGCTCAGAGGTTTTATGTATATATATACACTCATAATTATTTCTTTTTAATTTGGTTTCTTTGTACTCCAGGATATCCATACTTTTGGGGTTTTCTAAGTAAAAGTTGAACTGAATGCAGATATGTACCTTTGGATTAGTATCTTGAGCTTATCTAAAGCCAAAGAACTGTAAGGCATGATTCACTTCATACTGAAAAAAACCTCCACACCTTTTGAGATTACTCATACTCTCACAGTGCCTTTTCAGCTCCATAGGCACCTAGCTCAGAAGTAGACATCCAAAGCAAGGGAAATGCATTCCAGCTTCTACAGGTCATACTCTGTTTCAAGAGTTCCACTGCATGGACTTCGCAAGATCGTGGGAATTATCCTGTCAAAAGCTGAGAACCTAAGGAAGAAGAAAAATTTTATAGCCATTCCCTTAGAATTACTTCAATAAACAAGGTTCCTTTTCCTTGCATTAAAACCGCTCATATCTCTTAGAAAGCTCCAGGGAAAAGTGTTATATTTAAATTCTGTTATATTTATGCTTTACATGTTGGGTACTTCCAATTATTATATTAAGTATATCAAATCTCAGTGGGATGACTGGTGATAAGTGTTACATATTTATAAATATTATGTATTCCCAGAACTGTGTTTTGGGTTATTAGAATCATAGATCCACACTGATTAAGGGCTCAGTAGGTCAATTAGTCCATGTCATCAGTCTAAATATGCATGAATATATGATAGAACTTAGTCTATTTTGTTCTTAAAAGCCAGTAACGAGATCACACAGACTCTCCAGTCAGGTCTTTCCAGTTTTTTCCTCTCCCTTTGCTTCAGAAACTTTGTCCCTCAAGATCTAATTTGTATCTTCTTCTCAATGTCATTGCAATGCAGTTGAGTTCCTGGGCCAGTGATGATGTATAGTAATTATGTTGAGACAAACACCACTGGCACCATCACCTGTCTCTTATTAAGAACTTCTCATGCCTTCTCTCAGGCAACTCCACACAGCACTGACTCCTTTCCTCCTTCTCTGTGCAAGTTTCCTTCTGCATGACTGGCTAACCCCAACCTGCCCCTTACCCAGCCACCTAACCCTGTCTGTCCCTTGCACAACAAACTCCATCCCAAACTGCAGCAGACTCAGTCTCCAGCTCTAACTGACAACTAGCTAACCCAGTCTTTTATAAAACCCATCCTCATTGGGTAGACGAGGCTGTCTCCACTTCTTGGCAATCAGTACAGCTGTAATTCATTGAGGAAAATTGCCTTCTGCACTACTCTTATGAACTATCTTCCCACAATAATTTACCTCCGTTACAGGCAGGGAAAGAGGTTACTCCCTTCATTCCAACAACCAGTCATGCTCCCAGGCTTCTGAGCCAGGATACCCCAGTTCCTTCTGTGTTTCTTCACAGGTCTCATTTTCAGACACCTGCTCATTCTAGTCGACAGTTTTTCATAAAGTCTTTTGAGTTGAAACCCTGCCAATACTAGAGAAAGTTTGTGCTGTGATATCCCCTTCCTTGTGAGAGAGCAACATCCAGAATTTTGTTACTCATACTTTATTTGTATGTTTAGTTATTTCAACACAAAGGTACTTTTCAACTTTGTCCTTGCTGAATAGCACTTTACAGGACAAATCCCAAGACGATTTTGAAGCCAGTCCTTTCCTCAAATATTCTTGCAATCTCTCAGTATCGTATAGTAACAAGCCTTTCCCCTTTTCAGTCATTCACATAACTAATTAAAATATATAAGCACTGGACCCAGAACAGATCACAACATAGTATCATTCATATTTCTTTCCAATATGACTGTTAACTACTGAAATTTCCCTCTAGACATAGTTTCCCTTTTTTTTGCAGGATGTCTAATGGGTATGTCAGAATAAAAGTTGTTTTGACAACATTAAACTCAGTCTCATATGACACTTGCTTCAGTGTGCTAAGGAATCACAGTATATTTATCAGAATTAGCAGGAAAACCAAACCCAGAATCAAAAAATACCCATATCACCATCAGTAAGCAAAGATATATTAATAGGTCCAGATATATATAAGACATAGTGATGATCTGGGAAGTGTTTATCTGAATTTCTGGTCTCAGTGTAACAAATTTAATCTTGCATGCTGTGAAAGTTCCGTTAATTTAATGGAATTATTATTAATTCCAGTGGAAAAAAAAATCCAAAATTATCATGGATTAAGCTGTAAGTCTCTACAGGTTAAAAGACTGAAAAATACATGAGGGCTTAATGATGAAGTTTTACAGGAAGCTGTGTGCTCAGCCCAGGCGATAAAAAATTGTGTGTAATTAATACTCTACTCCAGTGCTGAGGTGCACTAAGGCAGAACCAAAGACTTTGTCATTTCCTAACCTTTGAGAATGTAACCATCTGATCTTTATTTTCATTCTTGACTCTGCCATTTATTTTTGAGCTTAGGTCCTTTTTTTATTTAAGAGATGTATGTCTTTAATGTAATAATACTTTATAGATTCACCTTTCAGATTAAATTAAAACATTTATTTTAGATTGGAAGCATATAAGCCTTTACTGTTGCATTCTCTGGGCAAATTCAACTTCTAATGAAGTCAGAATTACACTAATGCACATTGTAGAAAACTGCTGCGATCTTGGGCATTCGGAGAAACATTAATACTTCCAGTGCTTTTCTTCAGGAAAGAAAAAAAATCAGTGATGTTGATGTAAAAATTATGTGTCTTTATGTAAACAAAAGACCTCTTTCAGAAGCATTTTATGAGAATTTTACTCCAAGGAAAAAGACAAAGCAGGTGTGGTGTATTGCTGGCATTTCACAGTGAAGTGATTCTATAGATTCCGAAAAAATGAATTATTTATTCAAGTTTATATATTTTTCCATTGGGCAGATGTACAGTTCCTTGAAAATATTTTAACCCAGTCTAAATTTAATAATTCAGATGTGTTATGTTTATGCCTTGACTAAAAAAAATGAACTCTGTTTCTTTGAATTCACAGCGTTTCTCAATATTCCTAAGCACCAGGAAATCAAAGAGCTCTTTGTATCACTCTTTTCCCTGCAACTGTTCTGTTGTGTGTACCAGCTTTCCAATTCCAAGTAATAAAAGCATCGATCTTCTAACATCTTGACAGTGGAGTTCATCTAATTCTGCATTAGCACTAAACACAAACAAAAAAATTAGTATAAGCAGCCCCAAGAGACACTTCAACCAGGTTTCTCCATTTCCCTGGGCTAAATCAGCTCCTCAAAACTCAATTTAAGAAACTGACACAGACACTACAGTTAGAATGGTAAATCTACTCCCTATCGGTTTCTTAAATAAAGTTTTCAATCACTGATTTGGTCTACAGGGATAGAGCTTTGTTCTAGGTACTCCTCTCAAGCTGTGCTCATTAAAGATCATTGCTCCTAGTGTTTCATCTTAATCCTGGCTGGAAGTTGGAGGGTCTTTGAGTACAGAGCTGGATACTGAAGAGATTTTTGTAAGTAAATTTTAGCTAGCCAGTAGGAAATGCTAGCAAGTAAAATATGAACACTGAAGAACAGTGATATGATCAAAAGGAATGAAGGCAAGTGACAGAAAATATTTTGAAATAAGCTTCCTGAATTTTTGCACGCTTTCATTTTTTTATTCCCAAATACTGCACTTTCACCACTACCATGGTCCCCAGTATGTTACAGTAGGATTTTGAGAGATACCCCATAAATATTCATGCTTCAGGAAGACAATCCATTCTATAATTGGGGGGGTTGTGACTTTTTGTTGGTTTGGTTGGTTGTTTCATTGATTGCCTGGGGTTTTATTTGTTTTTTGAAGAATTGCAACAACACTTCTAAGCCTTCAGGAAAAGACACATTGAATCACAAAATTACTTCGGTTGGAAGATCACCGTTACTTGTGTAACACTTTTCTGAAATGAAGACTAATTAAGTGACATTGTTTGGGTGCTTTTTTCGTCAAATTTTGGATATTGCCAAGGACAGAGTTTTACTTCATTTCTGGACACTCATTCTAGTCTTTAGCAATTCTCATGGCTTTAAAAATATTTAAAAATAATTAAAATTTTCTATGTTCCAGCTCACATTTTTTGCCTCCTGTCATTCTGCTATGGAGCTCTGAGAGGAGGCTCCCTGTGCCTTCCCTAAGCATTCCTTTTCGGTGGCTATGGGCAGCTGTAGCATCCTCACAAGCCTTCAGCTATTAATGCTGAAGTGGCCTCACTCCTTCCCTCTCTCCTCAAAAGTCCTGTGCTCTAGTCCATAACCAGCCTAGAAACCTTTGCTGCATTGGCTCCACTCTGTGCATGTCTCCCTCAGACTGGGAAGCCCAGAAGGGGACCAGCCCTCCAGGTGTTCCCTCACCAGTGCTGAGCAGAGATGAAGAACCACATTCCTCAGACTGCTGGTGACACTCCTCCAACACTGCCCAGAAGTCGTTACCCACCAGCTCTCCCAGGTTTCTTTCTGCAGAGCTGCTCCTCTGCCAGTCATTGTTCAGCCACGGAGAAGAGCTCTATTCCCACTGGAAAGGGAGCAAACTGCTGCTGGTCCTGTCTAAGAGCAGAGCCAGAGACCCCTCACATCAAATCAAACACTCTTGGGCACACAACGTAAATTTTAACTGAAAGCCAATCTTCCCTTTTCCCAGCCCTGAGAGATGAAGCAAAGCATCCAAACATAAGCAAAGCATCCAACCATAACTTCAAGCAACAGTGCAGCTGACAGCTGACATGAGCTGTCAGTGAACTGTCATTAAAACATAGCTGATCTACAAATTAATTTTTAAGGATGCCTGCCAGGTGCTAAATCCTACTCTTCAATTAACAGGGTTTGCTTTGTTGTCTTTTCTAAAATATCTCTTGTACATTTGTTTAACACATGAAGTAGAAAGCAGTTTGATTAGATTTTAGTCAGTCCATATAATTTCTCTTTATATAAATTTTAATTTATCTCCAAAAAATAGAATAAAGTTTCTGCAAGACCACCCAGGAAAATTGAAGACCAAACAGCATTTGCTTTTTCTTTAAATAACATAGTTATCTGTTAACCACTATATCTTCTGTAAAATATCAGATGAAAATATTTTAATCTTAGACAAAACAGTCTTAAATAATGGGAAACAAAAGCTGATGTAAAAATTTTTTGAAAGAAAGAGTGTGATATGTGTAAAAATACTTTTTACTACCTAATAACACCATCAGTTCAAAACTGTAACACCATACACTGAATCTGCATTTTTTTTCTACATCTTATGTATATTGTACACTGGTATATATGTGCAAACTGGTGCTAAGTATAAGATTAGGAAAGCAATGGATCTTTTTGTTGAGGTGATTTTGCCATCTTAGTTTCGGTGTTCTTGCATTATATGTACGAACACATATATTCTTACCTATGCAGGTAGTCCTCTTAGGCTTTAGCAGCATTACATGCCACACAGACAACAGGCAAAAGAGGGACAGGCTATTCATCTGTGGATTAGTACCTTACTGGTTTAAATTGCTGCACTTTCTTTTGCAGTACATGAGATTCTTTCCTTCATACTAGCAAAAAAAAATTTAGCATGGTATCATAAGATTATTCCTCAGGGGGTGGTTTTGAAAATGTAATAAAGCCCATACATTTATCCAAAGTTATGCACTGAGTCTTTTTAAATGGCTTTGATTTGTCCTTAGCAGGCTCTGGTTTACTACAATGGTGCAATTGTCACATCATAGCAGTAGCTCACAAGAGGAAAGGACACCCACTTGAAAAGTTTGCTCACATCAGATGGTTAGAAATTATAGCTTGCTTATTAATGTAGGTGATTAAATTTCTTTTCATCTGTTTCCATGAGACTTTTAATGCCAGAATAGAAACCAGAATTCATATATTTATGAACAGCTTATTTTTCATTTCTGATTCAAGGATTTGAACCATATCCCCTCCACTGGATATGTGGGACTGCTAACAGTTTGCAAATGCAGCCTAAGCACCTCAAGTTTGGAAAACTGTAACATTTTCCTATGAAAATGTTGAAACGCATTTTCCACAGTGAAGTTTGTTTCCTTGTCCATTTTGAAAGCAAAAACTTGGATTTCATCTCTAGCAGTCTCATTATTCAAAATTCTTTCCAACACACAGATTAATAACAAAACAAAACAAAACAAAAAAGAAAAACAAAACCAAACAAAAAACCAAAAACAAACCACTGAAAAATAATTATCAGCTCTAGGACAGAAGCAACTGTGTACTTTGTTTCTTAAAATTTGTTTAAATAATTTTCAAACACAGGAAGCAGCCAATGTACAAAACACATAATTCTGTGTTCGAGAAAAGTTAGATCTTATTATTTCTGTGCTTAAATGATGGTATTGGATAGTCAAATTAATTTTAATAAAACTAATTTGTGGTCCATGTTGAGTGACATGATATCACACCACAAGAAGAGAGAGCAATTTCACCTACTGCTAAATTAATTAGTTCATGTAAAGTGAAAAGAAGTTGATTTATCAAATCTGATATAGCCTCAGGTATTCTAATAATAACCATCATCACCTACAAGGACATGAATAAACACTTCATGAACTAAAGTTTATCAGTCTTATAACATGTTCCTGTGACACATATCTTTTCATTAAAAAAATCAAATAGGATCTTTCAACGGAGACTGAAGGTGATTTCTAAAGTCTGTAGGGTAGGTATAGCTTAGGCAAAAGTAGGTCTTGCCATACATAAGCATTGAAAACTGACACAGGTTTTCCCATGTCACCTGGTGGATTGCAGCTGTACAATTTCTTAAAATTGGTGAAAAGTCATTCTGAGGTGTAAAATGTGTAAAAGTAATGGTCAGAAACCTTAGATATTCAGCAGTGTTGCAATAGAGGCCATGACATGCAGGTTTTGTGCACATCATGCTGGGCATGTATCAGTGCTTCTGCAGAGATCTGACTTTTCTTTTACTGGCCCAAATTTGCAAGGTACATGAATGTTGCATAGCTTCAGATCTGAATCTAATACTGTGGATGATGACATCTGTCAGCCTGGTCAGTAGTGGAATAAGTTATAGTGAAAGAGCCTGAGGTAGTGGATGCTGTAGTTATTCCACATCATTTCTTGAACAGTGCCCAAGGGCTATGTGGAGAGAGCCCACACTTCTGTGCTTCCTGATAATCACTCTGTGGCTGGTGTGCTGCTCAAAATCTTATCCAGGTTTCAAAACAAGCTTTTCAGAGTCCTTCAGGAATATTTATCACTCTGTTTCAACTGAGTCCTTTCTACTGACTTCAGAGGAATTCAAACCATTTAAATCCGGATATTTTATTTCGGCACTGAGAATGCAAGTGGATTGTGAGAACAAGCTATGCTTTTTAAATTGATGCTTTAGCTCATCGCAACCTCCCCACAGAAGTAAATCCTTTTGAAAATATTCACTTTGGAATAGATGCGTATCAAACTGAGAAAGATGACTCCACATTCCTTTTTAGTAATTTTCTGACTTATCTAGGCTTCATTTTAATGATTCTGAGATCTTAATGCTTATAAAATCACCACTGACTAGAAATGTTTAGGCTTTAGAGCACAAAGCACATAATATTGTATTTCTCCTCAGCCTGGTATTTCATGAAGCCCACCTGGGTTACAATAATCTCAGGTTTCCTAACACTGTTTTTGGGATAGCAACACCATTTTTGTGGTTTTAGAACTCTGTCCACAGTCTTCTTACTTTTTCCTGCACACACTGCAGGCACTAGATAATTATTTACATTTTAAAAGATAATAAAAAAATAGGAAACAGAAAACATAAATTTATCCCTGTACACATGCATGTTGTTTTACAGAACCTAACACTAAATTATAACCAACACCAGGGGACACTGAATAAACTGCATCAGCTGGAATGTCTTTCTGTATACATTCTATAAACTTTCTGATGTTTAAGTTCTACATCATACACTTCTGCATCCTTCCTTACTAAATGTTGGACCATCATAAAATCTCTCCTTGGACAGAGATGATTAAGCAAAGTATTTTTGAGATGGTTTGGTAACTTGGTAAACCTTTTAGTCTAAAAAAGAAAAGAATTTTAAGGATGTTAATTCCACTATTAATGCAATTAGTAATCAAGACTGCAATTTTAATAAAGGCCTAGACCTTTCTGCATGCAGCCTTCAGAATGGTAATCCCAGCTCACTGGAAACTTTGCATAGTCTTTTGATATAATCCAAGTATAAGATGTCCTTGTGATGCCTAAACATTTTTGCTTTTTATATATTTTTCATATACTTGCAGCTTTGTAGACCATTAATACATAGTTATACAGCTTGTAGGACGTGTCCTGCCCTTTCTCTCTCATTTTAGAACAATAAGCTAACCCTTTCTAAGACATTATTGAAATTCTGTTCAGTATTATTCTTAGGAAGATGAATTCTAACAAGGACCTTGTCTTGCACTAGAACTTAGAAGACATAACAAGAAATAGGGCAAAGAAGCCCCTGAAATAACTCCAAGGGGCAGACACGTGGGTAGGTTTCTGGGGCAACTACTCTGTTATTGGATGTACCTGCTAGATATACTAGTTAATTAACCTAAAAAAAATTGTGGTATAGCAATCTTACACATGTGCAGAGTCATACTTGTGCACTTGAAAGCTTGCACTAAAGATATGCTTTTCACATTATCACTCATAATATTTTTTGGAAAGTTTTTGTCTTTTATTCTAGGCAACACTTGTGCTTAGAGGGGTTTTATTTAGAATTAAGAGGTTATGTATATTTGTGTCTGAAAATTCTAAGCACTATTGATCTGTGTATTTGCCTGGGTAAATCAAGACAAGAGATATATTTCCTTTACTGTTTAAAAATAAAGGGGGAAAAAATCCCAAAAGAATAATGAAATAAACATCTTTAAAAGCATTGTCTTACTCATAAACAACTGGTATTAATATATTGTGAAAGCAGTATAATAATGCATTTTCATCTCAGTATTAATAACCACAGTTTGGAAACTCATCAGAACATTCACTTCACTTCAGAAAGAGACCCAGAACTGCACTGATTTTAGTTCAATCATAAAATTCTTTGCTACTTTCATTTCATGGGACACAGATGAGATCTGGTAATTCCAGGGACAGAACAATGTAGATCACCTGGAAAATTGTCCACAGTACACTCACATTATCAGAGCTTGGATATAAGAATGGCAGTTTTGTCAAAACAATGTATTATATTTAACTCAATTTTCTTAAACAAATTTTCTCAATTCTGGAATGATATCGTTGATTACGGCACAGTGTGAAATAAATATATGATTCAACAGAGTTAGCTACTATCGTGGGATGTGAGTGCCTCTAGCTTTCAATTTCAGTGTGTTTTATTACTGCACAAGCTTACATCCTCCAGAAAGTGATTTTCCAAGAAATTACAGTCTTCACAGAATCTTCACTAAATATGTACAATAGCTAAATCAAAATTTCTATTTGACTGCAACTTCCTAGTCCTTGTGAAGAATGACACTGGGCTACTGTGAAGGGCTAAATTCTCATGTTCTGCATAAGAAAAAATTCAATGGATCTTAGTCCAGAACATTCTAAAAAAATTCAGTTTAAATATGAAAAAACATTCATGGAAGAATAATATTCATAGAGCAGTAATAATCATGTTAACCTTGCAATATAAACTGAGGTTTCTACTAAGCAGGTGTCTTTTCTTTTTAATGAGTAGAAATCGAGCAGAGTAAAATGTTTAGGGTTTTCAATGTACATATTTAACTAGAAAATTTACTAGAAAAATATTTACTAGAAAAATATGGAGATTTAGATTAATATAACATTATTTGTAGCTTTACTAATTGCAGAAGATAATTGACAGGTATGATAGAACAATAATTGACGATGTCAAGCTCTGTCTAGCAGTGCCTATGCTTTTTGAGGATTATTTATAGAGTTTTATTAATATAATATTCTAGTTTCATTTCAGAAATGAAAATCAGAACATCTGAGTCATCTCTTTCATGCTGGTAACTCTATAATTAAATCTTTCGGAAGTACATTGGTACACCAGAAATCACTTAAAATACTTTTTTAGCATTTCTAACAGAATAGTGAGGAAAGCTATCAGGGGGACAATTATTGCCAGTTTTCATCGGTGAACTTCAGAAGTATATCAGTTGGGTTCAAACTGGTTAAACCTTATCTGATTAATGACACAGAGGTAAATCAGATTCTGTAACGAATTTTCAATTATACTGGTACAAAATGGTTTCAAAAGAGGAAATTAAAGAGGAGAATTCCAGGTTACTGAAAAAAAAACCACACAAATGCAATAATTGGGGAGGCAAAAAAAAACCCAGTTCAGATGCATCAAAATAGAAAAAAATTATCTTTAAATATTCATTTTCCCTACACAACTATACAGTAATTATTTTCTATATATCAACTTAAATAAAAACAACAACAACAACAAAAAAACCAAAAACAAACAAAAAGAACAACAACAAAAAAACCTACAAAAGAAAACCAAAAACACAAAAACAAAAGAAAAACAGAAAACCAACCACAGCTAACAAGCTGTTTTGGTTCTTCAGTGAGGAGAGATTTTTTTCTTTAGACAGGAAAAAGTCTGCTTGCATGAGAAAATGGTACTGCCTGGTGGTGAGAGTTAGTGGAAAAGTGAGATAACAGAAGAAAAAGAAATGCCTGTAGAGGCCTCTGTGCATCCCAGGTATCCAGAACTAAAAATGCTTTCAGACCCTGATCTTTTATCACTGAAACCTTGTGCGATTGTTCACTCTCCAAGCAGCCTGTTCTTACTAGTTTGAGTTTGACAAATGAAACAAGTGGTTACATGGTTGTATTTTACAAAAGATGTACAGAAACTTGGCTGGTTTGCACGCTTTTCAGTAATTCCTAATTAGAAAAATAGAAGAAATCATTTCCCATGACACAGCAAGCCACAACCATTTAAATCAGTACAATTAACTTCCCTGAGTCTGCGAGATCTCCTGGACTTTCAAGGAGAATCACCCTGAACCACTCCTGCCTCTTTTTCTCTCACGACACTGTTTGGAATTAGCTTCTCTGAGGTGCAACCAACAAAAATCATTGAAACAGTAATATATTGTGATTTCCGCAAAGAGACAGCACACTTACTAATATGTAGCACACTTACTAATATGTGCTAGTACTAATACAATGCACAAAGATCTGTCTTCCTTTTAAGCACTGCTGTCCTCCTGCTGTGTCTGATTACAAAGAAGCTTTTATTCTTTTTCTGGCAGCTTTTACAAAGCTTTATGTTGCCCTGTTCTGTCACTAGCTGTCCTCAGCCAGATAATGCTATGTACTGAGCATTTGACCCCAGTCGCCATCTACTGTATTAAACATAGGCACAGAACCATCAGAGCTCAACATTTTTTACCAGCTAAGGTACAGATGTAATTTGAAGATGTCTCATATCCTAATCTCAGTCTCCAAACTTTAGTATTTGTCTAATCTAGCAGTACTTTTCCTGACCACTACAAATACCAACATATCTTCAGAATGTCAGCAAAGACGTCTTACAAAATGTTTTCCTTTGTTTGTATTTTTTCTTGATGAGTATCAAAATCTACTTTAATGCACCAATTTTCACTAAAAAGCTTTACAAATACTAGCAGAATTTACAAAAGCAGCACAATGATCAGCAATAAAGCCCTTACAGATGTATTTCTATGTCCACAAAAGAAGCAGCTGTTTGCTGAATTTAGGATAATGAAATCTTCCTTGACATACAGACTTTGAACAACAACATATTGGCTTGCCCAATGTGTATCAACAATTCTTGTTAGTTTTCATAGCTTCAAGGCTTATCAGACCATTTCTCTGCATTTCCCTGAACAAAGTTTGAGATGTTGGAAGGGAAACAGACGGCAAATACTCCAGAGAGCATAATAAATCCCCAGCTTCCAGTGTAGACTTTATCTATGTCCACTAAAACTGTATTCAAACAGCGAACAAAGTAAATAGCAAGCAGAGTTTGTCCAAAAACAGCTCTAAATGCTGACAGTAGAAGAGATGTTAATGATAGATACATCATCCCCTTTTTGGCTTCCACAATTCTACAAGGGGATTCAAGTCTTTAAGTGTTTTCTCACTAAGGTAAACTTTTTCATAAGCTGGGTGACCTTCAGTACTGAGCAACAGGAACTGCTCTGCTAATATGGTTGCATGAAAGGGGACATGGCTTGAAAGTCACAGGCAAGTTCAAAGCACATAACAATTTATACCTGAGATTTAAGTGTGCAGCATCTTTGTAGTTAATAGGCTCCTTCTATGCTTATTCTGATCCCAGATATTTTGGGGATAGAAATTTGCAAGGTCTGACTTTTATGTTGACTTCTCAAGATTTTATTTCGTTGTCATTCTTAATCCATCCAAGTTGGACCCGAGACATGAATGGTGTCGAATCTTACAGAACTAGACTTCACATCTTATTGTTTTGCTTTCTGAAGATGACTTTTTTTCTTAACCGGCTCAGGATGTAGAAACTGCTTCTCAAAAGCCTTCTTAACCACGTGATTCAAAGTTCTTTAAGATTTGAAGCTGTGGCTTTCAGTAGGATTATTTCTATTATTATTATTATTATTATTATTAAATATAACATTTCTATGCCAGGTATCAGGTCTATTTTAAGACCAAAGAAAGCAGAATAGTGTTTTACTAATTATTCAGAGAAAGAAATAGAATATAGATCTGATAAAGATCTATAATTTTTCTATTGGTAAGCACTCAAAGACTATTCCTGAACAAAACAAGTCCTAATCACAACATTCAACTTCACTGCCAAAAGATTATTTGAATGCAAAGGAATTGTGTAAATATTTCAAAAAATCATCTGGGGATAAATTCAGGGATAGAAGAAAGCTAGATTTTGTGAAGTTTTATTTACATATGTAATCATAAATATTTTAATGTGTAATTATATTTCCAATGTAACTTGGAAATTTACTTGTGCTTTAAACTAATAAAGTTTTTGATTACTGAATCTATGGTAAGCAAAAATCACAACCTCTAGAGAAATTATATTCCACCCACAGAGCCCAGTTTTGATTTTTAAGTTTAGTTCCTCTTGATCCATTTTCACTTCATATGGCAGATGCATAACAAATACTCAGTTCCTGCAAGCCAGTTTATCCCTTTCTTTTTGAAGGAATACATTGTTCATACCTAGTCTGCACTTTGTAAAATATATTTAGTCCATAATCATTCTTCTCAAGGTATTGCAAATGCTAAAATAGAAATAAACAATGAGTCCTATTCATTTGTGCTGCATCTCTGAAAAGAGACTAGAGGTTTAGAGTTTTCCATGGAAACTAGAATGGCTGGAAGTTCTTTTGACAGTAACATGATGAATTCCAGTTTTAGTCATTTAGGAATAAATTTGTTACTTTAAGCAAAGTTACTCCAAAAATGTCCATTTTTCAACTTCTTGCATAAAATAAGACCAGTGTTCTACCTGAGGGGCTGTAGTAGCCCTGCCTTCAGAAAGAAAAATATTCTGGCCTGTGTAAAAGGTAAAAATTCCCATTTCCAAGAAACACAAGGAAACACATTTCCAAAAACCAGTGTCTATGGTTTTAGTAGGGAAGGATCCACAGAAAGGAGATGGTTTTTGGGGATGAAGACTTATAACCATACACCAATATATATATTTGGGCACAATTTGCATAGTTTTGCATATAGAAATGTTTGCTGTAGCTTTGATCGAAACTAACAAGTGCTTGAAGTTAGTTGCATGATTAAATTCATATGAAGCCTTTTAAATTTTCTCATACAGCTCATTATTTGCTGGATTGGACTGTTGAGGGAATGAAGGGTAATTATTCATTGCAAATATATTTAAGGTCCTTCCTGCCATCTGATAGCTGTGTGTGCTTATGCAGGGTAGCGATTGATTTTTTTTTTAATGTAAAAAATTTCCATACTTTTCACACGAATTGCAAATTAGAGAAAAAACATTAAGCTACATTGCAGTGTCAAGTGCAATCACAGATCAATTGACATGTGACATTATCCAAAACCTCCCTGGATGGAGTTACCTCTTCATAAATTAGTGCAAAAAGGAGAAACAAGTGGGACTAAAAAAACAGGTATTTTGAAGGGAGGGAAATGTGAATACAACTTATCTGCTGCAGAATAGCATTCTATTATTTTTGGCACGATAAGCCTAATTAAATAGTTACATTTTAAAATCTTTATGAGAATCTTAATTATTAATGACATCAACAGGCTGAAAAAATGTAGGTTAGGTGTGGGGAGAGTTTGGCTCTGCAAAGACATTACTTTAAAGCAATTTTTTTTTGCATGACTGAGCACATAGCACACAGACTAGATAGTCACACTTTACAATGAGGTTACAGTTATAAATTATTAATAAAATGTTGGTAAACACTGTATGCTATTACAGAATCCACAGAGTCCATAGTTTTGTTATAGCTATGTGTAACACCCTCAAGTAATGTGCAACCTCATATAATTTATGAAAGTAATATCCGTAGAATTGTTTATGATGTATATTAATAATTTATTCATCCTTTATGAACTATTTATAAATGCAATCCTAATGGAAGGCATGGCTGACTAGTTACTCCATCACACTAGCTGTATGGGAGTTAAAGGTTGCACACCTTTGCCTCTCCTTTTTAACTAGCCCAGTAGTCTTTAGACAGGCAGGACTCACTCTTTCCTTAAAGGATCCTAGGAAATTAAAAAGCAGAGAGAGGCACTGTAAAGAGATTTGCCTGCAAGGAAATGCACAGGATCCTTTTCTTCAATCTTCTCCAGTATTTCAGTAGAGCTACCATAGCTCTACTTCACTGGGTCCATGAGAAAAAACTCCTTGCAGATGATGTGTGTATATTGAAGTGTATGAAGTCTTGATTCTGGGGAATTCTTGTATAGTTTGGTACATCAGACCAAGAAAACATGGGCCATCAATCCTTATGGTATCCACTGGAAAATGGGCAATCAACAGAAATGAATGCTATAGTCTAGGCTGGCATGATGTCTAGGAGCAGATCCTGGCTTGCAGGATTATTTTTCTGCTCCAAAGCATTTCTGCCTGACAAGGTACAGTTACTTCTGCTTGCAGCAGGCAAGCTCCACTAACTTTCATGTAACAGTGCAGTTTTATTGCAGCTCTTTGCTTCTTTATGCATGCTGTGAAATCTCTTGCTGAGGCATTGGATACCAGAGTACCATCCCCACACATTAATTGTTCTCTTGTTCTTCTGCAGGAAACAGATCTCATTCTGACCTTTAACATCTCAATGCACCGTTCTTGGTGGATGGAGAATGGGCCGGGCTGCACCGTGACCTCAGTAACCCCAGCACCGGACTGGGCACCAGAGGATCATCGCTATATCACTGTCTCGGGGTGTTTCCTGGAATATCAGTACATAGAAGTGGCTCACAGTTCTCTTCAGATCTTCCTTGCAGTAAGTGTTGTTTACAAATAACTTCAATTCCACCACCTTTTCAGGATTTCTTCTTGTCCTTACTGGAATAGCGGATGATTGTGGCATTCATTCACAAACCCTCACTTTATGTCTTAGTTTAGTTATGAAACTCAGTTGTCATGCAGGAAGTTCAAGATAGCTGCATGCAAAAATGTCCAATATACATATTTATTATTCCTCTAAGAGCTACAGACATGACACACTCTGTTTTCCTGATACTATAATGTATAGGTTGTGACATAATAGCAAGTAACAGCTATTGTTTTGAAAGCCAAATTAAATATGAAATTGAATGCAAAAGACAAACCAACAGTAAAAATAGATTCACTGATCAGTTCACAGGACTCAAATCTCATCAATTTGTCTTTAACCGTATTAATTAATAGACACTAGGCTACAATGGGAGAGGTTTTCCCTCCCCTCCTGAAAAAGTTACACTTATATGAAAATCAAAACCTGAGATCTTAAATCTTTTTTAGGAGCACGAGAATTCACTTTTGCACTGCAGAAAATTTATAAGGGAAGAAAACTGTTTGCATGGGGAAAAAATGTATAATGGAGCTCACAGCTCTCCAAAAAGTGGGCAGCTTTTCATCTATCTATTCCCCAGGATTTTTTATCACTGAAGCTTGTCTCATGGAATTATAGCTTCACATAATCATTTTGGTTAGAAAAGACCTCTAAGATCATCAAGCCTAACCCTTTAACCCAGCACTGCCAAGTCCAACACCAAAGCCTGTACTTAAGTGCCATATCTACACATCTTTTAAATACCTCCAGAGAGGCAACTCCACCATTGATTACCCTGGGCAGCCTGTTCAAGTGCTTGCCAACCCTTTTGGTGAAGAAATGTTTCCTAACATCCAAAATAAAGTTTCCCTGGTGCAAGCTTGATTTCCCTTGATCCAGACCAGGATGCCATTGGCCTTCCTGGACACGTGGGCACACACTGGCTCGTGTTCAGTCAGTGTTTACCAGCACTCCCAGGTCCATTTCCAACAGGCAGCTTTCCAGCCACTCTGCCCCCAGACTGAGGCAGTGCCTTGGGTTGTTGTGACCCAAGTGCAGGACCTGGCACTTGGTCCTGTTGAACTTCATGCAATTGGCTTTGGCCCATTGATCCAGCCTGCCCAGATCCCTCTGCAGAGCCCTCCTACCATCAAGCCAGATAACCAAGCTATTTTTTCTGGAGTTTTTTTGGGCTTTTTTAATGTAATGATGAACAAGAAACTCAAGGTATATGTAGTTCAAGCTCAATTCTGTTCCTGATTCAACCAGTTTTTTTATGTGTCTGTGTTTAAATAGAGCTGTGTTTTTGGATAAGCTCATTCTTTTCAAGTCAGAGTAATGGTTCAAAATAACAAGCCATTAGTAATCTGCTAGCTGTAGCTAACTACATCTGTGTTGTATTTCCATTCATGTTACTCTAAATGTGATTATCACTCGTAATGAGCTGCACAGCATAAGTATGGGTCAATTTTACAAACCTTGTGCTTGACTACTGCTTACATGACTTTCACATTTCCCATTGGCTATTTTTTTCTAATAGAAATGCTAGTGGAAATTCACTCCCATATTAAATGTGATTAAATGGGAAACAGAGTAAAGCTCAGTGACATACAGCACAAAGTAAGAAGAGCAGATATTGCTTGGGTCAGGAAAATTAATTTACAAACAACAGAGGTTTCCAAAAGGGAGACAGAGGAGTCCTGTTACTTTATTTGAATAAAGGGAGATACCTTGGGGTATTTTTAGAGGACTCAGTCTCCTTTTTATCTTAATTTCCCAGCCACATTTCCCTCTCTCTTCCCCCATTGGCTGAGGTACTTGAGAGGTACAGACTTTCTGAATCACCTTATACCTAAGACTCCTTCTAATATATACCTACTCCTTTTCTTTTCCTTGTGTCAATCAGTGGAATTCCTATGGAATTGCATTGTCAGTGGAGTTGGACTAGAAGCTTTCTAGAGGTCCCTTCCTATTCTAACAATTCTGTGAATCTGTGATTCTGTATTTCATGGAACCACTCCTTCATTTCCTGCCCTCCCCAATTCTTGAGCAATATCATAGCTGAATCTGCAAAGGTGAGATCTTAGCTTCATCACACTTTGACAGCAACAGCTATTTAAAGGTTTTCTGATACATGCAGAAGAAATGCATCATTGTGGCTGCAACTAACTCAATATTTTTATTGGACAGAACTAACCCTTATTTTAGCCTGTGGTCTCATACCTTTCCACTAGACACTTCCCCAGGCAAGTCTCACTTACAGAGCTCCCAAATCTTAAGCATGGGGCCCATCCAATATGCTCTGCAATGACCACAGCTCTGCCTGTCCTTATGTCTACAAATTACCAAAATGAGCTGGTCTAGTGATGGCATGACTCATATACCCATAAGCTTCAGAAAATAAAGTCTCCTTGTGTGTTTAAAGGTTGATTGATTCTTGTTGCTTGCATTAGAGAAGCTATTTCATTTTCAGGCCTACTGGGTTATCAAGGATAGATATACTTAAATGACTGATCTCTAGAGAGAATTATTCCAGGTAAAGAATGAGGTCAGTGTACTAATGGGGATTTGATTTGCAACTCTTTGAGTTGCATTCTGTATAGCAGAGTGGAGGCTGACTGAAAGTTCCTGCCTCTAAACAACAGGAGGTAAGAGCTGCCACTTCACCATGGGGAGGGCAGTGCTTGGGAGGGACGCAGTGTAGGCTACACAGCACTGTTAATCTTGGCATGTAGTGTCAGGGCCTAAGGCAGTCATTGGCTGTGTGTATAAATAGCATTTGCATCCCAGCCTTTTGTCATCCAGCTGAAAGAGTTATAAGCTGGCAGCTTCTCAAGAACTCACACATATCAATGTCTAATTCTACCTACAGAGCCTATGTACAATTTTCTTCATTTCCACAGTTCGTTGAACTCTTGTCTTACAAGAGAAGGTGAAAAGCTTTTCAGCTCAGGCCCTGAGCTGTGGTTTAGGTCAGAGGGTTCTGCATCTAGATATATCATAATGTTATTTTGAAAGTAATTTCATCTCTCTGTGCCTCTTTCCAAGTGCAGAAGAGAGAGAAAAGCATGCCTAAATTTTTCATGCTCATTTCATAAGACTCTGTATCATTTGCATAGCTAGAGATCTCTTGAATCTTTCAAAAAGCCCCTAAATATGGGGAGCACCCAGTACAGTAAGGTCTTTGTGTGGTACAAGGAAATTATAATGTTAATTGCATTTCATACAGAAATTGAACTCAGATTCTCTGCGTCTTTCTTCTTTGTTTTACTCTTTGATTATGCATGACCTGCCCTCACTCCCACAAGTCTGTTCTTGCAAAAGTCAACAAATTAAAACCCATTTGTAGATCAAAACTCTGAAAATATGCGAATTAGAGATTAGCCTTGGAGATAAGTGTAACAGAATTACATATCTGTTTGCCAACACAGGATTAAAAGTATTTAGTATGCTTGTCTTTTACTTCTCACACACTCAAAAATATATTGATTTTAGTGGAGATAAGTGCCTGAGTTATGGGAATAAGACTAATGTGAAGGCATCACCTTAGCCAATTTGGGTTTTAGTTATACAGCCCTCAAAAAGATGAACTGTGTAATATTATTCCCGTAAAGCAAGTGGAGGAAAAGCATTTCTTATATACTGCATCTGCATTATTGATGGTAATTTACATACCAAGTAAATAAAACCATAAGTAAACTGTTACATAAAAGTATTGACCATTTTTAAAGTGATCCTGTCCACTGACTTTTATGTGCTGTATATTAGTCTTTATTTCTTTTTGTTCCTTCCTGTATTTTTACTTGAGTATGTGCTTCATGCAATCATTTAAATTATTATTTTGTGCTTCAAAATTTTTAATATGTAATTACCCATCCATAGTATTTACGGTAAATATATACTGTTTGGATTTCTGCAAAGTCTGCATCATGCACAATACCTTTCAAGCCCTGATGCTGTCAGATTGATTTAAAACATCATGAAGCATAACTGTGTCATTAAGATGCAATAGTACAGCCATGAAGTTAGGACACCAGCATCAAAATCTCTGCTCTGTTGCAGACTTACCATAAGACCTTTGGCTAGGTGCTTAATTCATGCCAATTATTGTCTGTACTATACAAACAGAGGTTCTTAAATATTTCAGAAAGATGCTGCCAGGATAATTCTATTAAACATTGCAGGTAATCCAATATTATGGAAAGGTGGTCTGTGTATGTATTTAAGCACTTAGAACAGTAGAATAGCATTAATGTTCCCTTCTTCTCTTAAGGATTAATAATTAGAATAGCTTAGTCTTAAAATTTTAATGATAGCATAGCACAAGTGGCATTAAATAACTCTCATGCCCTGGTGGAGAGATGGGAGTACTCGCTAAAAGCGTACTTTTACAAGAACATATTTACTGAATTGTCTACCTGGGCTTTAGACCTCCATGCTCAAATATGTTACTCAGAGTCTAAAACTTAAAGGCCCTCAACATTGCTGAGGAAGTATGATTGGAAAAAAAAAAGCAGTAGTTCCCATCCAAAAAAACTAACCTTCAAAGTATAAAACAAGCCAGCCAGCCCATAGGGAAAGGAGAAAAAGACAGGAAGACAGAGAGGGAATACTAGTTTAAAGTTTCATTGGACCTCCTGTTTGACCATTGTCAGCTTTCCTGTAGGCATGATAAAAAAGCCCTATGATTCAGAATGAGTAAACTTCTGATAAATTTTATCTTCTGGAATATTATCCTAACAAGCAGCATTAGACAGGAGCGTGTGAAAGTTTGAAATTTGGGAAGTAACTGACAAGAAGCTGGTGTCTCATCAGCAGTGCACTCTCATACAGACAGGAGGGGACAAGCCAGGTGGGACTGGCCACAGAGAGTCTTGCAAGAGGATGAACTAGTTGAATTTCACTGGAAGAAACTAAGGAGAAGAAATGGACGTTTTAAAGCTAAAGGTGGAAAAAAATCTCAGGAATTTTCAGGAGCAAGGAGAAGACATGTCACAGGAGGAGAGGCAGGATCCTCCTCAGAAGCTGAGACTCACCGAGGGAGAGATCAAGAGGGTGTCAGCAGGACACCAAAGGTTAAACAGAGAGCTTGTAAAACTCCTGCATTTAGAGCAGGAAGGGAAAACAAGCCTTCTTCAAGGGAAGTACATTTGATCTCTTTTTTTTTCTCCTTGTGGTTTTAATTTTATTTTTATTTGGTAAGATATTGATAAGACCTGAGCAGAGAAAAAGGCCAGCAGTTCCTCTGGATACACCAACAAATGATATAACAATACTAAAATAATCAGGCAGCAGATATATCAGCAGGAAAGACTGATATATCTGTCTGATATACATGTCAGACAGCATGATAGGAGGAGAGGCAAAACAGCAAAGGGAGGGGAGATGAGGAAAGTAGTCACAGGAATGCATAGAAAATAAAAGCTGCCTAACTAATAATGTCATCAAGAATAAGGCAAACAACAAGAGTGTTTCTGTGTGTCCCAAAATATTCATGAGTGGAATCAAACATCACAGAGGTTGGCCCTGGCTAGTCCAAGTTGAAATGCTAAAATTAAACAGTCAGATTTGGCAGAGCTGCAAAAGAACAATCTAAGAATTTATACCGTAGTAACAGATTTCACTGTGCTCAGGTGGCTAATACTCATCTTTTAGGAAGAGTCATCTATTGATGTAGACCTTGTGTTCTGCTAATAAACCAGCATAATCCATTCCTGAGCTCAAAATACATACAGTGTGATATGCTGGGGGGAAAAAAAGCAGCAAAGCTCTTGCAAAACATCAAATGCTGCAAAAAACTAGTGTTGTGTTCTTAACTTTCCAGTCCTTTTTACCCAATATAAAGGTCTTCACTTTTGCAGGAAGCACATCTTGCACATAAAAGTCCATTCTTAGATTTGTCCTTGCTAATTTTGTTTCTGCACCTCCCTTCTGACAGCAGCCTCTGCCCCTTCTACATGCTTATACCCATACACATACCTCACACATCAGCTGTCTCTTCCTGTGCTTTTAGAGTGGTGAGAATATTTATATCTGAGAAAGGAGACGAGAGCTCATGTAATTAAGTTTTGACTCTTTGAACCTAATGGAGAAAAGTAACATTATTTAATTAAGGCAAAGTTCTTTTCTAGGGCAATACAATAGTTGAAAGAAAATTGATTCTTAATGATATAGATTGGTACTTTAGAAAGTCTTTTTTACACTGTGGGACTGGGCAAAATCAGCACAATGTGGAGAGGGTATGAATAATTGTAAAGTGTTAATAACCTTGTCTTGCCATGTTAGCAGATAGGCATCAGGTTCAGGTATCTTTGCCATTGGTTCAGAGCACAGTATATTGCTGTTTCTGTTTGACAATAATGCTAAAGCTTATGTCATTAGTATTTTGAAGGATTGGTAAAAGAGATTTTATGTCTGTATGTATTATCTGTTATTGCTTCTATCAAATTTTACCTGCGTTTCTTCACTACTTCTTGCAGAAAACTGAATTTTACACATCAAAGCATAAATGTTTTTCATAATGAGTAGGGAGCTTTGTCAGTAGAATTATACTCATTCATTTCCCTAAAAACTTCCCTTCTTAATGAGCTGTGCTTGTACAAAGCTAAGCTATATAATTGTCTGAAAACAAGTTTTCTCCAACTCAGAAGAGAGAAGTCAGCTTTAAACAGTCCTACCTGACCAAGGCAAACAGGATTGTCTCTGAAAGGTTTATTTTCCTGATGGAAAGAAAGACAAGAGCACCAGCATGAGCTGAGACTGGAAGAAGCAGTTCAGCTTCTCATACATGTTCTTGCACTAGCAAAAGTAAATAGCATATGAGATTTTTTTTTTTGAGCGGGGTTGGAATTATGAAAACACAAAGCTGAACACTGGACTCATTACTTTGAGGCCCTGAGGGAATTTTCCTGAGAATTTGTTTTGACCATCTCATATGTATCCCTTCACACAGGGGACTCTGATTCTAGCAGACCCTGTAGTGATATGATAGAGCAATAAGATTTTGGATCCCCAGGTCCAATGCCTCGTGGCTGTCCTGGGTGTGATGTGGGTGGTGCTGTGCTGACTGGTGATGCCTTCTTGTTGACTTGCTTCCTCCCACAGCTGGCATTTAAATTATTCCTCAGTTGTGGTATTGGAATATTCCTGCTTTTATTTCACTGTCATAGCATGAGAGCTGCATGTAAACATGCTCCAGTTATACAAAAACTGAGGCCTATTTACCTAGTCTTGGTGAGTCTCTCTCTGAAGAGATTCTGGATAAAGAGCCTAGTCCATTTGATTTTTCTCTCTATACAGAGGAATTTACAAGGTAGAAAAAGCTTATTACACTTGTTTGAGATGTAAGAATAGTGCTGATAAGAACAGCAATAATAAGAAGTAGCACAAGCTTCTGTAATCATAACTATTCCTTTACAACATGTAGTTAAACAGAAAGCAATACCTCTTCATACTGAAAACTCATATTCAAGTGCCAGGTTCACCAATCCCATTCCTGAGCTGATTCTGAAGGTACAATAAAAATGAGGGCTGCTCCTTGGAAATATTGAAATCCCCATCCACAATACAGCTCTACCTCAGTGACACCATGTTTGATATTCCTGCCATTACAGTACTGTCTTGTTCTGCTTTATACAAAAGCAACATTTGCCATTTTGCTTCATATCCAAAAAAACCCCCTCTAGTTCTAGAAGTACAAGGACCCAGTTCATTAGTTAAGGTGACTTTTTCCTGGATATAATATAGAGAGTCACAAAACATGTAGCAAACTTCCTCACTCCATTACAGAGATAAACATATGTTAAAAAAAAAAAAAAAAAAAAAAAAAANNCAAAACCAAAAAAAAAAAAAAAAAATATAAAAAAAAAAAAAAAAAAAAAAAAAAAGGAAAGAAAGAAAAAACCAACCAAAAAAACCCCAAAACACCAAAAATACCAGAAAAAAACAGAACTATGATTGTTTCTCAAATCTATGGTGAAACTTACATGGTATACTTTGGGTAGTATGCTTCATGTTTCATTTTTGTGTGCTGTCAGCACAGCTTCCTGAGCAGAAGACGAACTGAGCACATTAAAGTATAGTGTTATGAAAACATGGAATGAACTGTTTTGCAGCTTTAGTCGTGGCTGTTCTGGTCACAATACCATGATTCTGAAAACCTGGTCTGTAAAATTCACCAAAGATAAACAATGTTAGCAGCTGTAACTGAACCTGTATTGAAGGAAATGATAGGTTCCTGAAATTCTATAATAAAACTTAAGTGCTTCTGGTAAAGATAACTACCTGACTAAAAATAATAAATATGTCTAAGGAAAATAAAAATCTAGGAAGTTTTTAAATGTCCCTGATCTTTAGTGTGTGTACAATGAAAAAATTGTATGACAGTATGAATTCTGTATGTTTTTTCCCCATTCTCTAGCACAGACAGCATGACAAGGCTTTTGCCTTCCAGAACAAAAATTAAAAATACCTTGCTTTCATGCAACTGTTTTCCCTAAAACCCTTGGAAAAAGTGTCTGGTTCAGGCCAAGGTAATGGGGTCAGAAGACTGCTCACAATATTTTTGATAACTTAAGTTTCTCTTGAAATCTCAGAATCAGAACTGATTGGGAATTTTCTGAAGGAACATGATTCTATTGAAAAATACATCAGCCCTGAAATGTTTTGTCTTAACAGAGTCATGATCTTAATTTAAAGTGCAGGCAAATATCTTAAACATAGTTTTCTGATTTTCTGGTAGATTTTTTTACATTTTTGATAGTCTCTGTCATGCATTCAGCCCAAACCAGTATCACTGTCCCAGACTCTGTTGAGCCATGGGAACAGAGGTAGCACAAACCAGGGAGCATCTCTGATAGCCAGTTTGGACCTGCTCATCTTGTTCTGAGGTAGAAAAAGAGCTTATTTGTGTGAACATAAGCTGTGCTATACCATTTGGCCTCTAGGTCAGAAGGCAGTCGGTAAGTTATTTCAGTGGATACTATGTCTATATACACTTCTGGATGTTCACAATGTCATGGCAATTGCACACTTCAAGTCTGTGTTCCCTGGACATTTAGCAATACCAATGATATCCAGATCTCCAGCTACTGTTTGGGTCATGCTGTGGACTCTGACCTTGGAGTTCAGGAAGGAAACATGAATTGGGAGAGGAAAATTTATCATATGTCTTCATTTTTTATTGCTTACATAGCCTACGAAATAATGCACACAATAAAAATCCTCTGTAGATGTGCCCTAAGGATTCTTGGCTCTCTGACTTCTGCAGTGCTGCAGTTCTAAGGAAAATGGAGTCTGAGATTGAAAATTACATCTTTTTGTTGTAAATTCTCTGAAATTTCCACCTGAAGTCTAGATTTTAAGTGACAGGTAATATTCATTAGTGAAAAAGTCATTGTTCCATCCAACTGAAGAAAATTACTTTTCCTTGACATCAGAAGTTATCTGTTCTTTGCTCCTACTCAGCCAATTCTCACCACTTCTTCAATAGATGTTATCTTCAGCATGTTGGGCAGGTAGAGAGCACATACATGCACCTCTGATGTGTTTGGGGTCTTTCAAGGAGTGTCCCTGAGCAGCACCTTTCACCTAATCTGCAGCACTATTGAGACATCAGTTTTGCAGTACCCATCTGTGTGAAACTGACTGGCATAAAGTGATTCATGTTTTCAAAACATTGGAGCAGGTTTTTGCCCCAGCAGGCAGCATTCTTTTAACTCTACCTTTGAGCTTTGTCAGCCTCTATTCTGGACCGAGCACAGTAAAGGAAATAGTTATTTCCTAATGTATACAATTTAATAATGAAATGTTGTGACTTTTCCTCTGCTTTATTTTACTTCTGTATGTCCATGTTTTCTGCAAAAAGATTGGTCATGTGTGCATAATAACAACCAGAGGGAAAAAAGGCATCTACAAAGCCACAGGAGCATTTGTCTTCTGGTAACAATTGCTTCCATAGATGGGAATTCAACACTGCCATGGCAGAATTTATTTTTCCTTATATGTTCACAATGATCAAGTAGTGACATCTGGAATCTACCCCAGAGGTTCAAGTCAATAAAATATTAATATTTGCCATTTCTAGCAAGAAGGTTGTAACAAGATCACGGCAGAGAAATCTCTGACATTTTTGCACTGTTGTTTTGCACCTAATTAGTTAACTATTTCCTCCTCAACATACTTTTTTCCTAAAGATTAGGAAGAATAAATCTGGAACTACGATGCAATTCCCTACCTTCCATTTAGGTAAACTGCTGTTCAGACAGCCCTGCTTTCTGGGAGTGCTCTGGGAAGTGGCTGCTGACAAGGGGCTGGATCCTCAGATCCTCCCCCCCACTGCCACGGAAGAGCAGCTCCAGGCGGAGCTGGACTGATAGCACACAACTGAATCACAGTTAAAACCAGGCACAGAAATCCAGACAATGCTGGACAGCCTCACCTGAAGCGCTCACCTTTTTACCAAGAGATTATCAAGGCTTTCCTTAGTAATTCAATTCACTGTACTCAGTCAAAGGAGCAGAGAGAGCTGGAAGGAGAGAAGCACTGTCAAGCCTTGCTATAGACAACTCCATTATTCCCATTCCTCTCATTCAGTGAATAAGTATTAACAGTCACTTATGCATAAGAAAAAATAATGAGGTTTAATGAATCTCCAAAGATCAGCTACTTCATAAAAGCAAATGCCATGCTTTTATCAGTAAAAGTCCTCCAAGTCCAACATCAGCAGCAGAGGGAATTTCTATTTTAAACCAAATTGCACCCAGTTTCAGTAAATTATCATAGAATGATTACTCAACTTTTATCCAGTCAAAGTTATGCCTCCCTTGTGAACCAGTTTATTGTCAGTATGTCTCTTTCAAAACATGTCTTCCCTGGAAAGCGCTCCTTCATTCAGCTGCTGCTGCTGGAAGCAGGCAACAGCTTGAAGCTAGCAGCTGCTCTCGAGCAAAACAGGTAGAGAGGCAGGAAGGCTGCTGAATCCATAACAATAAGCACATCATGGCATAATTATAGTAAATATCCAGAATGGTCTTTACACACAAAATGCCGTATATTTTGGAACAGAGGAAGTGTGCATTAGCAAAACCATAGTATAACATAAGCATTTTCCACAGAAGTCCTGTTAGCTTGAAATTTATTTTTTTTTTGTCTTGGAAATTATCACTGACAGAACAAAAGATAATATTTGAATTGTCAGGTAGTTAGCTTGAAGGGAATGTAATGAATATACTGAAGGGCAAGAGCAGGTGATAGAAAGGTTTGGGGGAATTTAATAGTTGTAACTGCATAATCTAACACTGGTGCATCCATTTAACCTTTCTTTGATATGCTCTTCTTTCACCACTGCATGTAGTAGCAGTTCTGTTTTCTAAATGTCTTCATTTGACTTTGAGCAGGTTAATAGGATTTATTGCTTCTGCAGCCTGCCTACACAAAACAGATTGTCAATATGGGCAGTCCTTTGTGGTCTGCCAGGGAATAATAGACTACTTTCTCCATCCCTTCTTTTAGGAAGTGATTTAGTTTCCTGAAGATTTAGGTACAAAAAGGAGAAGGGGGGGCAGGTAGTTTTTCTGTGAGACTGTATCATGAGCTGGCACTGCTAAATAGCCACTTGGCATTTGGTGTATCAGCTGGTGGTGTTTGCCTCGTTTTCACATGGCAGCCTCCTGATTCTCCATTAGAGATGCCTGCAGAAAATTTGCTGTGGATAGGCAGCAGTGGTACAAAATACATAACCCAGATTGCACATTTCAAAGATTGCAGAGGACTTTTGCAAACATTTTCTGTTACAAACTGCATGAATTGATTTAATCTTCAAAAACATTAATCTGCTAAATCATTGTTTTGTACTCTGCCTGAACCTACATTTTAGGTTTCAATGGCTTTGTGTTTTGTAAAGATCGTTCTAAAATCACTGTGTATCATAAGAAAAGGATTTTTCCCTGGGCTGTTAGCTCTTTTTTTGCCACGATTATTGCTTCCTGCTGCAACCATCAGAATATAATGATGCAGCAAATTTTACAGAGATGTGAATTACATGAATGAAACCATTGTCATTTTTAAAGTATCAGATCTTTCCAAAGGTCTTCTCAGCATGAGTTATGAAGCTCTGACTTAGTGGAAGAGGTTAGTCACATTAAAAATTATTATACTGGTTATATCTGAGACATAGGTAAGCAATCCATGCTGCATTTCCAGTCTCTTTTTGATTCTGGAAATAATACTGCTATCAGAGTTTCACTATGAAAATCCTAAAAATTTCCAGTAGTAGTAGTCATTAAATGCTATGATTTTTAAATATGGGGATGAACCAAATCCCTCCACAGTACATTGTATTTTCTATCCTGAAATACTCCTTTTGTGTAGCCATTTAGCTTCCTTAAAGTTTCTGATTTTTTTTTATTAAAACAGTTAAAAAGAACCTGAGAAAGAAAAAGGGATGAGGTTTGGGGTTTCTTTGTTTTCTTTATTGTTTTGTTTTGTTTGGTTTTGTTTTGTTGGGTTTTTGTTGTTTTGTTTAGCTTTTTTTCCTGGTCATGTAATTTTATGTAAACCAAACCAAACAAACAAACAAAAAATACAACAGGTTTGTTTCCAAAGTCATATGAAGGTATTATCCTTTTGTGCGCTTACTGGGAATTTCCTTGTATGGTGAGATCCATAACTAACAAGAATTCATGAACTTCCAGAAAAACAAAATTAATCCCACCTATTTCTAGACAAGGGAATTCTTGACAAGGGCAGCCTCAGATGACAGCTGATTTCAGTGGACTGAACAAGCACCGTGCACTCAAGCAAAGTTTGATCTGGGGATATCAGTCTCAGGACGGGTCTGAACTTGGAGCTGAACTTTGCAAAGATGTTTTCCTCAGCTCTAACATGCTGAGGGGCTCCATTTGATCCATAGTTCCTTAGACAGCTTGGCTCAGTGCACAGAGCTTTGAACAAGTCCCAGGGGGAATTATGAAGACAGTGTGGAAGGCATTTAGGTGCATTTAGGTCATTAGCTGCCCTCATGGAGGGATTTGGTGGCATTTTGGAGTCAGTATATGCAGCTGCATAGACTATTCAGGAGGTTTATAGTTCTTCCTCTAACTTCAGGTGTTTAAACAAAACTGCACTGAAATTAAAACGTAGCATTCTCCCAAAAGACAGTTACAAGGTCTTTTCTCTGCCAAACAGGCTGCCAACTGGAAAAGAACAAGCAATTTTAAACTGCTGAGAGATTATAGATTAACTCCTGGTTTGTGCATATAAGCACAAAAGTGTGTTTATCATCACTTCTGGAAAGCTAGCTCTTTTTAAAAGCTTTATTTTTCATATCTTAAGAGGGTCTACAAGAACCTGCCCTTCTTTCCTAATATCTGCAATTACCTTCAAAACCCATTCTTTTGATGGTCTTCAAAATGGCTTCTAAGAGTCTATTTGATTATAGATGAAAAAAAAATTTCTATGAATCCTAGGGTCTAGTATTTTTCTATACAAAACATTCAGCAAATCAGAGACCTACATGGTGAGTAATATTCAGTTTTTTTAGAAGAATGCCTGAGAAACTTAAGTTTCACATGAAAAAGACCTTTTAGCTGGAAATGGTGAATTGTTAAACTATCCAACATTCCTCCTTATAGCTTGCTTACTGAAATTTGAAAATATACCCTTAGTTCAGTTAGCATTTTCTTATTTTTAATTAAAAGTTACTACTTGTGTTGTTTGTTGCAGTTATTTTTGCTTGATTGTTGATGCTGTTGTTGTAATTTTATTTAATCTTATAGAATTCTTGTCACTCAGTTTGATCACTTATGCTATCAAACATCACTCAGGGTGAAATCAAAAAAACTAAGTATATTATCATGTCAGATTGTTTCTGCAGAACTGCCATCATATTCTACAAATGTATATTTGTTTACTAAAGCTACCTTGGTGTTCCAGATACGTGACATGGCATCTGTTGAGCATTACTGAGCTTTACATGAGTTGTTAGTATTCAGCACATTTGTTTGATTTTTTTTTTCCCTTCATTTAACATAAATGGCACTTATCAAAATTGCAACCTGCTAACTTAAATTTGGGCATCATTCAGCTAGCCTCCACACACAAAGGCACTTTGGCTTTACTTCATGCAATCTGGGACCTTTGTTTGCTCTCCTTCTTGACAAATGGCTGCAGTAAAGCTACAGAGACAGACAGACTGACGTGGAAGAGCATACAGCAATTTGGAACATGCATGGCTTGGATTTTTTAATGCCATCTCAATAATGATACACCTGTGACTAAAGCAGGTGATTGGAAGTGGAGCGGATGCATACAGACAGATGGATTAAGACAGCAGTAATTGTGCTTTCACTTGATTATAATATTAACAGGCTCCAGGTGATTTCTATTTTTCACAGCGTCACTCATTTCAACAAATCCCAGCAGGCTTGGAAGCAGGGTAGAGATGCATCCTGCTTTTCACATGAACCTGCTTCCAGCATGAGCACTTAAGAGAGTTCTTCTGTCAAAAAGTAATTAGCTTCTGCAGTCTAGGGTGCTACTTAGAATATCCAGGCTCATGTGTTTCATCATAAAATTGACCTTTTTAATTTTTTATGCCTGAGATTCCCCACTAAAAGAGTAAGCATTAAAAAATACAACCCTAGAGAAAATTCTGAAGGCACATGTAGAATTTATTAAAGGATGTCTGGCCCTGAAGTGCTATAGATAGGAACTCCATCTGAATATAATAAATATGAAGTATGCATTATTGTGTGCTTAATTTTTAAGTAATTGGTGTCATTATGTAGCATAATGATACCAATTATATAAAAAGCATAGGAAAGCAATATGTGCTACATTTACAGGCTCACATTTTTCCTGTAATAATTGCTTTTCCATACAAATAGTGTCTGCTTGCTGATACCTTTGAATAACTGTGCACAAATTATCCCAGTGTTTCAGAGTTTGTTCTGCTTTTTTAGTAGCAGACTACTGTCTTTGTAATTCACTTACTGACAAAATTTTGCACCATTTTCACGTGACAGAGGCTTTCAATTGGCATTGACATTCAGGATAGGCAAAGAAATACCTCATTTGCCCAGGCAACTTGAGTAAAACTATTGCCAGCAACAGTAACATCTTACCCCCACCTCTGGGATCTATCAAGTAGGAGAGTTTCAATACTGCAAGAGTACTCAAGATTGAAAGTACAAATAGATGCTAAGCTTTAAGAATATCTGGCAGAAGCTGGCATAGTTTTAGAAAAGTGCTTCAGTGTTTTGCTCTAAAATTTAGTAGCAAGTTTCACTCACATCTCTACTGTTTAAACAGAAAGAGGACATGGCATGACCTTTAGCCCTGCTTGGAAGTAGCATGAGGTCAGCTAGGATTCTTGAAGCTGACCTCTATTCCTGCTTACAAACTAGTGTGCAAGACCCTTACAAAAATGATCCTCTGTTGTAGCGATGTAGAGACAGTGCAGAGAAGAGCAAATGGAGGAAGCAAGAATATGCATCTATGCAATATACATAAACATCTGTGTGTGTGTGTGTGAAATGAAGGAAGCAGAACTCACTGAGGTCCATATAGAGGGGATCTTTAGCCAATGTGCTGTAGAACATTAGTATAACATGCAAAGAAATTGTCAAGATTTATGCCTTGCTTTGCTCATTTGTCTGCATTCAGCTAAAGACCCAGTCTCTTCTGTCTGGATAAGAAGTTGTAGAAAATCAGCAAAGACATTGTTCTATAGACATGATTTAGACATCACAATAATTCAGGGGTTCATCGGCTTCAAAACCCAATCTCTGACACGGCAAGTGAACAATGTGTCAGAATAAGCTGGAAATTTACTCAGTTCCATAATGAACTCATTGGGTCAATTCTGTACTTTGGTCTGAATGATGACACATGAGAAATAATTTTTGCTAGAGGATGGGCTTACCTTTAAGAAAGTATAAAATTGTTTCATTTTCCAGAAGAAAGGAGACAAAACAAAAATAAGCAAAGCAACTAAAAGCCACAAGAAAATCCACCAATCCTGTGCCCTTTAATCACCTGAAAGTCCTCTTCTCACCTCTGAAACTTTTCCATGTGCACTAGGCTACTTCTTCTTTTCCCTTTGCTCACTAGGGATGCTCTAGATTATTAAATTGTATGTCCTCTTTCTATCATTTCCCAAGAGTTCAGTTTTGCACTTCCAAAACTTTATTTCTTTAGCCTCTTTCTCTTGCCTTCTTTGTTCTTTATGCAAAATGGTGCAGTTTTCTTTTCACCATCTTTGCTGAATCACCCTAAAACCTTATGTTTTATCTTAAAGCTTTTGAAAAATTCAAATGTGCGTAAAGGATTCTGACTACAACCACCTTAATCTTTTCCCTTGTCATACATCTTCCATTTGTTTTCTAAACATTCCGCTCCATTTAGAAACTACACTCTGTTCCAAAATCCGCTTTGAAACTCTCTGCTGTCTCGTTCTCATGGCAAATATTTTTCCTCAGCTTTTGCTCCATGCTGTCTTTACTGTGCATGTTTGTCTTGTTATTTAGATGCTAAGTCCATTGGGGTACATGATGTCAGTTTCTTTATGTTTATAATACTCAGTGCAATATTATTGCCCTCTGTAAAGCAATAGTGAAGGCACATTAAGATGGATAAGTGAATTTGAAGGAAAGCTTCCAATGATTAATGAACTTGTCGAATCAAGTAGGACACCTGCTAATCATTTTTGAGGTACTGACAAATGTAACAGCTGTTAATTATACCAGCTGTAGCCTGCTTAGTGCTCAGGCAGTTTTACTATTATTAAAATAGCAAGAGTTTTCTGAACCTTACTTTGTCATTGTTTCCTTCCTTTCACAATACCTGCTGGAATAAGAAATATAGTGTACTGGATTTTGCTTGTTAATGAGTTATTTAGGTTTAAGCTCCCACAAGCCACACTGTGAGGAGAAGAAGCACAGGCAGACACAGAGGGCTGAAGCAGTCAACAGAAGAAAGCACTGTACTTAGAAAACTAATTTTCCTCTAAGTATGGTAGATTGCAGCTCTCTGAAGCAGAGTCCTTGCTTTCAAAAAACCAATTTCTGGCAGATTGCAGAGGTTATTCCCCTTTGGTTTTCCAGCATCAGACAGGAGATTGGAATGGTGGACCCTCTCTCAGGGGGCTGGCAGCTTCACAAAAAAACAGATGGGACCTGACAGGCTATTTCCAAGAGATGGAGTCTCTGAAGCAGGAAGACTGTGGGGAAAGCTGCTTTTAAACTGGGTGAATCAAGGACTCTTTTGACAGGAGACAGCATCCATTCACAGGCTACCAACTGTCCTCTTTGTTATGTGACAGTCTTACCAGTCAAAGGTTGTGCTATGAACTGCGAATCAGACATTAGGGTAATGTCTGACCAGTGCAACACAAGCTGTCTCTCCATGATTTTGACAAGAACCATTTGTTTTGCCTTGTCAGTGGATGCACCTCCCTCATTTCCAGCCCCACCTCACCAATCACATCATAACCTCCTCATTCCGAGGTGAAATTTAAGTTGCACCCACAAGGGACTTGAAACATCCTACTTTTTCTTATTTCCTACAAATATGTTAAACTAAAAAGAAATTATTTGGTGAAAATACTTTAAATTTAAATAGTTGCAGATTTATTTGTGAGAACCTTTGAAATTCAAATCTCTCATCTTGAAAATGTAATTGAGTGTTTGCAGAAGATGCACATTGCATCTGTCAGAAAAAGGCTGTCCCTGAGGAGCTAGCTTTGTGCTTTGCAGGCATGCAAGCAGGTACTTCTCTTCACCAGCTGCAGGAAAATGTGCCAGCTTTTTAGCAACTGATGAGAATAAGCTCATTAGTTCAAAATTTGAAAAAAAATACCAAGAAGGCTGGATAAAAAAGGCCAATATGCAGGTCCTGATCTAGTTTGCTGAACAGTGGTGTTAAGCTTTTAGTTAGAAAGGTAGAAAGAATTATGTCCCAGAGGTCCACTCAGTTCTTAGATACTCCCTCTACTTAAAACAGAAATGTCCTGAAAATGCAGATATTGGTTTGGGCCATGGCTTCCCTGCAAGACAATGTGTTTGGGCTCTTTCTCAGTGCAGGAAAGGACCTGCAGAGTCTGAGGTCTTGCCTACAAGGGAGGTGTGAAAATCCACATTGGAAGAGGTGGTCATTTTAAACAATTGTCTTGGAGTAGGTGCTTTCCATCCTTGAAAAAAGGGAGATGGAATTAAAACCTCACCAACACAGGTGGATCTAAACACAGACTGTTCCCAAGAAGTGAAAAGTTACAGCAAAGGCCATGAGATGATTCTGCAGCTTTAAATGTCCTCCTGTCTTCATGTTCCTGGGCTTTGACAGGGTCTGATGTGACCCCATGGAAACCCTCTGCCATGGATGCCTCTGAGAGCTGGTCTATGGGTGCAGCACTTGCAACTTTGTGACCCACCTTCTCTCAAGGATTCTTGGAAAGCAACTTTAACCTTGCCTTGCTTGCCTTGCCTTGCTGAGCTATTCCTGACACAACCAAAAGTCATAATTAGGGTCAGACAGCTTTATGTCTTGTCAGACAACATTATATATCTTGTGCAGATTTTCAATATGTTTTTAAGCAGCTTTCTGTCTTCCAGGAAAGGCACTTCACCCTAATATAGTTAATGAAGTTATTGCTTGTTGCAATATTAGGAGCAGATTTCTAATATCTCCTGTCATCATTAACAAGTATTTAAATGAATTTCAAATATGTAGGAAATTAAACCCAGTGTAATGTAAACATTATGTCAAGTTGGATTTTTGATGCAAATCAATGTATTTATAGCTGTGCACCAATTCACACAAGGCTATGCATTTGTTCATTGAGTTTTAATTAATAGAATCCTTGCAATTCCTCTTTAGACCTTTATTATCCCTTTATTTTAATGCACTTCATTCATCACTTTTAAAAATTAGACCAATTTAGTTGCATAATTTGAATCCATAATTGAATCTGCTAGCTACTCTCAGACTTTACAAGTTAATCAAATGGCATAGTTTTAAACACATTTTCAGTGCATGGGAATACCTATGTCAGCAACCAACCCTCATCGCATTTAAAATGGGAAACTTATTCTAAGCCAGGTTCTGTGCTGATTAAACTTCTTCTCCAGACTAAATTTTTCCAATCCTTGATAAAAATTAATAACATAAGACTATGTGGGAGGATGAATAAAGTATAATTCTAGTTAAGAATGGGAAATGACAAATAAATGAAAAATCCTATGTGAGGTAGAAAAGAGATGTGTAATTGAACAGCATAGAACCATATGTCAAATGCCTTCACAGAAAGAGGCAAGAAAGGAAAATCCCAACAGCATCTCTGTGAAAACACCAGCACAACTGCTTCTCCTTATTAGAGTGCTGTGGACTCACCAGGGACATCTTACCTGGTCTAACATTTGACAAGTCTCTGTTTATGTGTGCTGTCACCCAGACAGTATTTTTTATTCCCCCATTCTGTCTCTCTCTCTCAGGCTAAAAAAAGCTATGCATAAGCTACCAGAAACGAACCCAAGAAAATTAGGTGGGACAGCCAGCTTTCAGAACTAGGGACTAACTATATCAGAAGTTTTGTTTTAAGCCCTGATATGTTTGAATTGTACCTTCCATTACACTTGCATGGATTTGTGTCAGAAATTATTTTAAAAGTATGGCAAGTAAAAAATGTTTCTTCTATATAGATGAAACATTTCCAAGAATGGGGAGGTGTGAAATAGGACAAAAGAATATGTAGATTTCCTTGGAATAAGGACATGAAAATTAATGGAATGCCATTATGAATGTCAGTGGCATTACCTTATTTTCCTGTCCCCAGCTGTATAACCTTACCAGCAAAAACATAGATGTTTATGTTATCATATTAAAATAAATCTGAAATCTGGTAGTAAAAATTACTTAAGCTATAGCAGCAGAAAACTAGTTTTGTCAATATATTCTACGTCTCTTTTAGAAACCTTTTCTTGTGTGGCTGTATTGATTCTCAGTGCAGATATATGCTTCCACTTTAATATTATACCTCTGCTTTTTCCTTACTTTGTTAGCTTGTGGGCAAAAATGTTGAGTAAATTATGCAGTGCAAGCAACATAATCCTTTGCCTTTCGACTCAACAAAAGAAACATTATTTTTTGAGCATAAAATAAATAAAATTTAGCAGCACTAGAATGTCTTGCAAATTACATGTTGTGGCTTCATCGATATAGTTATTATTAACTCTCTGAATTCCTTTCTTAGTAGCTTAGTTTGATGGCCAATAAAGCCATCCAACTAATGACCTGTAGGCAGCAGGGTGCTGCTTGATACAATAGATTAGCCCTAGATGAGTCCTAGATGTCTGGAAATATGAGCTAGAGAAGGAAAGGTCAAGTAATGAAAGTGAAATGAGCAAAATTTCTTTCCACTGCTCTTAGTTCTCTTTCTTTGTTTTATCCCTTGCTGTTAGCATCACCCAAATCTTGTCACTTCCTCTTCACTTTTCTTCTGTTGCCAATTTAATAGAACAACAGCTGCCTTTTATGTGCAGTTAAATCTTCACCCCATTTATGTGAGAAAACATTCAACCTTTCATCAACTTCAGAGCTGTAAGATTATCTCCCAGAGCATGAACTTCTCTCAGGTCTCCAATATACATTTGATTCTGGAGTGCATCACCTGTGTTCTATTGATAAACAATTGCGGGTCAAGGCTGTCTCCTCTAGACTTGTGTTTGTGTTTGTGGGCTTCCTCATCTGACTCAGAATTGTCATGAACTCAGGAATTCTGATGCTTCTTCTTCTGCAGAAAAGGAAATTATTACAGCATCATTGCAAAGTGATGCTATACATTCCATTTCAACACTTCTTTCCATTGTAAAAAGCCTAGAATAGTTCCAAATCACTGTACTGATAATTTAATGGTTTATGTATATTTTTATCCTAAACAGAATATACAATGAATATATCAGATATAATGAAGAGTCTGAGAGCATTTGGTTGTTCTAAAAGAAGACCATTTCTTTCTTAGAGTTTCAATTAATATTTAGCTAAAAGCCAAAGAAAAATAACCAAAGATCTAAAATATACTTCTCAGATTGATTATCTTTTTTTTTTTTTTTTCTGATAGATTCATACTTTTAAAAATAAGTTCTCCTAGACTCTAACTCCCCAAAACCTGGGCTCATTTCCAGATTTAAGCTTGAAGATTTATTGCATTTCTACCCTCTATTCTGCTTCCCAGGCACTATCTGCTTTTGGCAATTAATACAAACGTTATGGGGTTTGATTTGCTTCACTGCAGCATGTGAACTCAATTTCTCTTCATTTGTGGCTTTGAAATAGCATAAGCCTCTTTGTGACAGTCTTTCACATTGCACTGGTACTGCTTACTGAGCTGTGGGCACACACCATCAGAGTCAGCTGTACAGAATGCATCCCTTTTGTTTTTGCTTAGATACACTCACTTCGTGCCGTGTCAAGGCAGGACTTTAGACAGACAAGTGTTACAGCTGGGTTGGAAATGGGTTTATCAGCCATCTGACTAATGACACACATGGCTTTACATGGGCTATAAGGGCAGTGGAGAGAGCCCCACAGCTAAGAAGATTACACGACTGCACCAGAGACTAAAGCTTCATTTATTTTTATTATGCAGAATGACATGTCATGTATCTCAAGTTGTTCCCCACACACCCTCACTAACAGAGCAGTGTATTAGTACAGACTAATGTCTCCAAATAAAACTTTATAATGGCCATCTCCAACCAAACTTCCACCAATGGCCCACTGCCAGTGCAAATCCTCTGGGAAATAGCTGGTATCTTTAATTGTGGCTGGAGAAGATATCAATATCAAATTTTAGCTGGTATCAGTAAACCTTGTAGAGACACAAACTTGTTTCAAACTTGTTCCCATGTCAGAATATCTGCTTAGGAACAAAAATGTTCATTGGACAAAGAAAAGAAAAATGACTGACCAAATGCATTTGAGAGTAAAGTCATCTCATGTACACAAGTTCATGTGAAACTCTTATGTGGTCCACAACCAGCCTGTTCCTAGCTGTAACTAGGAGCAGACTGGAGAGCCTGGTCACCAATGTAGCTGCAGCAACAACCCAGCACAGGGTCAGCCAGCCATCCCACAACCAAAAGATGAATCCTCCTGGATGGGCTGGTAGGGTTTGACAGCCACTCTACCCTGCTCCAGGAGTCCCAATACATGCACCAGATATGAAAAAATGAATATTGCACTCATTGTCCTTAAAACCATTCTTTCACTTCTCTCTGCGGCACTTTTAGGGGCGGGGGGGGAGGTGGGCAGGCACTAATTTCTTCTCTATGTGACAAGTGACAGAACCAGAAGAAGTGTCTGGCCTTGAGTTTTGTCAGGGGAAGTTTTGGTTAGATAGCAGGAAAAGATTCTTCCCCCAGAGGGTGGCTGAGCACTGGAACAGGCTCCCCAGAAAAGTGGTCACAGCACCAAGCCTGACAGAGCTCGAGTGTCTGTAAAATACTTTCAGGCATATAGTGTGACTCTTGGGGATGGTCCTATTGCAAGGCCAGGAGTTGGACTCGATGTTCCTTGAGGATCCCTTCTAACTCAGCTTATTCTGTGATTCTGTGATTCTCTGGCTCCTGCTGTATTGCAGCACCCATTGAGAATCTGGAAGATGACAATGATTCTTCATCATCAGAGTATTTCTTATCTGTATTGAACCTCAAAAGACTTTTTAACAGGGTGAACAAAAAGCAACTAATGTTGTTTAAGTTGGATTAATGTACCTACATCTCTTTATTCTCCTTTATAATAATACAGTGGTCATCAGTTAAGGGAGCTGTAAGAAGGAAATGAGGAAATTTAGGGAAAAAGTACATCTACCTCATACAACAGAAACCTCCCAGAAATACCCACAAAATACCTTGAGCAGCCTGGTTTATAGGCTAGAAGCACTGTGCTCTGTCTGAATTTATCTGCCTGTGAGACAACTGTTGTTTTCAGCCCAGTTACAATGCACTTTAAATTGCACAGTTGTCAAACTCAAAGTATTACATGTTTCATATATGTAGCTAAGACTTTATTGAGACCAATTAAAGATTTAACAATTCTATCAAAACACAACAATTATTACTAGTCAAATTATGATACTAATAGTCTAGTTTATCAACTTATCAGAGGAAGGTCTGAATAACCATGCAGTTAAAATTTTCATACAAAAAAATTCCAGTATGTACTCCTTTCTCTGGTGTTATATTCATCCTTTCAGTCCTTTAGGCTTAAGGCTGTGATCTCAGTTTTACTTGTATGGTATCACAGACTGAAAGATGGGTAACTGAAATGCAGCATGCCTTCTCTAGGCTATCCTGCTGTTGAAAAGCCAGGCTTTATAATTAAATACCTTGGAAATACTAAAAGATGATAGAAAGAGTTATGAGTATTCCCAATATACTTTTTTTTCTCACAGCCCTTTTCACAACCTGCTAGAGGGAAAAAGATTTCCTCTTATCCGATTTTCCTCTGAAGAATGAAAAGGTAGAAAAGGTGAGAATGAAGAAAGCTGAGGAAAAAAGTTCATTACTAAAATATGTTATTTATGTGAAAATATATATGAAGAAAATGAGACATTCTTTAAAATTAAACAAAGATGTTTACACTTCCATTCATCTCTACCATTAATAAATATAGGCCTGGTGCTAGGAAAGACATCTGAAAATGTAAACTGTATCAAAACACAGCAATCAAATACCATAGAAAGTTATCAAAGATGTGGGTTGTTCACATATTTAATCTCTCCTTAGGTTTGCTCACACTAAAACATCTGCATTACAGGCTTCTCCTCAGTACTGTACTCTGGCTGTCCCCACTGACACCCCCTGAGGGCTAATGGGTGCACATCTCAGATCATGGTAAAGATTTGTGCAACAGCTAGTGCTGTTGCTTAACAAGATTTTCCCCCACACTGCAGGACTGGGAGCTCCTTTGGATGTACCATTTTCAAACCATCACACACCTAGTTAGAAAATATGCCACCTAATTTGCTTGCTGAATAAGTAAACACCTGCCCACTCAAAGGCCTTAAGCATCACTGGAAGCATGGGTGTAAGGTGTAAGCCAGAAATATGGTCTTCTCCCTGGAAGAGCCAGAATTGAAACTTGAGTTACAAGATACTTACATTCTAGTCTCCATTAAAATAAAAAATAAAATAAAAACAAAAAACAAACAAAACAAACAAACAAACAAAAACCAAAACCAAAACAAACCCACCAAAAAAACACAACAAAAACAAAACCAAAACCTAAACCAAAAACAAAAACAAAACAAAAAAAACCCAAACACCCAAATAAACACCAGGTGTTTATGTGCATTAAGTTGTACAGGCAACACCTAAATGCAATTTGTATAGAAGCAATGCAAATGTGCACTTTTCAGGACTGCAAGATAGATCTCAGCTTGTGTCTAAACTTGTTAGGTAAGACTTACTTAGAAGAAACTCAGACTCTCTCATCTCTGTAGATATTCTGGAATACTCAGGCTGCTAGAAAAATGAGTCTCAATGTCCAGAGAAGTGTGAGTAGGAGCCCTGCTGTGAAAATTTGGTTATCATACGTTGGAACTGACATTTATAACAGCAGTAAAGCAATTGTGGGAGCTTAATAGCATGATGCATTCTTGATTACTGCTGTGTACACATGTCATCTGAGATAGCCTCTGCTATCAGCTGGTATCATCCAATCTAGGTTAGCAGTCAAGAGACAATGATGTGTCATCTTGTCATGGTTAAAAATAATTCTGTAAAACTTGGAGTATCACACAGTTTGTCAAGTATACTTAATTGAGTTAAAGCAGCTCAATCACTGATCAAATCATTATGGTATCACACTGACATAATAGGCTACAACACATGACAATATGAATTATGGAGAGTCTTAAAGATAGGTAAATAATTGGAATTACAAGAATGGAAGTGCATCAGGAGATGCTGGGAGTGCTACAATAAGCCCTAAATGCAGTGCTCCGATAGGATTGCATCTGCTTCCATTCTTGATGTTCACAGTTCCTTTTATGCACTGATGAGGTATACATAGAATTACAGTTCCAAATGAGCCAATTTGCTCTGTTCTTTTAAAATTTGAAATCCTACTGGTGTGATTTCTATCTGATGCCAATTTTCACTTTACCACAGGTAATTTATTGTGTCTTATTTCTGTGTTTCCTTTTTAATGAGACCTATACCACACAGTGGTAAGCTGTGTATTGGCATTGTTTTCCAGGTTTTATTCAGGTTTCAAAAAAAAGTCTGGTCTGATTTGCCCTGACTTGCTTTTGTATTGCCACTTTTTACTAATTCTCCATAGGGCTGACTGGAATATTACAACTTGTCGTATCCTGCAGTACAGGAGGTTCTTCCTGGGTTGCATCTATTCTGAAAGGCACTTGCAAGACCAGAAAATAAGTGCCATCAATGTGAGTTGATGCTTTTCTGTAAATTAGGAAGGAAAAGAGTCTGAAAAATTATATTGAAATACTTATGAGTACAAAGGATGTCAGGCATGCATCTGGTGGGAGTAAACAGTTTCTAAAATAATTTTATTATTGGCTTATGCAATTTGTGGTAAGCTACTATTAATTTATTTCAAGTCAAAGTCATTCATTTTTTGACAACTTGGTCCAGCCCATGCATGGAGACATATTACCTGGTGTCTGATGTAAGTCATTAGCATCTGCATATCCAGTCACATGGCCCAGATATTTAAATCTTTAAGGAAGTTAGAGACTCCTCCTAATGTGCTGATAAACCAAGGCACTTGGCAAAGCAGCCTCAAGGAGCTGGCATTTGTGGATTTTTACCTCCCTAGATTAAAAATGCCTTTCTAGCCATGGGAAATTGAGTCTTGAAAAATTGTACTCTTTTAGGAGTGCTATCTTTTGGAGCACAGATAAAAAATATGGGAAATTTCCCTATCATCAATGCTTGCTCTTATTTCAAGAAAACATATGGTAGCTAATGAGTTCTCTAAATATTCCACCTTTCAGTGATATTAAATAAAATTATATCTTCTTTCCAGTTGCTCATAAAGCACTGTTAGTTGCTCCCATTTCACCCACAGTGTTAAAAAAAACTAACAACAACAACAAAAAAAAAAACCACAACAGAAAAAAAACACCTGAAATTTCTGTGTTATGCTAAAGACTTTCCAATAAATCACCTGGGCACTCTATAAGAACCTTCTGTTGGAGCCTTGTAATTCCTCATCATCTTCAAAAAAAGATTTATTTTCTTTCATTTACTCTTAGTTTACAAAGTACAAAACTGAAATCTTATTTTCTGGTATAAGAGGAGATTTTTAATAGCACACACACACACCATAGGTTGTGATTCTCTCTGCTTCTGTATCTGGGCTCAGTTTAAAGTAGTAGTCCTTTTGATCTTTGAACAAGCTATCCTCCTGGAACAGCTGCATTTTTCTTTTTCTAGACTATCAAGTAGAATCAGGATGTACATCAATTGCACTTATTCCCAGGTTAGCTGTCCTCTAGCATAACTTAAAAAAAAAGAAGGGAAAAAAGGAAGCAGAGTAAGTAGCATAAAGGTAAGAGGATTTTTCTACTCAGGTTTTATCTTGAATGTGCATACAGTCACCTTTTGAGATGACTGGAAAGAACAAAGGATATTTATCAGGTCCAGATCTGGCCTTATGACATCACAGTTTATATTTTTCGTTTGTTTTCTTCTAAGAAAGGTTTTTGTGACATGAATAAATTGCTTAGCATCCAATAGCTTAGACATCCAACATCTTTGTGAGATATTCTTTATTGTTTCTCTATCATTTGCACTTTGCTTTCATTTTCATTAACCCATAAGGAAATTTATCTGCAAACTGAAAAATAATTGCATGAAAGTTTGACTGCTATCCCTGATTTTATTCTAGTTCTTGTGTTTTCAAATATAGTATGATTAGCATGGCTAGAAGTATTCCTTCTGTCATGTTTTCTAATAGGCTTTCAGAAGTGGCGCCTGCCACAATTTTTCATTTACAGCCAGCAAATCTAACACTCAGAAAAATCACTGTCAGACTTCACTCCTCTTTCTTCAGTGTGATAGAATGGCATAGTCTGAGAGACAAATGAATAAGAATCATGTTGATAAATTATTATTTTTTTCATTCCAAGCAAAAAGGTCTCAGGCACTCTAGACCCTCAATAGAAGTTCAGAGAGGAAATAATCTGCAATAACAAATTGTGAACAGCTGTTGATGAAGGAAAGCAGTCATTATATCAGCACTTAAATCAGTGATAACTGGTTTATAGTGGAGGAAAAACAAGAGAAGACTTGCCAAATATTAGGGGCAGAAAGATGTATATTGCTTTTGTAAAATCTTGTTTTCACAAGGGTACTTAAGTAGTCTTTAAATGTAAGTCAACATTTTTGACAATATTGTAGGACGATATCAATATCTGCTACATTTTTCTCTTCACATTCAGTTTCTTCCCTCTGATCTTAACTTTGTAGCTTCATCCTCAGTTGTTTAACATTTTCTTTTTTATCTTTTTATCAGATAAGGCTGGAAACAGAAGAAAAGGCATATCCACTATCTAATTACAGATACAATGAAAAAATTAGATGATTATTTGTAAAACATATGTAAGAAAAAATATAAAAGTTGAAATAAAAAAGATAGTAAAATTCAGTTGAGTCCAGTAACATTCAAGCCTAAATGAAGTCTTTTGTTTACTTCCCAGAGACAGGACAACTGCTTCTCACAATTAAGTTAGATTTTCAAGACAATCAAGAAATGTTAAGAACCAGAACATTGATTTGAGCCTTAACCAAATTACAACTGCTGAAGCATATCAGGATGATTGCAGGCTCCCTCATCTACAATTTAATTGACACCAGTTCTTGGGCACCAGTAGCAAGCAATAAAAAAAAAAAAAAAAAGAACTGCATGTTTTCAAGCCACATATCACAGAATGCTGTTTATCAGTAAATAGATTCAAATACTGATATTCTGTCTGTGCCAGGCTCAGAAAATCCTGCTTTAAAGGTAATGCTGTACATAGTTTGCTGTGCTGGGGAAAAGTATACTTTAGAGATTAAGCATTTCAGTAAGTCTATAAAAATCTCTAAACCAATCAGTTCTCTTTTTGCCTAATAGAGTAGATTTGTAGTTGCCATCCGCTAGTCTGATAAACTACAACAATCAGCTCCTCAATGAATTATTATGCAATTTATTCCACGAAACCATTTTGAAGTACAAATATGAATTCTGCAGTCAACAACAAGCAAACAACAACAAAAGAAACATGAATTTCTGGTTTTGCTGCTTTCACTATTACTGCTATTTTCATAGGACCAGCTCTGGCAGTTAGATCTACAAAGAGCCTGATGGTCTAAAAGAAGGCTCTGGCAGAGTAGGGCTATTCACGTTTGATTAGTGAGATTCAGGCCATGTCAAATGAAATGTAAAATCCTTTTTGTAGTGTAGAGAAGGCTCAGAGGTGATTCAGAGCATCAGTCAGATGTCCATTGCTAGACAGCAGGATTAACTATTTGCTGCCTTTGCTCTGAGCTGCAAAGACATCTCACCCTGTGAGTGCCTGGAGCTTACTGAGCTTTCACCAGTAAACTTCCTTTAACATCTAATGTTTTGGATTGGCTCAGGAGTATCAGTCTTCTTTGTCACTGAACATTAGGCAACTGTATTTATTCTGTGCCCCTTGGTCTCTGATTTTTCAGTTGCTCTGATTTTACAGTTAACTGCAGGTGATGCCTGGATGTGAAACATGGCTCTGATCTACTGACCCCACAGTGCCCATCCTGGGCACTTAAGACCCCAAACAAATACAAACTGAAAACTGATCCTGTGAAGAGAGAGCAGTGGTGTGTTTGTTTCTGAGTTCACAATTTCAGTGCTTGCTAAAGCTGGAGACAAGAAGGCTGCAACAAGCTTGATGGCAGTCATGCCAGAGGCAGAGGTTGTGAGCCCAGAAACAAATAGAGCCCAGGACTAGACCCTGCAGTGGGGTCCTTGAAAGCAGCTCCTTTCAGAGCAAGGAACAGAACCCAGGACTCTTCCCTCTCCCACATGCTTAGAAAATTCTTGTATCAGAAATGAACACTAGGATGTAAAATGGGAATACAATTCTCATCATCTAGATTTACCAGGGCAGCAAACCTTGGGTTTAAATTGCAATGAAGAAAATATAGAAGCATCATAGTTCTGTGCTGAGCATAGAAGTAGGGACTTACAGATATGGATCAACTAGGCTAATCAAAGAATTTTTTCCAGGAGAGGTTTCTGAGGCATTTTTCACTCATCCAGCAAAACATCTGTCAGGAGCAGCATAGGTAGAGCTAACTCTGCCTTGAGGTTGGAAAAAGCAGTAGATGTGCTTTTCTCCCTTCTTTCATATGATCCCAAGTGTTCTTTAAAAATAGATTATAATCCTGAGAAGTGTGATCCAGGAAGTAATTCTGCGCACACACACACACACACAAGCACACATGAAAGGAAGGAAATGTATGTTATTAGACAAGGAAAAGTCTTATATCACCACATTAGAGGGGACAGAGAAGTGTTTAATACAGTATTTTCCATCTTTTTTATAAGACAGGCCCTGATTTCCTATTACTGCTTCACTGGACACTTTTTCCAAGCTTATGATGTTGGTTTTCCCTTCCACAGCATTTTTGGAGACAGCATGTTACCTTCAGGACAGTCAGCACTAGGATCTGGGCGGTGGGTAGGTAAAGACACACAATGGAACATAATCATTCTGAGTACTTTTTGCCTGGTTTCTGTCTCCCATTAATTCACTATTAACAGGGGTTGGGGTGTGGGATAACAGACCAAGGGAGACCAAGACAACAGAGGGGATTCACAGGGTGGACTGGGAGAGAGGCTGCCTGCAAGACAGATTGTGCACCATGGCTGTACTCATTTCGTGAACAGAATCTAACTTGAGTTGAAGGGACAGAAGTAGCACTGAAAGGCTACTGAATGGAGCTTAATTCACTTTGCAGCATTCCCCTTTGACCTGCAGTGTTGACTTGCATTAAAGAAAACACAAAGAAAAGCACTGGAAGTCACAAAAGAGAGAGATTTGCTACTAACACCTCTCCATACTTCCATGTTGCCAAACCTCATGAGTTGACAAACCTGTTCTAGGAGAAAAATACTGCCTTTCTGCTGAGGACTATGTAGAGTAAGGAGCAGAAATGTTTAGAGCTGTTAAGGGAAAATGAGATACGTATCTAGGCTGGAACTAAAGAAGGGGAGTCCACCTTTCAATGGAATATGTTGTCATTCTCCAGGATCTACACAGAGCAGCCTGCCTATTACCACAGGGAAGGAGTAGCCCTCACATATATTAAAAAGGGGGCCTGAAGCTTCCTATAATTTAAATTGTACTGGATTAATCTAGAGCAAATCCTACATGAAGCAGTGCCTGTGATGAAAAGCCTAGGATCCCAGGCTCTTTCTGCATGCCCCAACCACCAAATCCAGTCCTGATAAGCTCCAAATCAGCTAAAAGGAAATAAAGCACCATGACATCTTTGTGTCCTTTCCCCCTCAGGGCTAGTGAATTGCCACCTAAGAGCTAAAAAACATATGAGAAAAATTATACTATTATATTCTAGCATAAATTAGTTGTTACTGTGTTGGGGGTGGGTACTTTCTGAAGGGAAAAGTTTCATCTTTCCCATAATTCAAAATTAGGGGCCTGAAAGGGAAGAATTGCTTGCTGGGATACTTTTGAGGGAAGTTCCAGGAAAAAGCTTTCAAGATTATGGATGTGGGACACGTCCCATGCTAAAGAGAAAAGAGAGTGGTGCTGCAGTGTAGCTAGAAAAGGAAATGGCATTTTGGCAATTGGATTCAGTGTGTAGCATGTGCACTTAAAGACATCATGACCTTCTTCCTCTGTGTTCACACATACGCACAAGAACTGCAACACGGCCCATTTATTCTAAAACACTGCTGCAGCTGACACTGATCCCAGCTGCACTGAAGCAATGTTAAGTAATGGAGTGTTGGGTTGGAGTGTACTACACAGAAAATATGTCCACAGGACTTATGTATATAACTCCCCTGTACTCCTTTACTCTTCTCTAAAGGCTCTTATTCACTAAACTTCTTTTTTGGGGTTTGTGCAGCACAGACATTCAAAAAACCTCAACACTGCTAGCATGTTTATCAAGTAGGGTGGCCAGATGTTCAAAAACACCAGCAAAGACTAAGGTTAAATACCTCCCTCGGGCGGTCCTTTTCTGAAAATATTTTATGACTGTAAGTTATTCTGAAAAGTATTAAATTGCCTTTTTCTGTTGCCTTCCTGCAGCATCACATAGAGCACAGGGAAACAGGCAGAATGACAAACACAGAAACAGAAATATCAAGGAAGTGCAGTTCTTTACACTTCAAAAACACTATATAATTTCTATTAATCTAAAAGACTAGAATCCAAAACAGAAGGTAAAGATTAGTTTAACACACAATGCTGAATTATAATGTAAACTGTCTCTTAAGCTCAATGCCTGAGTTATGAGGTTCAGCTTAATGAGATTTAGCATAAGTTTAAAAAAATCAAGACAGCTAATGTGAATAAGCACAAATTATTTCCAATGTCCTGTTATGAATTCAGAAAAAAAATCAAGTAGATTTTTGAAAAGTTAGAAGTTTTGTTTAGTTTTGGAGGCGTTTTAGTAGTTTGGTGGCTAGTAATGTATTTTCTGTATTCATGTATTTCCCTTATATACACCTTACTCTCTCTGTGATTATTTACATTTTCACAGTCAAGCATAGGGAGATAGTTTTGGAGTGTCATAAACTTTCTGGCTGAAAGCAGTTTTAGCCATAGTGAAATAGCCATCCCTTAGGAAATTTCCTTCCTGGTGTTTTACCTCTAAAACATTTCCAAAATTATCTTACTAGAAAAGAGGTTGGTGTCTTTTTCATTATTTCTTTTTATTTTAACTCCTGTGCTTTGGGGTTTCTTCCAAGAAGGTATTTGCTGTCGTAATGAAGAAATATGTTAAGCCTTCTGTCAATTAGCCTAATTGATGTAAAACCCTGATTGGGTCCTGAGAGAGATGAGTTTTTCCAGCTGAACCTTATCAAAATCAGCTTAGCACAAAATAAGGAAGAAACCAAAACATGCAAGACTGCCAAGAAAAAAAAACACAAAAACAAAACAAAAAAAAACTTGTGATGCTTTGAGACAAGGTGAAAGAAAAACTTAGGTGTTATAGGTGTTACAGCAGGCTGCTGTGTAGGTGTTACGAAAATAGGTCAAGTGTTTTCAAAATTCTTTCCTTTTAGTGAGTGCATAGATCTAAGGTAAAACCTTTAGAGTAGAAATGAGGAAGAGATGCCTGTGAGATAAAAGATTTATCAGGAGATAATATCAGAATGTGGAAAGGATAGGGACTGTAAAAGGCAGTGCTTAACAGGCCAGAGAAGTGACTTGCTTTTTCATTTCTCATTCCTTCTGGGAATGGCTGTTACAGAATACAATGAACACAGTCACAGGAGGTATGATGGCAGAGAGCTCTGCTGTATGATGCTATTGGCAGAACTGGGTGTTAAGGGTGAAAAACACAGGTGGTGGTGAGCACATGAAGCTCAAACCGGAATGAGAAAAAGCTGCTGCAAATTCTGCGTGCACATGTGTGGAGGAAAACTTGGCCAACTAGTGGAATCAACTGCCAAATTATTTCTAAAATATTCCAAGTTTTCCCTAAGAAAACCTTCTCTTCCTTCAGGTCTGATGAATTAAATATTGGCCAGAAGTCAAGTACTAAGGAGTTCAAATTTTGCTTGTAGAGAAGTTTTATCTGTACCTGAAAATGCACAGAAATTCAGCCTTTGAGTCAGGATTGGAGCCTGTGTTCTTAAATTCTGCTCAGAGTATAAATATGCAGTGACCTCCTGGTAAACCATTTCATTGTTATGTCCCATTCTGCACTTGAAAACAGAGGTAAGAAGTTACCTGCTACTTTGCTATAACATTGTAGATTCCTTGGTTTATGTGGAGGGGGAAAAAAAGAGCTTTATTGGAATTACTTATTTTTGCTGGCTTTAAAGTGTATGTGGGAAAGTGTTCAGATTCATCAATTCTGGTGAAGAGATGGACAAGTGGTGCTACATGCTGAAAGCTTCCTCTGGGCAGGTTTTACTGTATTTAATCTAAATTTTACTGTATTTAATCTAAATGGCTCAAGAAGCTGCAATATTATTTTGAGTGTTCTGATTTTTGCTGGTGCACTCTTTCACTGCCATGTTACATCCATATGCATTTTTATCATAGTGAGGACAGAAAGGTTAAGCAGGCATTGCAGAAAATATTAGTTTTTATGCTAGTGTCAATTCTGAGCTTTTCTTGACCCTGCGCTTTAATATTTACTCAAGCAGTTACTTAACTATGACAGTACATGAACACATCTCTGGAGATAGCTCCTTTCAGAGAACTTTCCCAGAAGGCAGGATGGATAAGACAGGACCATCCTTTATTCCTTCAAGCTTCCACAATTTTCCAGGTGCTTTGAAACTCCAACTACCCCTGCATACTCTCCTGTTACATCCAAGAAGTGTGACACAATCCTCAGTCTTGCATCCAAGAGTAGTTTACAGAGTTAAAGACAAAATTGAGGAACCATCTCAGTGTAGACATCAATATTCAACAAGAATATTTTCTGCTGTCTCTCCTCTGCCTTGCCACTTTCACTATGAGAAAAATTTGGATGCTCTGATATAACACAGCCATTTTACAGTACAGCAACAGTAAACTAAGTGCAGAACCTCACTCTGTTGGGCTGTGACACAGGCAGCATTGTTTCAGACACTTTGAATGGGAAAAATAACACCTCAGAGAAGATAGCATTGCCTCAGAGCTGTAAGTTTCTACCACTGTGGAGTCATAGGAATCTCAGTGAAGTGCTGTGCAGTCTGTGCACGGCCCTGTGCTTTAGCTAGAGCTATACCAAAACAGTGTTGTCAAAAGCTAGTCCTCAAAATTTGGCCTGGAAGTCAGCCCTTGGCCTTTTCCCTTTTAGCAACATAGCCATATCCAGAGTAGCTTTCCCTGCATCATTAATTGTCCAGGTCCTAGGAATGTACTCTGCTTTATAGAGATAAAATATTTCCAGTTCTGCTGTCTCTGCGTCGTGAGTGTGGCCCTATTTCATAAGACGCTTGTTTTAAACAGCTGTACAGCTTCCTGTCATTGCTGGCTCTACAGTTCACTTCTTTGAATATGTTTCATGCAGGCTACTTGCTTGCAAGGGAGGGTTCCATCAGCCATGGGCTGTCCCAGTGTCCTCGTAGCCCTGAAGTTTCTGCACCTGATCATCTCATAAGAGGAAATGTCTGGCACTGTGGTTGTATGGTGATCAGCAGAGAGGAGCTGTGTTTGCCTCAGGCAAGCTCCTGCCAGCAGTACTATGTCTATTTTGAAATTTTGTCCCTCTGCACATTTCATACTAATCCACAGCCCTCTGTAGAATAGGCAAGTCAGAAATAATAAGCTCCATAAAAAATGAAAAATTAAAAAAAAAGGGAAGTGAAAGAGTGAGTCAAGGTGACATATTTTCTCAGTTTTCTCTTTGGCCTATTCCCAAATGCTCCTTACCTTCTTAAAATCCTCTGCATTTTGTTTTGGATGTATATTTTAAGATACTACTGTCTTCTTTTCTGAAAATTCACTCGGAGTTCCTGACATAAGGGTTGAAACTTTTGAGGTGTGCCTTCTTTCCCCATATTTCCATATTAAATATAAAGCTGAGATCTGAAACAAGCTGGTTACCACTCTCCTGAGATTCTTTGGATTTAATTCAGCACTTATATAAATAGCAATGTAAATTATATATCTAATGAATTAGGTGTTGTAATAATGGTGTAATATGCACAGTGCTACTTATTACTGAATCTGCAAATTGAAGTTAATTTACTCAAGAAGAAAAAAGTAAAAGAAATCATAATACAGTTGAGGGTAATTGTACTCCACTGTACCAGAGTGAGCTAGATACTAATTACAAATATTTTACTATCACTGCAAGTTTCTCTGTTATTCTTCCACTAAAGCAGTGCTCATTTTTCCCAATTTTCAGAATTAATTTCTTTCGCAAGTACTGCTGTATACTAAAATCCTTACATACCAATATTATGTACACCATATTATAGTAGAAAACCATGAAGACAGAGGAAAATGCTGCAATTTCCTAGTCTGATCTCCTACATACAGAGCATAGCGATTTCTTGAATTAATTTCTGTCTCAAGTTAAAAAACATTTCATATTGATCCTAAAGTGTCCCACAATTAAAAGCTTATCACAATTCTTGTTAAAATTTACCTTTAGCTTGTCAAAATATCTGGCTTTCAGTCCAGATGCTTCAATGCAGTTATCCGAAAAAGTACATCATTCTATTATCAGGAATATTTCACTAGCTGTTTTTATGATGACAGTTAATTTCCTTTGAGTAACCAAACTGCTTTATCTCCTCCTCCTAGCCCTCTAATCACTCCTAGAGCTCTTCTCTGAACCCTCTCCATTGTTTCAAAATCCTTCCTCAAGTGTGGACTTAAAAGAATAATTTTAAATAATTTGAAAACTATACAGTTTAGTATAATACCACTATTAAGTACAGACAAAATATAGCATCCTTGTTTCAACTCAGGGTTCCCTTTTAAATAAACACAGAGCATACAATCTGTTTAGCCACTTTGGTAAGGGAACATTTCTGTCTGACTATCCAGGAACCCCTCTGTGGTCTCTTGCCTCAGACTCTGGCCCCACAGAGCTTAACCTGCAGCTTGCACTGCAGCTCCACACCAAGCTAAAGGCACTAAGTGTATTCTACAACAGCTGTGTTAACTGGGAATCCACATTCTAATTCTAGAGCTAATTATGCACTATGAACCACAGGTCTGGAGTCACTACTCTACAGACAGCCCATCTGTGAGACAAGCTTTCCTGCCTCTATGTGTTCAAATGCTTTATTTGCTTGTACTTGCAGTATCAAGATGTCCAGATTGCTCTGAAGGAGTGTCACTCCTCCAGTCTGCATATTCTAAATTCAGTCGATTTTTAAGATTGTTGTAGGCATGTAGAAACTCTGAACCTCTTACTTTGTTCTGCTAGAATGGACTTAATTCAAATCATCAGACTTCAGTCTTCTAAAAGCTGGTGTCTAGCTGAAACTAGACAGCAATGGAGTTTCTCTCCCAGACATGAAACAGAACAGACAGCTCTGGAGAGATTCACCCAAACCTATTTTGGATAATTTAGATACCTGAAACAGGTGGGAACTTTTGTTAATTCTATAGCTGCCTGAATCTCTGGTGACTATAAACGAAAGCTAGTTGGCATTTGTTTTCACATTTATGGGTAAAAAAAAGGAAGATAATTATATTTTTCATCAAGTATTCTTGAGGTGAAAACTTCAGAAGCGGCAGGGCAAGTAAACCTTGAAGGCAAAACACTAGTTCAGACATTTTTATCATGGCCATTCTTCTATGCCACAAAGAGTGAAGCACCAAGCAAGAATTTTTGGCTCTTAGAAGAAATATCAGTGTGTTGGTATTCCATTAATCTCTCACTAAGCACAGGGATTGCCTGATATTACCTTATTCATTTTGGAAAAGCGAATAATTCATGACAAAGATGGTCTAACTGGAAAGTATTTCAAAGTTGATATGCATACCACAGTCATTACATTCAAACAATGTTACTCTAAGATTAGCTGTAAGTGCTGCTGCTAATTCAACATTTCAGTCTACTTGTGACACCTTTTCATCTTTATTTGTATACCTGCATACAAGTGTACTTGTTTACATCTTTTCGTGTGTGATATAGTGGCTGGCTAGGGGAAAAACAGAGTTGATGGAAATAGCACAAGAATTCAGTAGATGGTTAATAGAAACTGTAAGACCACAATTTTTGTTTCTTGACAGCAGGAAACAGACTAGTTGACATATGGAAGACAAAAGACATTTTATTAGAATATATAATCTCCCCATGATACACACAGTATCAGTGTGAAGAAGCCATAAATAATGGAAGCACGCAAAAGGGTGCATGTGAAAGATGCAAAAGATTATGCTAAATTGAGAAAAAAATTGTTATCAGTAATGAAAGTCTGCCTGACTGAAGCAGCAACAAGGACAATGAAGACAGCTGCAGTACTTAGTGGTCTCAGTAAGAGCTCAAGATCAAGTAAATCGATATAAGAATGACGAAAAAAATATGCCATCATCAGGACCTTTATATTTGGCACAAAAAATGCAATGACCTAAAAAGAATTTGGAAGGATATCTCCAAAAGAACGCAGAAGAGTTCTAGGATGACTCTGTCAGATTCAAGTCAGGTGGATGAGGGAACATTATCCAGATTTTGTGTTGCAGTTGAATGAGGTGGCTTGACTGAATGATCAGCATGAGAAGCTAAAGGATCCTAAGGCAGGCTTTTGTGCTACATGCCATCCTCCAGATAAAATAGACATCTTCATGAATTATGCAACTAACATGTCTCTGAATACCAGTAGGGCTTCACATCTGTTTGCTGCCCACTTCTATAGTCTTCCTTCATGTCTACATTGCCACATACTGAAGACCACTATGAAATTCAGAGGCAAGCACCTCCTAATTAGGCACATATTAAGTATGAAGTTGAACACTTTGTTGTGGAATTATGTCTTCACTGACAATTTTGCAGAGTTTTCACAAGAAGTTTGTGAGCACACAGACTTTCTGGGCACATAAGCAGCCACCTGCCTCTGCAATTCTCATTTCCATTGCAGAGGAACAGCAGGCCTCTGCAAATCTGAACAAAGGACTGTGAAGTTTGTAAAAGATCTCCACTCTCACAAGCCCAGAATGAGCTCACACTTATCTCCTCCTTCCTGATACCAAAGTTTCTACAGGAAAAAATAACTGGATACACATGCTAAGCAGGAGCTGTGCTTGTCCCCCAGTAATTCAAGCGAAGGGACCAAGACCATCAGATTAGAGCTCTTATCTAAACCCGTCATGTGGACACTACTTGCAACATTTTTGGAAACTGGATGTTTCTGCCATAATGAAGTTTGTGTGTGAAGTCTGTTGGCATTTTCAAACTTAATTTTAACATATTTCTTCAGTATTATTAATGTATTTGATATGTGTCAGTTTTTTGGGAAACAGAGACCTGCTCATTGGACCTGTATCTACTCTGGTTCACAGAACAACCGAGCAAAAGAACTATTTTATATGTTTGGGTAGCACATTCATATGTCAAACCTTGCAAATCTTTTAAGGCCTGCTGCCACTCCAGTTCCTGTTCACTTAATGTTTGGCTGCTGTTTCTTTTGTCTTGGCATAAAATATTTGGGTGGTTTTCAGACTCTGGTTTTCCTCCATTTTCTATAACTCTGAATTTATTTTGCAATGTCTCTGACCTTCCACTGGACTTGCATGCCTAATGTGCTATACCTGTGTGCATGGTGCAATCTTATGTTCCTACAGATTCATGATGTCTTGCCCACTAATACTGTTATTCATTTTCCAAGAACTTCCAGGTATCTTCTTGAGTATTCAAAATATATTACTAGTGTTTTACTGCCCTAAATGTGAAAAACTAAATAAATCTGAGTTTATGAAATGTAGGTCACCTGTAATAAGAGCCTTGAAAAAGATAAGGTGGTTTTAAATCTTACATCAAACAATATATTAATGCATATATTCAGAATTTCAATAAACATCTTATTGATGTGCACAGCATTTAACAAATTAATAAAGCATAATATGGGATTGGATCTAGTGAAAAACAGTTTTTTGCCTCCACTGTGAAGGTTCCACGGTTTATTCACATATTAGATAGGTTTATTAATAAATGATATGATTTAATTGAATTTTATTTAAGTGTGTGTAGACAAAATACAACTGTCACTTTTCATTTACCACTATTAAATAGGATGAAATACATTCTTAATATGATGTTTAAAAAAGATAAAATTTTGTCAAAAGCTCTCAAATCCCACTAACAAAAATCATTCACAAACTTAGCCTAAAGGTCATAGGTGAGCTCCTAGGTCCCTTGGTCATAGGTGAGCTCCTAGGTCCCTTGGTCAACTCAAAAATGAGGTTTCTATGTCAGATTTACATTCTGTAAATTATTTTTCCACTTTGCCCAAAAGGATGCTGAGAGTAAATAGTCAGTGAAGACACTTGGTTTTGTCTATTTTGTAAAGCAGGATGGTTTCACAAATTAATATCCTAGCTAAATAGTGCAGTAATTCCCTAGCTGTTGACCTGATATTCACATAATATTTCTAAATAAGTAACTTCCTAGCCCTTGAGTTAAGATGACGTGGGATGTTTTCATGCACTAGCAAACTGCATAGCTAAAGATCAGGGCAAACTGAGTGTCTCTTATGTGCCAGTAGATAGTTCCAGATGTCCATGATTCTATGAGGTGAAGCTGGGAGCCATTAGACAGTATGGACACATCTCCTAATTCCCAATATTGTCTTTTTCACATTGGACAATACACTCTATCATTAGGGTACCAGTGAAAAATGAAGGGTAGGTCAGCATGCCTGTGTGCACTTGAGTACCTGGTCCCTTTTTCCATCTGTGCTGGCACTCCGCTTTCCCCCCGACAACGTACCCTAAGCGGCTCTCCCATGTGTTATACTGCAGATAATGCTTCTCTTCTTCCTTTGCAACCTTCTCCTGATGTTTCCTAGTAGATAAAACTTTGCTGCTGGCTAGTGTCATGTATATTGATATTTGAAAATAGGCCAGATCGTGGAAAACATCTCAGATTAAAGCTCTTGAATTGGAAACATGACTAGAACTGACCTGTGACAACAGAATTTTTTTCCTTCTTTTGAGAAGCCTAACTCAAATATTATGCACACTTACCCTAAAACTCTTTCATTAACTTCTAAAGATTTCAGAACTTTTTCCACTTATTTCAGATATATAACAAACCAGAGGGCAGAAAACCCCTCACTAAAAGTGACATTTTGGCTCTACCCTGTGTTTATTGCTGCTATGCAGCTACACAGCTCAGCAGTCTCCAAAGATGGCTGTGCGAGGTGGATCTCATTGCACAGTGCTGTGTTCTCTCATGTCTCTTCAATTAAATTATCCTTCTACACTTTATTCTGCCAAGTCAATACAACCAGATGAAATATTTCTCGGTTCTGGCAATGAACTGGTAATGTAGAGGAACCAAATATCTAAAAATAATTTATTCTCTTACTATCAGTAGGAAATAATATTGTCTTTCATTTTCCAAAGACTTGGTGCATCTGTTCAAGTCAACACCAAACTTCTGTCTACTAAATATATATTTTTGACAGAAAATTGCAATAGAATTGATGCTATAAATAGTTGGAATACACAAATTAAATACAAACAATATTAAAAAGAAAGCATTAACACATTGCTGATATTCTGCACAGAGTATTATTATGGATAAATAACAACATGGAGTAGTATATGTAGCTGTAGCACTTTTCATGCCTCTTCATGCACTTTTCTTGCCCTGCAAGAATTGAAACCAAAAGCCATGATGTTTACTGGAACTTTGCAGTGCACTGGCAAAACAGGCACCTTTATCTCAATGTTACAGATTTTGTGATGGGAAAAAAAAATTAAAATGTGATTGGATTGCATTGTTTTGATATTCATGTTAGGGATCTGCATCACAGAAGTGGGACTTTCTGGAGGTAAGAAAAGCAGAGCATTTTCAGGGACAAAGAAACACAGCTGCTGTACCAGCATGGTGGCTACTTGTGTGCAGTTGTCAAAGCAGAAGGAAAAGGTCTGTGGCTTTTTCTCTCACTTCATGCAGTCCATTACCAGTGTGCAGGCTCGATGGAAACTGGCCTTCTCTGATAGAGCAGAAGCTTTCCCTCACCTCTCCTGCTGGGGCCAAGGCAACCTAATCTGCCACTAGATGGGCTGCCCTGAGTGACCCGTGCCTGGAGCAGGTGACAGAGCAGCAGCCTGCACCACATGTGGGTTAAAGAAAACACAAACCTCACATTTTTCATAAAAACTAACATGTCGAAGTACTGCTGCCACTTGTGCTCTTCCTACCAAGCAGCTTCTGCATCAGCATGTTAAACAGCCTCTTACTGAAACCTAGGGAAGAGATGTGTGCTGTGTTACTGAGAGCCACACAGGTTTTCAGAGCTTCAAGATGGTGATCACTGATTTAGAGAGAAACGTGCCCAGTTCAGATGAAACATTTATTTTTAAATGGGCATCTGATGTCTGTCGATGGCAGAGGTCTAATTCAGACTTCTTTGATCACTGTGGCTGGCACACTCCCAGGTACTGCATTATATTAACAAGGTTCATAAGCTGTCAGAGATATAACTCATCCACTTAACTCTCTGCAATGAGGCACAGACTCTGAGGACATGGCCTTTCCGAGAATGTTCCCTCTTTGTAATTCGTCATTCCCCCAAAATGCCTCATGTGATATGATGTTACTGGAATCTTCAGCTAAAAGGTTCAATTTTTTTTCAGTCACATATATTGCAGAATGTATTCATATGTATTCTGCCACCCTAGGTGGTGACTGGGATCTCTGCCATCAAACTATTTCAGTTCAGAGCAAGGAGATCACTATTTTTCACGCTGAATAAACAAGAGAGTGATCCCCTGCCCTTAAGCAGAAGGTCTGTAAGGGGAAAGGTGCCTTTGACCACAGAATTCAATCTGTCGTTCTGCTTGGAGCCTCTAAAGCATAATCTCTCTTTGTACCAGCCTAGGCTGCATGGTGTGATATTCATTTAAACTCTCCAGTGGTTCTCCTTTTGCAGGAAGGGTTTTCACAAAGCGCTTTGGCATTTGCTTTTTGAAGCCTGCTTAGCTGATTTTGCTGAATGGAAAAGGTAGCCCTGAAACATATCTTTTATTATAGTTTTCAAAGGTGGAAAAATCCTACAGTAGGCTAATGCTGAGAGGAAAAATAGCCTTGAAACATTAGCTGAGTTCAGTTACTTTAAACATAGACACCACAGGAAGAGGTTTTATTGACTTTGAAACCCCCCTGACACTTGATGCTGTTATATTGTGCACCTGGAGCAAAATGTTTGTGCTAAGCAATCCATTTGCTAGATGTGTGGTTCCTAAGGAGATGGAATGATGTGGAGCACCCTATGCATGTTGCTTTGAACTTTCACTGAGATACCTCTATTTCTTTATTCCAGAGCATGAGGCTTAAGGGAGTTACTCAGTCAAGATAAGCTCATTCTTCCTCATCTTCCTTATATGCATTTCCAGAGACAGGCTGTCCTGTCAGGTAACCCACCTTTCTGTATTGTGCACTGGCACGAACAGCCAGAGGGCTCAGGCATAGCCTCCACCTGACAGTCACCTTCCTGGCAGCTCTGCTGCTGATGGCACTGTCAAAGAGATCTGTCAATTCCTCTGCTGTTAGTCCACAATTCCCACTGAGCTTCTGAATAACTATTACTGTATTTTGATAATCCATCAGCATTCAGGTTGCATAAGTTCAAGCCCTATTCATCTTGATGACACTCTCTAGAGCCGTTCCTATGAATGCCTTATTTGTTTTTTCTTTCTGTATGTAAAGTAATGAGCCTGACTGTTCAGGCTGCAGAAGGGCTGCTTCAGCTGAGCTGTGCACTTTGCATACCGTGCATCCATCTGCCTTGTCAGCACCACCATCACCCACTGTTGTAGGAACACTTTGATCGGAGCATTATTAGGCTCTACAACAGGACCACCATCATGAAGTCAGTGCAGTGCAAAAGCTGTCACGTTCCATGAAGTTTCCTGACCCTGTGACCATCATCAGAGCCTTCAAATAAACATCAATTCATCACAGGGAAAATAAATATCACCACAGAGTCAGCTGTTACTGAAAAGTCTCTTACCTCTGATAAAATGTTCTGGCTTATGTAATTTATGTGACAGCAATGATCTAATTTAATCTAACATGATGATGGAGAAGACAAAATTACCTGTGCTTTCTTTCTGAACTTTTACTCTATAGTGTTCATGGTTGGCCACAGTCCTGAGAAACTGGCAGACACAACATATTATTCTCCTTCTCATCTTCCACTCACTCTCTTCTGAATGTTTCTGTTTCCCACGTCCAAGGCCCGGTGTTCACACTCAAAGCATTGAAGTTTATTTGCCATATGGATGCCTCAACATGGAGGGATGAATTTTCACTGAACAGAAACATTCATATGTGTTTGTTTATCAGAAATTCAGAGCTCTCTTTTACCATCAAAATATTTTCCCCTATACAATCTGCACACATTTTAAATATATTTTTTTATTGCTCCTCAAAAGAGTGAGTAGCATTGATAATCAGCTGTCTCTTATAACAGAGTTCAATTTAAAATGCTAGACATTCATTTGGTGGGCAGCAAGGAGTCTGTGGCTTTGTTAGATCTGCAGCATAAAGAACCAATTTTTCTTATCCTAATCCTATGGCTGTCTGAAAAAGGTGACACACAGTTGCACATAATGATAAGAAAAGCTACTGCTGCCAAAGGCAGTAAGATACCAAAGCCAGATGATTAAACCATTCCAAAGCTTTCCCAGAAGACAAGAGGAGGCAAAGGTCCAAATTTTTTTTCATAGAAGTTATCGTGCTATAAAACCTTCAGAGCAAAGCCCACATAGAGACACTTTAATAACCCATTCTTACTATTTAAAAAAAACCTTTAACTTTAGTTTTTTGTTTGTGAAAGCTTCATTCTTTGTTGGTTTTTTTTGTTGCCAAGAGGACAGAAGCAGTTTTGCTTAAAAATAAATGGGATTGTTTTTCACAATCTAGAGTGCTCTAACGGCTAAATAATTTTTATGTAAAAAGCAGGCACCACAACACACACTTGATCCCTGTACAATCAAAACTCTGTTCTTACAATGACAAGTTGGGCTACAGAGCTACACCATGAGGGGAAACAGAGCAATAGACTTTTCTGTCTTCAGGACTTCCCATACACTTGGATTGGATGGAATTAACAAAAATTATGTAACCAAATATCTCCTCTGACGTTAATGAAGTCAGAAAGTGTAAAGTGGACATAATTCCACAAAAGCAGAAAAGAAAAAATTAAAGTTTCTGCAGGTTTAGCATATTTTTGGCATCATTAACGCCATCAGCATGTACTGAGCAATGCACATTTGAGCTGTGTACCTGCTGTATTCAGGTGGAGAATTTGCTCTGGGCTTCTCAGCCCCATCTTTGCTCTAAGCTGTCACCTGGAGATCTGCACAGGTGAGCTCACTGTCATCTCCTCTCTGTCCAATGAGATGTGCCTGCCTCAGCTTCTTGAGGGAATACAGCAGAGTCCTGGCTGGGCAGTTTCACCTATGGGAGCAGGAATGTGAAGTTCAGGGCTAAGCCTGAATCTACAAGATACTCCACAGGTCAGCTAACACAGAGGTCAGCAGTAAGTGATCCCCAGTTCTACCTCATGTGAGCTGGTAGCCCCTGTATTTTAAGTTACCTTTCAAGTCTGAGGCAGGAAAAAAGGATATTCTACTCTTTAGCTGTGAGATGAAATCATGGAAAAGTGCCAAATATCATGTGGTTATCAAAAGCATAAATCTCTCTGAAATACCTAGGAAGGGTAAAGATTTGTAGAAGGCTTTAGGTCAAAATTGCAGAAAATTCTTGCTAAAGTTTAAACTTTCTGGAAATGTGGGTTGAGTCGAATGTCTGTAATACAGCTACGAAACAGGTAAGTATCTCTTGCTTTCTACTGTTGTTAAAGGTTTGTACTGCTCTTTTGTGACAAGCCACTGTGCTGTGGTTTTCAGTGCTCCTGTAGTCTCTTCAATTCATCAGGTATAGAAGCTTGCCAGGGAAGATGCTCAGGGAACCCTGAACAAGATAGAACCACTCTCAAGTGCCCAGCAGCATTTCAAACCAAATCTTCCTAGCAGATCTTCACGGGGACCTTCAAATGATTATACAAAAAGGAAATCTCCAGAAAACTGAAGAGTCCACTGAGAAATAAAGGAAGATTTTATGTTGCGCACCTTCTAGACAGCTGATAATAAAAATATTATGATGCACTAGTTGAAATAAATGCAATTTTTATCACTTCTCTTTTCCAATGTGCCTAGACTTATCTGAATTTATGATTCATGGTTTTACTGTATTTGCTAAAACAAACAAACAAACAAACAAAAAAAAACCAAGAAACCTTTGGAACTGAGTTTTCAGCTCAAGAAAGGAAAGAAAAATATTTTGATGACTACATAGGCTAAGAAATTATCATTTTGGCTTGCATTTAAATTTCGTAAGTGCCCACTAGATAATATTGTAGACATGTCAGTTTGACATTAACTCTTTTGAGTAATTATTTTATTGCACAGAGTAAAGCTACTTGGCCATAGTAATCAAATATTCTTTCTGGATAGCACATAGATAGTTAATTCTGTAAAAAAAATGACAGCAAGGCCACACAGTCTACCTTCCCTATCAGGAATCTGTCGTTATACCAATAGTTTTCCTATTTGCTCCTTTTATGATGAAAGAGAGTTAAGCTTGGAGGAATGACAGGGTTTACATAATGTGAAATGCAAGCACAAATAAAAGCATACTTCAACAGAGTAGTTTCCATGGAACGCAGCTTGAGTTTAATATAAAACTCCAGCAATGATGTTCACTCATTGATGCGGCACTGCTGAAGGCAGTGAAATCATGCTTGAAAGGGTTTTTGCAGGGGGCAGCTTTAGAACCCCCATGACACCGACTTAAATCTACAGATATTGAGAGAAGGGTCTCTGCTTCACCTTTCCTGCTAAATAATGAGTATGATTCTTCTGAGAATCAATACACTGGAAGTTTTCTAGACAGTAATTCTCCAGTTCTTCAGTTGCTCATAATATGTGTGTGTGTGTGTGTATATATATATAGCAATATATCTCCAGACTCCAAAGATCCATTTTAAAGAAACATTGCCCCTTAAATGCACAGCACTACAAAGGTTTTATGTGTGCAGACCACTGTAAGCCTAAGAAATACGATTAATTTGCACATGGCTGGACATGTAACATCGCAGCTTTGCCATATAGCATTCCCAGGGCCAGAATTACATCTGTGTATTTCTGTTGTATTATTGGTTGAACTGGCCCATATTTTGTTAAATAAAAGCAGAGTGTTCATAGACACCTGCAAAACTTAATAATGAAAAGTAAATGCATAAGCCTCAGCTGTTTCAGAAGATAATGAAACATTTTTCCACAGGAAAACTCAATAGATTAGTGTTTTTTAAGTCTAAGGTCCGTTTTGCTAGACCTAGGATGGTTATAGAATAAAAAAGTATTCATTCAATGAAACAAAGACTATGTATTATTTTCACAATGCTTAACTCATTAATCTTCATCTCAAGCCTCGTCCTCACCACCCTCTCCCAATCAGATGCACTTTTAGTTTTTGTTTCCTCCTTGCAGTCACTCTTTTGTTTCAAATTCCCAGCTTAATAAACATAACTTGTAGTAATTATCTATATAGATATTGCTTTAGAAGAGGGAAATGTGTGGGCCTTGACCAGCAATTATGATGTTTTATATGATAGCCTTTTTCCCAAATCTGGTGCTCTTTGCAGTATATAAAAGCATTCATCTCCATAAAAGAAGTGAGAAAAAATAGCAAGACAGGATTTTGATCAATACGGATTCTGATTAAGTTTGATCACAGTACTTGACATTTTCAGCAAGTCTGGAAGCACACTCACAGAGACTCAGGATCCGCCAAGAGTCTTCAGCAGTGTAACAGGACACTGTTGACTTAGCTGGGAATATTCTATCTACATTTTTGTTTGCCTTATACGGCTATGATAAGGCAATAAAATGCATTAACTTCATTTTGCAGTTAATCTTATTACCAAAGCTTCAGTAATGCTGTTTTATTGGTAATTTATTTTAGGCTTTTCCTGTCTTCTTTTTTTTCTTGACGGAAGGAAAATGGTTTTATCAGCATGCTTATAGATTAAAAAAGAAAAAAAATTATAAACTGTTTGAGATCATTGTTTCTGAAATTAAGGCCATCAGATGCCATCAAAGTACACCCAGGGAGCTGGTGCAGACATGGATAATGTGTCACATTTAAAAAGAGCAGTATTTCTTTATATTCTCATATGGACATATCAGGGAAAGTTGTAAAGAGCAGATTTTTTCAAGGTGCAGAAAATGAGGTTCATAAAAACGTGCATTCACTAATCACTCTATGTATAAATGAGCAGGAATGTTGTTAATGGTTCCTTCTCCTCTAGAGGCTCATACTACAACATTAAAATGTAAGTGGGACAGATGTAGACACCTAATCTTGATGGGTCTGGGATCCAGAAATGATCTTCTGCTCATTGCACCTATTTCTTTTTATCACTGCATGGTTTATAAAAAACAAAGCTCAGTTAATTAAAAAGACACAGATAGGGATGCAGAGCAACAAGGTTTTTCAAGCTAACTTTCCCAGTTTTAAACTGATTTTCTAAGACAGTCAGAGTCCTTCTTTATCTCTGAGGACTCATTTCCTTCCTTCTCCTGTAAGACAAAGATCTTTTGGAGCTACTGAATCAGGAAGATTCTCCTTTGTGTAATTATCATACTGCACTGAGCACTGCTGTGTTTGAGGACTTCCCAGGAATAAATTAAGGGATGTGACTAACTTCTGTCATTTGCTTTAGTTTGGCTTCTTCTCCCATATTCTTCTCCCAGGTGAGGAGTGTATTCAGTGTTTTGTTTGGATTTGTTGGGGGTTTTGGGGTATTTTTTGTGATACAAAGGTATATTGTGGTGTGCTTTTGCTAGAGAGAAAAGGTTAGAGAAGTGCATCTTCCACTATAACAAGGCGGTAAATTTTGGGAGACCTCTCCATCCATGTGGGAATTCATTAAAAATTTTAGTTGACTGAAGTCCCCAAGAAATCTCTTCTATCTGCATAGATGAGCTGTACCCTTCTTAGGGGAAGTCCTGGTCCACAGGGGAGGAAACGTTCCCGATCTCTATCTCAGGGATCTCTGTAGTCACCATGGGCTCAGGTCATTGAACATCATCAAAGTGAAAACTGCCACTTTTGGTTCTGAACCTCAGCTCACAGTGTGTGCCCATTGCTGCTGATGCAATTAGAAGATAAATCTTGAATGGCTGTCACTGTATCAGAACTGATAAATTGCTTGGTAAAAAAAAAAAAAAATAAAAAAGAGAGAGAAAGAAGAAAAAATGTGAGATTCAAATAAGAACAAAATTATTATGTTTACCAAGCAAAGAGTTGGATAAATGTGGGAGCAGGGGAAGTTTCTTTCATGAACTCTGATTATCTCATGGGAAAAAAAACCTGACATTCATACTTAGATCAGAACAATTTGAGCTTTAAGGCATTCTTTTAATCAACACGCTCATCTGATGAAATGCTATAGGATTTGCTTATATATCAAAGGAGTTCCCTAGAGATTTAAGAGATGTAACTGAATACAATTAAAAGATCAGTTGTAAACACCATTTGTGATACAGTTTGTTTGGTGTGCTTTGTAAGATAAGTTCAGTTAATAACACATGAACTTGTGGTGGTTTATAAGACAGTAAAGTATTGAACTGTAGTGCAAGAAAAGAATTACCATAGGAGCCTGCTAGAGATACAACTATTCAGCTATCTTGGATCTGATGGTCTGTAAAAAGAGAACAGAGAAACTATTAAGCCAAGGTTCACATCCAAGAATGGAATAGTTTATGAACAACCTTTCTGGGCCTAATTCGTTGCTGAATTAAACCTCAAGTAATGTCATTGAAGTCAATGGGGTTATGCAGGGCATAAGTCAGTGGAGCAAATTAGTCCTCTGTCTTGAAGCCAAGAAACTAAAGGGAAGAGTGATCCAATAAAGGAGAGATGAAATGCTGATATTAGCTGAATGCCACTTCTTGGTACAGTGCGTTCTTTGTGTCCAGCAGTGAATATTTCATCCTTCCCAGGTGTAAAATCTTCCCAGCAGCACTGTAAAGCAGCTTTATAATAAATGACAAAATTAATGGTTTAGTTCCATTATAATGCATCTTCTGGGCTTCCGACAGGAATTTAAACTGTGAGCAGACAACACCTATGCTGCCTCAGTGTTATCTCCCAATCAAGTCTTGATCTCTTCAGGAAAGCCTTGAGACTCTCTTTTTTCCCCCTTTTGCCATCTCTTACCTATACAGATATTAGAAGATAGCATTTGTGGGTATAGGTAGCTTTCTACATAGAAAACTGACAGAATTTTCAGGAATATCTGTGTAAGAGCTGGAATAAACTAGGCATAGGCATTGCCTCAGGTATGAAGGCACTATGAAATGGAATGGATTTGTTTGCATTTAATTTATATATGGGTAATATTAAGAGCTCTAAGAACCCACAGTATTGCAGTGATTGTATATATGCCTTGGATTAATGAAAAAAAATCCATTTTCAGTAGCCAGCATTCATAATACATGGTCTCTCAAATTTCACTCCTTCTACTGTCCAACCCACTGATTACTCCAACTGAGGTTAAGACTATCATCTCCCTCAGCTGGAGATTACGGGTTTTGTACCATTCACAGAGAGCTCAGCCCTGGCTGAAGCCTCTAAGCATTTTTATTATCCACATAAAGAGCAAATTCCCAAAGTGTACAGATGGGTTTGCAGCTCGTGAAAATATCTCTGTGAGGTGGCCTGTGCAGAATAACACATTTTGGCAGCATGGCTCACTTTTCACTGCACAGAGATCAAATAAATGGAATTCTTTTGACATCCTACCATGCAAATTTCAGTGATGAGCTAAAGGATGAAAAATGATTTATTGTAATGATTTATTGTAGAGAAAACTCTCCAGACCTACATATAAGGGAAGTTGTGTAAAGCATGAAACAAGTGACACATGTTGCTACTCCAGTATTTGTTCTTTTACTTCTGGTCTAACTTAGCAACAACAGAACTGGTTGGAGGGACCAGTAGCTGACTCACATGATACTTGGCCTGCTGCATGTGTGATATTGGCCATTTATTTCTTTTTTTCATTTTCATTTTTTTCAGGTGGTACTTCAATAACTACTCCAGATTTTCATTTTCTTTAAATCCCATTGCTCCTGTTTACAATTCCATTCTAGGCATGCTCTGCAGAGAGAATTTAAGGGAACAAGATACAAATTCGCCAGGTGCTGTGTGAGATGATGATGTAAACATTTCCAGGACTATCCAAAGTGACTTGTTATGAGGCTTGGGGACTATTGCAGACATGGGAACAAGTTTCATTAATCCACAGCCCTAATTTCAAGTGATAAAATATCATTATATATCTGGTTTACAAGTACGCTGAATTTGTTCTTGACTTAGTTGGCACAGTTCTGATTTTTAAAAAAAGTTCTGCTAGAGGCCCAGGTTTTGTTGGATAGCAAATCTGATTTTGACAGAAATATTTACATTTTCAGTAGCTAAAAGCTCATCCATCCAAATATCCATTCATTTTTCTATTTTTTTCAATAATTAAAAAGAAGTCAGCTGGGTATCGAAAAAATTTTGATCAATGTTTGGAAGTTTTATTGAAGGATGTGTTTTTCAAGAAAGATGCAGAATTCCCCCATTTCTAATTAAAATTATTAAACTGTTGTGGAGAATTATCTTTACCTCACCAAAGAAAGTCTGTTGAATTTTGCTATTTATGTTTCTGCAGTCTCTTTTCTAAAGCCATCACTTGTTTCTCTATGGTATCAGTCTTCCATCTAACATTATTACATTTTGTTTCAGCTGGCAGGCTTCATCTATGCCTGTTATGTTGTGAAGTGTATTACTGAAGAAGAGGACAGCTGTAAGTACCAAAGCTTTATTACATACAAAATGATTTTTTTTTTTTAAATCACCCCTCCACTATGTTGGCTCTTAATGACTTCAACCTAAATGCCTTATTATACTGTAGCTGGATCAAGTTTTCTGCCCATCCTTCTTGGTCTAAAACCTGGAAATGTCTGAGAGACAAAGGAGTCATGAAATACAGGTTTAAAATTACATACACCTTTCTTCTGGAAGGATCATTGCAACTCTTCATCTCACAACTTAGCTTAAGACATAAAACAAGTTTTGGTTTGGTTGTTTTTTTTTTTTTTTTAAAGATCCCAATTAGTAAATACAATTTTTTTTCTTCCTCCAGGCTGTTATTAACTATTTTCAAAGTAATTGGTTACAACTGAGGTTATAACTCTTTTGTGTTGACATGTATGTTGTCTTGTAAAAGTACTTCTGGCAAAAAAGTAGCTTCAGATGATCGCAGGACCTTCATTTATGAGAGGTGAAACAGTGGAGCTCTTCTTTGTTCCTGCTGCTCCCAGGGTACAATTACATGAAGTGAAATGATTTCATGTAGTATAGGTTTGTGTTTCTTCTGCTTATTTATATCAATAGAAGCCTGTCAAGCAAAATTTGCTCTTATTGCATGCTGTAGAGTCAAGTAATTTCATTTTTTCTCTACTCTAACCTGGGTTTTTTTAAAAAGGGCCACTGCAACTTTTCAGTACATCTTGGGATTCATACTAAAGCACTTTAGAAACAAGTATCAGAACTGCATGCTACTTTGATAAAATATACATGAATCCTAGGGAGAGCTCTGCAACAGGAAGCAAAAGGGTTTTTATTTGATTGAGAGCACTGGTAGGGCTGGCGGGGGCTCCTTTGTGTGTTCTCCTGCGCGGAAAATAGCTACAACCCTATAATCTACTGGCAATACAGTGTCACTGTGAGCCAGCAAGGGGAGATTTAGTGCTGAAATCAAACCACCACACTTTGGAGGTCGTTTCGACTATGCTCATTTCAGTTGTCTTTGTGTTTCTGTGGAAGTGAGGAAGGTGTAAAGAGCACAAAGGGTTTGGGACAGCTGTGTGGAGCAGGGGTATGTCTCAAATAGACTTTTCTGTTTAGGGAAGTACCCTGAGTCATATGTACTTTCTTTACTTTCCCATTAAGTGCATTCATTATCCAAGAGCTGGAAGAGAGTTATTCCTTGTCCCCCAAAATGAAATCCCATTCAATACTGTTCTGCCCTCTCATCTAAGGGCTTAAATATTTTTTCATTATTCTGTAATGTTTTAGGGCATGATATAGGTAAAAAGTGAGGAAGGGACTTGAGACTTGGCTCACCAGTCAAGCACAGAAGTCAGAGCACATTTGAGAGATTTCTCCCATGGTTCATAAAGCGGCATTCCTGGCAGCAAAGTGCCACAGCCAATATGGTATTATTTTCTTCTCTCTGCAGCAAGAGCTCCCTGTTGTTCAGCAGCCACAGATTGTCATGCTTTGAACATTTTCTTGCCATCACCTTGACTATTTTGTCATTATTTTTGTCATTGAGATTTCATTATTACTTTGTTCATACGCCCCAGCCAGGTCTCCTTGTCCAGTCAAAGAGCATCTCACCCATCTGCCAACACCTCTCTGAGGCACCCAGGTGAATCCCCACCCAGTGCAATGAAGCCAGCAGAAGCTCAGGTGCTGCAGCGTCCCTTCTGGTGAGGTTTGGAAGCTTGGCTGGCACAAAAGGGAAAGAGAACTTCTGTGGCTGAGTTGTGCCAACATTGTAATAATGCTCAGATTGGATCTGGCCCCTCAAGGTATCATAAAATTAAAACAGCTTTCGTTTCTACTGAGAGGTCTCATAAAGTAGCAAGTTAGAGTGATTCTAGTTCTCTCTGCTCAGACATCCAGTCTGCCATGTACAAGTGTTCACTGTAACAGCCAGGGCCGGCAGTCTGTACAAATACCCCCTGCTCAGGTTAACATTAAAATTATTTTATTTTCTTAGATATGTTTTCTCACCTTTTCCATCCCTTTTGGCAACACTTCCACCATTCATGCTCTTCTGAGAAGTGTATCCCTTATGGATGTCATGTTACTTAGTATTTGTACTCCAAAGGAAGATGCCTAAGCTTGACTTTCTCCATATAATCACAGATGGGGTCATCTCATGCAGACCAAGTGAATGCTAAGGAGAAAAGCTTTCAGGAAAAGAGGAGTATGTCCCAGATTCATTGCTAGAGCTTTCTGCATAAAGTCTTTGATCTGAGATAGCTCCGGATCTCCTAGCAGTGCTTCTCTTTCTATAGGCTCTTCCACTTTTCCAGTTCCTCACCTCTGTCTGTTGCTATGGAGCAAACTCTGTGACAGAGGGATGAAGGTGCCTCTCCTACTCATGATGTACTCCCTCCTCCAAAGCTGCTGAGCATCTAGCATAGGAGAAAAAAGCTTTACTGTGCTACCCCCAACCCCTGCCTAGCATCCACACCTGATAAGGAGTGAGGCCAGACTTGTGTTTCAAAGAAGTGTGGAAGCTGGTGTTCCCTCTGTGTGCTAGCAATGTGTCAGCTGGGAAAGATCCTCTGGTAAAAACAGTCAGCAGAAAGCAACAACCACACTGCCCTGCTTTCCCAGCCCCAAAGTAGTCTGTAAAGAGCAATAGAGGGACATTTTCATCTTTTTACCCACCTCTGTATGCACAGAAGTCACAGGAGAAATCTAGATCTCTGGCTTTCAGGACCACTCATGCCTATAAAAATGGGATGCCTTACAGACAGAGAGACCATAAGGACAAACATATTGGCTCATACCAAAGTGTCATTTAGCCACATCTCATCTTTCTGATGAGACAGAACCAACAGAAAAAGCCTTTTGCTTTTCACAATGGACAAAGTGAACACCCATACACTCCATTCCACTTCTGCTTTGTTAATGGGCCATGGGAGCAATAGCAGTCCAAAAGAGGAGCAAAAGAGGCAGAAACACTGAACCTGGCAGTACTGAGCAGCCAGGCATAAGACTGGAAAAAAAAGTCATGCAATGTCCAAGAGCCAAACATGGGCATGTTCCAGATTTTAACCAGATGAAGACATTGACACTGCTCTGGAGTATAGAAGCTGTCTCATCTTCTGTTGGCACAGAGCCTCAACTGTAGAAACACAGTCAAGTTCCTCGTAAGCTGCTTCAGCTGAATTAGCTTTGCTCTCAGAGTAATTGGAACAAGCTGAAAGAATTATTATTTCTCCATTCTTTATGCAGATTTTATTAAGAGAACAAATGAGTTAGGGTAGAATTAAGCAAACATTTCACTAAGATTAATCTGCTCTAACCTCACTAGAGGATTAGGAATGGAACAATACAGTGATCAAATCATGGTCATAACTAGGACTGAATCAGCAAATCTAGAGGTTTTAATTACTCACACACCAAATAAATCCAGCTGCAAGCCCCCTAAATCAAAGCTCAAGTCTGTGCTACCTTTCATGAGAACAATGTGCTTTGGGTTAATTCTGCACCAAGGATTAAAGAGGAAGTTGCTTTGTCCCTGGTGCAGTCCCAGAAGTGCTCTGACACCAGGAGCACTAGAGTCAAACTGCAGCACCCATTCCAAGGGGCAGACAGGAGCAGATTTTCCATGGCTCCTTCTCTCAAACTCCCAAACATTTTCTGTGTGGCTGCATAGGAAGGAGGAACTCTGAAGGCTGGAGTGCCTCAGGTCTTTTCTGTGAAAGACAAGGGAGGACGGGTCCCCCAGCAGCACTGCTGCCAACTCCACACTCTCCTCTTCACCACTGCCATTGGAATGCCTAAGCCATTGCCATTCTTACCTCATTAGCATTATTAGCTGCAGCAATTAAAAATAAAACATGAAAATGTCAGCAACAGCCATTACTTGGAGGCATTCAATGACTGTGAACTTATTGGAGCTTCTAATTTTTCTCACAAAATCATGTTAGGCCTGCATTTTTCAAAGGCCAAGCATTATTTTTAATAACATCAAAATGTCCATTTAATGTGCATTTGCTCACTAGCAATTTGGCTCCCTGCTATATAAGCTGCTACTGTCTTACTGAAAGAAAATTCAATGTATTTTTGAAAACTTCATTAACTATATATAGACATTTTGTGGGAAACACTGGAATATAAGCAGTCAAGCAACATCCTCCCAGGGCTTTTTGTGTCTAAGCAATTAAGAAAAAAACCTGGGTTACTGAAATGGGAATTCTGCACTCACAGGTTCTGTTGAGGGTAAGGAGATTTGCTTGTCATTAGAGGGACAGCTTTGACTAAGAATGAACTCCAGCAAAGAGAAAATCTCTAATTTACTCCGTGTCTCAGAGTAAAATCCTAACCTAGAAGGCTCTCTTGCTGACCCAGAAAGGGAGCAGAAATAGAGTTTACCTACTATTAGGCAATGGCAAGGCAATCAGAGAACAAATATGGCCCCTCTGAATGTTCCCTTGTGTACCATGAGGTACAACCTTTGACCATCTAATGCTAGCAGGGATCTGACCTACACACACACTTTCTTCTTTTCTCCTGGCATTGTTTTCAGCTAAACTGCAAAGCAAAAAAATTACGACTTTGTCTAGAAGATTTTTGCTGTATATTCTCTGGAATCATGCTATTTGGGATGTTTTGGCACAGAAGTAAAGCTCTCTATAACCCTTTAAAATTATTTCACTCCTCCTCCAACAATAAAAACTTGGATTAAAGACTCTATTCGAATAACTGAAAATGTTCAGCAAGACAGGAATACCCTAGATAGAAAATATCTTCTGGTGAGAAATACAGTATTATGTGCCAAAAAACTTGGTGCCAAACAATAATCTATTCTGGGATCCTAGGCCTGACCTGGGATGACAAAGATTTTCTTTTAAAAGACAATATTAAATTCATTATATGTGAGAGATGAGAAATTTTAATATGCATATGGAATAGATAGAAAAACTTTTTCTTTTTATCTCTGTTACAGGCACCCTTCCACCTTTGGGCAGGTTGTTTAACCTCTCCATACTTCTGTTTCCCATATTTAAAATGGGAAATAATGACAGGGACAAACTCACAGGCGTGTTGCTTCATAACTTTGAGCTTCTGGGATGAAAGGCACTATTGAAGTGCAGAATATGCTCAGGTATTGCTTTATTTCTGTGCCAAATGCTTTTCACAATCTGCTTAGTGAAACATAACAGAGAAATAATACCTCAGCTTTCATCCTTGCTTAAAAAAAAACTCTAAAACAAAGAGAAATTGGTAGCAAACATTCGAGTATTAATTCTGCTTCTTTGTTTCCCATCCGAAGTTTGTGGTTCTCAGAAATTCTTGACAGTAATTTGCTGCTCATGGGCTTCCTTAGCCTCAAGACGTCTAGCTGTGTTTCGTTTCCCACCGTGGTCTTTTGTTCCTGGAAGTGTCCAACTATGTTTGAACCCAGAAAGGTTTTATGAAACAGCCTCCTGAGAAAAAGAGATCTGGCACCTCAGCTATACACTTGGTTAGTTTAGGACCTACCATTTGTGTAGTGCATCCTGAGCCTTTCTCTGTAAAACACCAGTGATTCTATCTTCACCTTTTCCAGGCTGTCACAGGTGGCATCCTTCTCACAATCCTACAGCCACGTGTAAGTAGAACTGCAGCTTAGAGTAACAATCAAGATTTCCACCACAGTCAGTGGAGGCAGGGATGTAACCCCAAAGAACAATCTGCCCTGTATCTGGTGAATTTCTCTCTCATGACAGGGGGTATCACTGGTCTAATTTGTTTGAATAGTGCTAGGGACAGCCTAGAGAGCCTGCAGAGCCAGCATAGCAACAAATAATAATAGGAACAAATAAAAGCCAATATTTAAAACACAGTTGTTCTCCAAACTGTTGGACAGGTCATTGTGAATGAGAATGCAAAGAATATGCTACAAATTTGAAGTTTCAGCTTATTTTTTGCTCAGTTGTGCTCTTCAATTTACAGCCTGCAGCTGAATTAGAAGCTTTTTCCATTTACTTGTTTCATTTAGTGCGGTGACTGCTACATGAACTAAGTAAACCAGAGGGAGGAAAATGAGATGCCTGTGGCTGTCAGGATGCTAATAGAAGTGTGGAGGGAGGGAAGCCTTTGAAATCCCAAGGTACTACTTCATGTTTGTCATCCTAAGGACAGCTGCCTTGGAGAGCCATGGCACCACCAGGAACACAGGAAATTCCCTGAGATGCCTGTACAACATCAATCTTTTGCACATATCAATAGCTGGTTCCTGTGTTATTATTTCCAGTCATGTCCTGTCTTGGAGGGGGGCCCTCACAGAGCAGAAGGCTGGTGTTGAGCATCTCGTTTTCCTCAGCACAGAGCACAGGCAATCTTTGTCCCCTGAGCTGTGCTCGCTGCTTCCAAGGCACAAGCTGAAAATGTCTGAGCTGCAGAGTGCGAGGCTGAAGCACAGGGGAGCAAGTTTATGGCAGGAAGACATGACAAGTGAAACCGGCTGCATTTGAGATGCAAATGGACCCGAGCAGTCCAAGGTGTCACAGGGCTTGGCAGACATTACATAGCCTGCTCTGTGATCATTTGGCACAGCACTGCAGTGAGAAACAAACTTAAAAGCTCTGAGGAGGTGCAGTTTGTTTAAATAATAGCAAGTAATTAGTCTGAAGACAAAATCAGTGATGGCATTTTATAATTACAATTAATTTAAAGGTTAATTTCCTTTGGTGCTAAAATCTTATTTAAAACATTTACCAGGAAGGGAAATTAGGATGTTACTATCTAGATGCATAGAATGCTTCTGGGAATCTATGCCTATTATCACTAGAAAATTAGGTTAGACTCAAAGTGGGAATTTCAATTCATTTTAGTGTATAATAGATGGTGGTCAGGGCCTTGAGTCAGAAGGGTTGCTTAGGGTAGACTGTATGATTTGCATTTTCTTTGTTTGTGGGATTAATTGCAAATGTTTCCAACAAAAGGGCTGTGTTTATACATGAACAAGCTTGACATGAAAAGAAAATTGGTTATGGATTGCTACCTTCGTAACTAATGAAGTTGATGTTCAAGGAATCCCTAGGAGACAGGGTTGTGGCATGAGACAAATATATAAATAAAATCACACAAGGAGAAATGGTGGCATTGCTGGCTTCATCTATGATAATTTCTTTTGTCCCTCGCTTGTCTTCCCTGCCACTCCCCTTGCATCCATCACCACCTCCTTTGGGAATTGTCAACCCCAAGTTTAAAAATGTCTAAATAACATAACATAAAGCTTGGAGAAAATAACATGCAGCAGCTCATCACAATGCAATACTGCCTAATAAAATCAATGCATTTTAATAGCCAGGGAAATATACTTACCTTACATATATTTTTTTAAACTAGAGATCACACAATTTTTATCCATTCAAGAATGACATTGCAGAAGTGTTGGAAAAGATCTGCACATGTCAAAAGGGAATCAACTAACATCTGTTTTTTTGAAGAAAGATATATTTCATACCAAACCACTGTGAAAGTATTACTTGTCGTTAATTATTTGTTTCAGGAGAGGAGCACAAGGGCATTCAGACCATGAAATAATGTCCCAGGCAGTTGTGTCAAGCCAGTAGCAGAAATGAGTTAGTTACTAGTGATGGTTCTGATAACAAAGGCTACAGATTATTTGAAGTGATGCTCGGGTTGTTGATGCCGCTGAATAGGGTGTGGTCTTCCTGGACATGGAAATGTTTTGACATTGAAAATAGACAAAGCTCATATTCAAAATCAGGAAAAAATTAGCAAAATCTGAAACTCTTCACAAGCTGAAAATTGCATGCAAAATGCTTTCAGGTATGTTTTGTTCTGGTGCTGCTGAAAGACTCCATTTCAACATCAGTCCTTTTCTGCTACTTTGCACTGAACATGGAGGGCTGTCTTTGAAAGGAGGCTCTACAATTGGGAGCATCTCCTCCTTCATTCCCTGAGGCAGAGGAGAGGCAGCTTGGATCCCGAAGGGGAACAGTATGCAGGTAGCCATGTGGGGCTGCTGGCCTCCTTCCCCACCCTGGTGTCCCACCCTTCAAGGACAGCTGGCTGCCTTCTTAGGGTTTCAGCCAAAATCAGTGGGGGGAGCATGGCAGGTCCTGGCCATCCAAGCTCACTCCAGCCTGACAGATAGCAGAGTCTTCGAGAGGAAAAGTGATGAGCTACTGTAGTTGGACCAGACTAACTAATTATTTGCAGTGGCCCTGAGAAGGACACCTGCCCACATCCTTAGTGTCTTTCCTGCTGTGACAGTCAGTGTGACCTCCTTGCAGTTTCCTACATGCCATGAACATAGCTTTGTACCAAATTATTTTTATCAGCACGACTCCTGTTAAAGTTTTCCTTATTGCTTTTCCTTTCAAATATCTAGATAGGTCTTCATTAGCATTGGATTGTTAACTTTCATAGATTTGGGCCTTAATTCTCCACTTTGTTGCACCTACTAATGACTCTTTTTTTAATTTATTAGTGCAACAGTCACACTTGGAGACCACTGCCCCAGGCATTTTCTTTTTCCTCCTTTTTTTCTTCTCTTTTTTGCTTGCCCCTAGCAGTGATCTGGCTAAGAACAATTTTTCCTAACAACTCATTTGATAACTTCTACAATAATTCAGTCTACCACGTATTTAGTTCTTAGAATGATTTGTCAGTCAAAAATTATATGGCAGGGCTAGATTTTTTTTTTGTTCAGCACTTAGGGATGAAAATTTGAAAGCAAATTACCATTATCCAGCAATGCTCAGGTCTGTCCGGTTTAGAAAAATAATATATTTTTCAGACTATTATTGTTCTCTTAGCTTATTATCGTTCTCTTAGCTGAGTGGAGGTCTCTTACAGATTCTTTCTTTACTGAGCATCAGACAAGCTCTACTGCAATTTTGGAGACAATCCTTGCAAAGCCTTGCAGAGGTCAGGCAGCAGCTCTATTTCCAGGTGTACAGGCTGACAGATGTCTTGCTGTATTTGTCAGGTATAAAAGGCAGTGCTGACTATTTCAGTCCAATATTTCTCATTGTTGCAGCTATGCTCCTTTTGTTTCCTCCTGCCCTTTGGTCCTTATTCCTGCCTGCCTTATCCCTGTTCCCAGTTTATGCCTTCAGCTACTGAAGACTTGGTCATGCCTCCCAGCCCTTGGTGGTTATTCCTGACTACATTCATCCTGGCTCCTTTCTGCTCAGCAAAGACCTTGGTTCCCATCCTCTCAACATGCTTCCCACTGTTGGCCAGCCCTGTCTTGCAGAGGTCTTGCTCCAGAGAATGGTCTTCTTCCTGTCATGGTCCAAGAATCTGCTACCGACCAGACACCTTCTCCACCTGAGACAAATTGGGACTTGTCTAACTTCTGGACCCACAGCACCATTCATCTTGGTGTTTTCTGCTAGGTACAGCGCTAAGCTGGATTCACCTGGAAAGCAATATCTGCATACCTGTTGATCCCTAATTATAAGGAGCAGCAGGCAGAGATCCCTGCCTATATTTCTTGAGGGCAGAAACACCAGATCATGCCTATTAGACTTCACAAACTTGAGTACCTCCCCAGTCTTATATCTTGTCTCAGAAGGGCTGATCAAAGACTCAGTCAGAGGATCAGCAGAAACAGAGACAGAAGAAGATGCCTTATACCAGCAACATGATTAGAGGAGAAGAAACTGGAGGACAAGGTCCTGGGAAGCAAAAAATTACTGAATAATTTTTATTATTATACAAATGGCATGAAAATAGTGGCAGTGAAGCAAAATCTGAGCTGAGAAACTCCATGAAAGTTTGTGAAAGGGTTTCCCTTTGCAGCTCCAGGGGCCATTGTAAAGCTCAGAAATGCCATGGGTTACAGTTTAAAAATCTGAGATTTTATATTCACCTTGCAAATGGCTGAGCTGAGAACACTCATAGGCCCTTCATTACTGACTGCTTGGCAGAAACACTGCTCATTACACCACAAGAACTGGACCTCATGTCCAAGTCCTTATGCCATTTCTGAATCCTCCTGTGACAGCAGGAAGGGCACAGGCTCATGTGCTGGCAGATGTCTCCTTCCCCATGCTTCCCTGGTGTTTGGCTCTACTGTGGTTTGAGAGCCTAAATTCACTGTGTACTCAGCACAAAGACCAATAATGTTTGATTATCATTGTAAACAAGCTTTATGGAGATCACATTCAAGCAAACCTCCTCCTGTGTGCTATATTGTGGAACAGCCACCAGACCACGCTCACAGCATAAAAAGGCAGCAGCACTGAATTGTTTGGAAGTGTCTTCACCAAATGGAGAGCTGGGTAGCAGGATACTGGCAAAACTGCAAGAGCAGAGGTGTCCCCATATGTTCTTTTGTATTTTTGCCCCTTATGTCATTTCCAAGGTCCTTAAAACCAAACTTAATTTTACTCCCTTCCATTTAGTTTTTTTCTCAATTTGGCCAGTTTTTACCTACTGCTATTTGTGCACAGCTCTCTCTCTTGCCTCATATACTCACTTCTGCACCAGCAGTGCTTTCAGTAATGTTATTAGCTGTAGTTTGTTTGCCATCTCTCCTTTCAGCTGCACCTGCAGTGAAGTGCCTTGCTGTGGCAGTGAAGCTCAATTGCAGCACTTCGAAAGCCTGACTCCAGGGAGCCAAGTCTGGCCTCTGGAGAGAGTGTGTATAAATTTAAGACCTCGTAGGACTTCAATGTAGGATATGAACAGCATGTGTTGTCTCCCTACTGTACCACACAGGAAATGTGTCCAGTCATGGCATGCACGTGCAAGGAGCACCTATGTGCACGTACGTGCACATACACTTCTGTGGTCATTAGCTCTTTTTTTAAAAGGTATCATCTTTGTCATGGGTGATTCTAGGGTTTTTGTATTATTTTAGTAGACTCATGAATATATTTAAGGACTACCATAATGCCAAGCACTGTACAAATGTGAACACCAGGCCTTTTTCTTGGAGCTTGAAATCTGCATATTAGTCAGGCAACTGATGGGTACAGGCAGAAAGTGAGCACAAAGAAACTATGAGCAGATATTATTTATAGAAGTAAACAGGAAAGTAAGGGCATGGGCAATTTAATTATTGTTAACAGAGCAAAGGAGTGTTTTAGGGGAAAGAATGAGATAATTGTTTGTAAAGACATTCTCACAAGGAGAGACGAATGTTTGGAAGTTTGACAAGTATGGAGGTCAAGCTCGTTGGCATGGGAGCAGAATTTAACTTTTAGCCCTGAAAGGAGGAGAGATTAATGTTGAGTCTCTACAAAAGGCTTTAAATGTAAGAAAATTTAGTTTATACTTGATGTAAAATAGAAGGTTAGATCAGTTGAAGGATGCAGAGAAATGTAACCTAGATGAAAAGGTAAGTCCTCCAGCTTAAGTCCCATTTGGTGAGTTCAAAAATACAAAAGAACAATTGTCATATATGACATTGAAAGCCCTGGGTAAATGTTACAGCTGTGTCAACAGGTAAAAAGTCTTCTTCTACACTATGTAAAAAAAAATCTTCAGAAATTAAATCCTGCACAGCTTACACCAAAGTTGACACTAAACTTTTATCCTTAAGTGATAGACACACTTGAGGACACAAGTTCACAATGAAAGACAGCAGAGAAAGTTAGGAAGGAGCAGTTAAGAGTTCTGGTTTTATCCATGCGGAACTGGAACTGATGTTTAATTATCCATGGGTAAATATCACAGAGAGAAACTGGGATTTAAATTTGTATGGGAGGAGCAGAGTGAGCAGGAGTCAGGTCATCTGTGACACCTCAGAGCACCAACAACAGCAGAATTTGTGTTTGTGAGTGCAATTAGCCAAACCAGAAGGGGGAGGAAAATAAAATGCAGAGGTTACTGCCCATTGGACCCCAGGAGCATGATGGAGAGAGAACCCCCAAGAAAGGAGATGGATGATGACAGGAGGAAGGTGAGCACCAGCAGAAGAGACAAAGGAGCCCAGCAAGGCAAAAGTTTCAGGAAAAAGAGACCAACAAGTGCATGGAAGGTGTCTGGATTGCCACAGAGAGGACTATATAGCCTAAATTTGAATAGGAAGAGGTAATCTGACTGATGTTCCAGCTGCATGCAAATGACAAAATACAAGATGGAAGAAAATCTTCTAGACCCTTAACACAAGAAAATGAAGAAAATAATCTGAATTTTTAACACATTTTACAGATAAGTAGTATCCTATTTGAGTCCAGCTACAAAAATTAAAATTTCAGCACACAATATTTCAAAGGTGGGTTTGCATGGCCAGGTTTTGAGGGGGCTACAGGAGTGTGTTCTGTGAAGAACTACTAAAAGCTTTTCCTGTGACTTCTGATAGAGCCAATACCAGACAGCTCCAAGATTGACCCACTGCTGGCCAATGCTTGGCATGTCAGTGGCAGGGGTAGTGCCTCTGGGATAACAGATTTAAAAGGGGAAAAAGCTGCACAACTTCAGTTGAATAATGAAATGAGAGTGAGAGCAACAACTCTGCAGACCCCAAAGTCAGTGGAGAAGGAGGAGGGGGTGCTCCAGGCACCAGAGCAGAGATTCCTCTGCAGCCCCTGGTGCAGACCATGGTGAGGCAGCTCTGCCCCTGCAGCCCAGGGAGGTCCATGGGGAGCAGAGATCCACCCCCAGCCCAGGGAGGTCCGTGGGGAGCCGAGATCCACCCCCAGCCCAGGGAGGTCCCTGGGGAGCAGAGATCCATCCTCAGCCCAGGGGGTGCCCCAGGGAGGCTGTGACTCTGTGGGAAGCCTGTGCTGGAGCAAGCTCCTAGCAGGGTCTATGGACCCATGGAGAGAGGAGCCCACAGCAGAGAAGGTTTGCTGGCAGGACTTGTGACCCTGAGGGGACACCCGCTGGAGCAGGCTGTTCCTGAAGGACTGCGCCCCAAGGAAGGGACCCACTGGAGCAGTTCATGAAGACTTGTTGTCCTTGGGAAGAATTCACATTGGAGAAGTTGGTGGAGGACTGTGTCTTATAGGAGGGAGCCCACATTGGAGCAGAGAGAGCATGTAAGGAGCCCTCCCCTTGAGGAGGAAGGAGCAGCAGAGAGGCATGTGATGAACAGGCCACAGCCCCCATTCCTCATTCCCTTATGTCACTGGGGTGGAGAAGGCAGAGAATCAGGAGTTGAGCCTGGGAAGAAGGTTTAATATTTGGCTCTATTTGTCATTATCCTGCTCTTCTATGGTAATAATTCAAGGCTGTTTTGCCTGTGATGGTAATTGCTGAGTGATCTCTCCCTGTCTCTATCTGTATCCATGAACCTTTTGTTATGTTTTCTCTCTCCTGTTCAGCTGAGGAGGGGAGCAACATGGTGGCTTTGGTGGACAACTGATGTTCATCCAAGGTCAACCCACCACAAAAGGAATGGGATTATGTTTGTATGTTCATGTGTGCTTTTACTAAAGTGAAACACAACATGAGCCTCTTGTAGGATGAATGTAAGATAGAATAGTCAAAAAACTCTTTGATATATGAGGCTAAGGATGGAAGCCTCTGTACTGATCCAGCTAATGAGCCTTGTTTTATTCATCTGATGTTATGGCTGCCAGGAAAGCATCAGTTGTACGACACTTTAGTGACCTTTCAGGCACAGCCAGGATAAAATGCGTGCAGAAAGGGCAGCCTGCTGCATGCTTTAAGAAACTATCTCAGAGTCCACAGGGAGCTTTTAGTGCAGTCTGGACACCACAGGGTTTGCAGTGCTGAGAAGCAGCTGCCATGAAGAAACCTTGCTACAAACAAATTGATGAAATCCTTTTGTATTGGAGTTCACTTTCTATTACCTCCCTCCACCTACCTTGCAAAGCTTGTTGTTGCCTGTAGAAGCCATTGTATGTCTCCAGTGAGGTCATGGTAGTACTCTCTGCCCTGCCATCATTTGGTTACACATATGGGAACTTCTATAGAGAGCTAAACAGAAATGTCTCTACGACCTTGCTTTGTCACTTGGCATTCCGGCTTATTAACACTCTGTGCTTGCTCTGTACAACAGGGCAAAGCCATGATGTACAAAGAGATACTCAGCATGCATCTTTCCCTCATGCTCACACAAAATCATTTTGCTCAAAGAAATCTTTTTCTTAACACATCGGTTTAGCCTTCTGAAAACAACCTTGAAGACAACCTTTTGCCCCACATCTGCAAAGCATTGTCTATGCCTGCAGCCTACTAATCATGTTTTACAGGCTGCTTGAAAAAAAAAGTTCTAGGAAAGTACAGAAGAAATGCAAAGCTGGACGAATGAGTATAAGCAATATCCCTAAAGTGGCATGTGCTGATGTGCACAGTGAGGCACTTGATCCAACACAGGTATTTTCTGACTTGTGTTGTCGGGGATCAAGAGTGACAAAAAGAAAAGAAAATTGGGCAAGCAAACAACAAACCATACCTGCAGCAATCATATATCCATTCGTTTTTTCTGCAATCTTTGTATTTGAAAGTTTAAATGGTTTCCTCCCAACCTGACACTAAAAATTATCCTTCATTTTCTGCCTGTAAACTTAGTATACTCCCAAAGACATGATCACATTTTGATAAAGGTATTCTGATGGTTACAGACATTGATTAAGTAAAAAACAACAAAATGGCATTTGTCTTGGTCTTAGCAAGATTTTGACACTATAAAAGGTTTGTAAGAAGTTCAGGGAAGTACTGTCCAGATGCAGTCATCATAGGTTGAATGCAGAATTGTTTAAAACTCTATTTGAAATGTAGCTATAAAGCAGATGGGACATTTCAGATGGGATCCCACTGGGACCTCCACTAGGGAAATAATTCTCTTCATTATTTTTATTAACAACAATGAGGATAGAAGAGAGAACATATGAAAAACTTTAAGATTAAACTAAACTGGGAAGAGTACAAGCACTTGTAAAGATAGGATTAAAAGTCAAAGTAATCTTGAGAAGTGGCTTGAAATCAAGGTGAAATTCAGTACAGACAAGTGCAAAAGAACTCCTGTGGGGAAGTATCAATCATCTTCAAATAAAATATAGACTACTTGGCTAGGCTACAGTTAGTGTCAAAACAAAAAATAAATAGCTGATTATTAAACATTTGTAGGATGCTGTTAAAAAAAAATAGAAACCAAACCCAAATGACACTAAACAAGAACAACAAAAACAAGAGAAAAAAACCCATCCAAACATACAAAACCTCAAAAGCTATGGAATTATTTCAGGTAATGCACAGAAGACAGTTGTCCCAGTTAGTCCTGATTTGTGCACCCCACTGTAAGAAAAACATACGTAAACTGAGGAAGGATCTTCAGGCTTCAAAATGTAGAGGCTTGGAAAACATGAGCTCTGAGAAATATTTGAAATAACTAGGTTTGCTTAAACCTGAAAAGAATGGATAGCATGAAATACTTTTAAAAAAGGCTTAAAAGCAGCTATAAGAGAAAAAAAAGGCTTATTTTTTCTTTATATCCATAAGGAGAGAAGGCCAAAATGTAGATAAGTAGTTAATTTGCAGGAAATTACGTTTAAATTAGACATCAGGAAATTAGGCACAGGGAAAAGCAACACAGAGAGGCAATAGAACCTCCTTCATTAGAGATGTCAGGGATTAATTTAGTAACACATCTTTCTGGGATAGGAATACACATAATGCTGCCACAGAGCACAGAGTTGGCTAAATTATTTGTGCAGGGGCCATTCTTGTCTGCAAAGAATGACTTGATGACAGATTCAACATGTGTGCAGCTGCAATGGAGACATACTGTACCCAGCCAGTGTTTTGGTAGCTCTTTGTTTGCAGAGTAAATGGTGGATGGAGGGGTACAAGAATCAGATTTTTTAGCAACATGTCTGGAATGGGTGAAACTGTATTGATTAGTGGGACTAAGTGTGGCACATACTGAGGGGTACCTTAGTATTAAAACAACTTTATAAATGCAAGCGTTAAGGAGTCTAACCACTGTGGAAGTTCTCAAACCACGTAAATTTACTTTTTTGCTGTTTGTGACTATAACTGCATTTTAGATCCACAAGAAGTTGTCTATCAAATAACTTTTCCTTTTTTTTTTTCCACTTTTAATGTACACAGAGCCAATCTGTCAGTAGCAGTGACCAGACATGTGAAAAATACACTTCCTTACCTGAACTCTTTGGCCCTTTTTTATCAAAGTAAAGTCCAATTCAGATCTGTGATGTAAGAGACAATATTTCAGGGACAAGAACTGCCCCCAAATAACCCCTATAAGCCAATAGTTGAGTCTCCTGGGACAAAGGAAGTAAAGGGCATCCTTTTACCTGTACAAAGAAAATGTTTTAGAGGAGAAATAAGGGCCTTGGGCTCAGATGAGATTGAATTTTCCTGGAAATTGTTTAAAACAAACATAAGAAGGCCATCAGGAACTGGAAATTGTGTGAATTAATAAATAACTCCCACCCTACAACCTTCTTACAGACCTTCAGCATCTTGAGAGAAATGCAGGTTTCCTTACATCTGTGAAGTTTCATCTCTGAAGCTCAGATAAATTGTTCCAACTCTGTTCATGCATTTCAACCCAAATGTCAAAGCAGAGAATCAGAGAAACTTCTGTCTCTCAGACAGAGTTGGATCAATGTACTCCCTCCTCTACATCCTCTACTGAGCCATGGTATGACAGCAAGCCAGACACAGTAATCACAGTCAGAAGCAATGCATTCATGCCAATAAGTAAATGGTTTTCAGCATTTGTAATGTCTGAATAGCGTGTTGTTTTGTATCAGTGAGGTGGTCTACTTGAAAAAGAGGGATGTGTGGTTATTTCTGGTGGAAAGATGGTTGTTATAAATCCTTTACTGTTTTTATGTGGTTTTAAAATTTAATTGATTTTAAAAGTAAAGGGAAAAAAAGGGGACTTTACTTTTGCTTACTTTTTTACTGTTTTTCTGTATCTTTCCAATTAGCTGGTCTAACATTAACAGATTATTAGAGGACCTGTCAAAAATAACCTGTGTGCTGGGTGTTTCTTGAATGACAGTGCCTATCAGTTCTGAAAAGGTGTTGCTAATGAAAGCAATTTCTCCCCTTTCAGTTGATTTCATAGGTGGATTTGACTCTTACGGCTATCAAGGTCCACAGAAGACATCTCATTTACAGCTACAGCCCATGTATATGTAAGTATTTAACTTCTAGGATATTCAGCAGAGTGGCAGCCTGATATTAAAGGATCATTAAGCTGAAAGATGGCATGACTTTAAAATTCAGAATAAGAAGAAGCCTTTTTTGATGGACTGAATTCAGGTTACACTTAAGCACCAACATTACTCTTGTGTTAAATTGTAATGATTTCTTAGGGCAGGATATCTTGTGTCACAGTTGTTCAAACAGCATCCAGCTCTCACCTGATTTTTCCCTCTTTTCATTCAAGCAGGTTCCACTCAGAGACAGTGACAATTTGGTGTAGAAAAAACACTAATCATATATGACAAACCTTGGTTGTGAAAAGAAGTGGATTTTTATTAAGTTTTATCAAAAGTTCAGCAACTTTCTAATTGAGTGGATGCATTTAGCATTTGTCTTACCAGAGCATCTGTTCACCAAGGCACCTCTGTACCTCATTTCCAGTTTCCACATTTAAAAAAGCCTAAACAAATGTAACGTATGGCTTTTTAAACTAGTTTTAATATGAAACAGTATTTTACCTAACCATTGAGTGAAAACTCCATCTTAGAGTGAAGTCTTATATCTTTAGGAATTAAATGGGTAGTCAAATATCAGCTCATACACACAATTGGAGTATATTCACACTAGAGCTAACACACAACCATAGACCAGCCCAGGAATAATCATCTCCAAATATTTCTTGTACTGATGTCAATTGAAATTCAGAACAGACCTGACTGCCTAGATAAATCTTACCTCACTGCTGCAGCCTTTTAAAATATTTTTATTTGCCATCAATGCCCTACACACTAAAAGCACAGCACCAAACAGCTCATAAAGGGGCAACAGTTACATCTATTTCCTTTGTTTCTGTTCTGAACATTTCTTTCGAGAAAAAGAACTAAGTTCAAGCAAACAGTAGCCATCCCAACATACAATTCCACTCACCTTTGAACGCAATTTCATTTCTTCTGATTAGTGGAAGCAAGTCTGCTAATGGATTAGTGTATTTTTTCATGGAATCTTGCATTTATTCCTTTATCAGTGGTACAATCTGTTCTGTGGTGGTGTTTGGAACTGGGCCCTTCAGGAGCTTTGCTAGGAGCTTTTTAATAATCTCAAATTACAATAGTGCATATCTCCAATGCCGTCTTAACTTCAGCTTCCCATCTGTCTGTGCTCAAGTAAATATTTTTCACCTGCAGTTTTGGCACAGTGCTGCGCATTTTGAAAATGTTATTTCCTTCATAGTATTATATGAGGTTCATAGGTACTTAGAACAATTCTAATCCTATCTCTTTCTCAGTATACCATACCTTGTCGTCAACATATGGAGCCCTCTAGCTATTATCCCATTCTTTTTATGCTCTTGGTGTTTCTTCCAGAACAGCAGATTGCATTTATTGTGCATCTTCATATGACTGGAAAGAAAGCTAGACCTGTGGGAAAAAAATAGAAGGCAATATTTTTAAGCTTGTAGCTAAAATGAAGAGATTGATGATTAATCTGTGTAAACTGTGTTCTCTCTTATTTCAATGCTGCATGCTCACTGGAGTATAGGTGATTTAGCTGTCTTAACTGAGAGACAGAAATCAGAATGTGAGTTGACATTTTGTCCGATCAACCCACAAAAGTATTGCCATGTCCCAGCCGGTCAAACAAAGACACTTCATGTTTCCCTCTGACCGTATAGCATTTGACAGGGTTCTCTAGGATTGTTGCAATCTGTCCTTAAGAGACTTTTATAGCATTTAGTAATACCTTTCTTTATTTACAGCTGAGGCACACCAGGAACACATGCATATGTATTCACATTGCAGTTGCTCTATAAATGTAGGCAGTCCATTAGGTTGTGGAGTGACAAATTTGAATGTCAAGTTAATCAAGTCATGGTTTGATCTGCTTGTAGCACTATTTACAGCAATATTATGTATTAGAAATCAAAACATGCTGATAAATGATAACAGCAGGCCATACTAGGTATTTTGAGACTTTATTTGTTGGGAAGAAAGGTTTACTTCTCTACAGAGCTTGTTCACCAAATATCACCAATGTAAGCCTTCGTAGTATTCAAGGAAAGAAAGAAGGGAAAGACACAGCAGGGCTTTATGTTATTCTCTGGCCATTATAATCTCCAGTTTACAATGCTCAACACCTCTAGATTATGTGTAATAGGCAATAATTATTTAATATGGGAGAGGAGAGGAGAGGAGAGGAGA